>KB665655.1:532900-550992 GCA_000349065.1 Anopheles quadriannulatus
ACCAAAATTCGCAAGAAAATGCGAGCAATGTTTGCTAGCACGGACAGTTGCGCTGCCAGTTGCGACGCAGCGTATCCATTTCGTTTCAAGAGCAAACACGAGCGTCTATTCCATTAGCAAAAAAAAAAAAAAAGGAACATAAAAACGGTATGCATTTTTTACACCCCACCCAAGGAAGGTAAACAATTCTGGTCAAAGATATGCTTTCGGGGCGAGTCGTGACGAGACGGGCATGCTGGAAGGGCGATACCGTGGCGCGGTGCGGTTCAAGGAAACCATTATCCACTGCTGTGACCCAGCACCGCACCGAGACGAACGTTTTCCCGCTACGATTTTCACAGGCCGTCTCGCACACGCATCCCGCACACGTTGAGTTGTTTAAATGGGAAATTTTCTGCCTCAATTGGCAGCAAACCATTTACAGCCCGGGACCGGGTCAGCTCGGTCGTATGATGCTACTTCTTGACCGCATGGGGATGAAGAGCTTACAGGGCTGGGCGCGCTCGGAAAGGGCGTTTCCGGCGTTCAAGCGTTCATTTTTCGACCTTAGATCCCTCTATCCCACCTCATACACAAATTGCTTAACCTCCTGCTCGATCTCAATCACCATCCGGATCCAACTACCACCCCATACCACACCACAACGAACGGAAAAAAGAAATGAATCGATCGATAAATTATTCACCGGAAAAAGTTGATTCAATATTTTGTGCATGGTTTTCCCGGAAGTGGGGCTAAGCAAAACAGACCAAACAGCAACGGACCAAACTTTGTACGCTTCCACCAGGCACGGGGAGCAGTGTTTTTTGTTACCCTGCTTGCCACGTTTTAACGCCGTTTTGGATAAAGTTTGTTCAGAAGCCAAAATTATGCACCGTGTTTTGTTTGCTTTTTTCCTCCTGAAACATTTTTTGTTGTTGCGAAAGCTGGTGGAACCTGGTTTTGATACGACCAATTTTTATCCATCATCTCTCGATACTGAACGAGTGCGGGGCAGTGTAATGTGTGCGCTATTGATGTATTTGCGTGGCGTAGCGATCGCATGGAAAAGTTTGTTTACATTTGGTTGCTTGTTTGACAATAAAAAAATCCCGTCATCGATTTGCATCAGTAATGATGTTTATCGTGGTACTGATGTAGTTTTCTAGCATCAAATTTTTACCAGCAAAATAGATTATTTTTTCATACCTTTCGTCTTGGTTCATTAGGCAGGCCTCTTTAACTAATAGCTCTTTCAAATATCCCTTCTTTATAGAAATTGTACCCCTGGGGTAGCTTAACGAACTAAGTGAGAAGGGTTCATTGTTCCCGGGATAAGGGTTTAATGGGTTATGGTGGCATTGTTTGGAGCTTAAGAGGCGTATGTTGGCAGCAGGCTCAAAATATATATACAAAAAAAAAAAAATGCTCGGAGCTTTGCAGATCCTTTTCCAATGCGGATGCTGTAAAGTTTACAGTTTTATTTTGAGCCAACCTACCGGCAGGACATTTCGAGCTGAGATTTAAGCAACCGTGCTCTTTCCTTATTCTTTCTCTTGCTACCACTGTTGCACAGTCTCCTTTGCACTATGAATTCGTGTAGTTTAAACGCTTCGCATATCGTATTGGAAGAACAAAGAAACCAAGTTTACCCTTTGCGTCGAGCTTTCTCACCGGATGTTATTGATGAGCTGGCTGTGTGTTACAATTTTCTAGAATCGATACACATAAACAATAAACAAAATGTTTTAAATATGGTGCAAACCTCTTGCATTAGATGCAAATGGTCCGTAGTCTAGACGTAGATGCAATAACCGATACCTGACTACTTTCTATTTGATTTACAGCAAGTAAAGTAAATTGCTTGAGCACAACTTAGCATTTATCCCAACACGCGCACACACACACGCCTTTACAAGCTAGCAAATTTCGACCGGATCCAATTTCGAAAAGCAATCAACAGCTTAACCCATTCATGAGCTTCCTTTCCTTTGTCCCAAAGTTCCGGAACCCCGCAAGCCACTTACACACTCACACAGCGGTGTCATCATTTTATCACGCATCCCTAACACCCGAACAGATGCGAACAGGATAGAGACCTTCGGTTGGGACGAACAGGTCGGAAGTTTGACAAACTATTGAGCTCTATTTAATTAAAACTAGTTTCCACAGCTTACCACCTACTGAAAGCGGGCTGGTGCGAATGCGAGTGAATGTTCCAACTAGCCTCGGGGCTCGGAGCAAGTTGCTATCAAAGACTGACGACTTACATCGCGTGAGGGCAAGTTTCGGAGCGTTTCGTTTGATTGCATTTGTTTCTAATTTCATTACAACAAGTGATTGCCGAAACGATGACAATCGTACCGACCGGCGATCGGTAGAGTTGGTGACCGGAAAAGGAAGTAAAATTTCCCCTAAAAGCGGTTGTTCCCGCCTGCTGGATTTTTACCGGGAAACGATCGTTACTAACGACATTAGTTGGCTGTGCGATTTGGCCTAGAGGACTGATACTTTCCACGAGAGCAATATTCGTTGAATGAGCAGTGAAATGTTTTATCATCGCTTGAAATATGTCATGTTTAATCCGGGATACCATTCAACGGAACTGAACTGGAAGGAAAGGGAAGATACAGATTTTGCTAGAAGAAACGCTTGCTTACAATGCAGATTTGTAAGGTGAAAAGGAGGTTGTTTGATTTCACTATTACGACCTTGAAAAATTACGATACAAAATCAAGTTTTGCCATGAGGAATATATGAACATAAACTTGTTATTATAAAAAGAGAACAATACTACCCAACCCGAAAATAAGCTCAACTTTTAAACACACATATTAGGCACCAGTATAAGCACCTTTACAAATTGCAGTGAGTTGGATAAAAATATTATTCAGTTTTTTTATACCCATACACCAATCCTCTCACCAATTCATGTTTTCTGCACAAACAACACCTGACACCCTCTTACCCAATTTAATCCATTCTTCGCAACCGCGTCGCCCCAGCAATGACAAATGTATGAAGCACAATCAATAACCAGTAACGAGCATCGGTTTTCTGGCATGTCAATTACCTTTAGACTTCAGGTGAGCGATATTTACGATCCGCTTCCGCTCCCGGCACGTCCGATGCCTTCTTTTTTTTGTTACGCCCAGCGACAAACACGTGTACACGCGTGACCCAGCTGATGGAGAAAGCACACAACTGAAGGTGTGGTGGTATATATATATATATTTATGTGCCGCAAAAGCAACCCACATAACTTCAGATTAAAAAGCATCACAACCGCATACGGTAGCACTTTTCACCTTCCAGTTTGGTCCTCCTGCACAACTTCCCCTCGTCGGCACAAACTGGTCGCACTGAGAGGTACACCCGAAATGGGTGGGATTTTACACGCATTCGCAACAACGCACTAAATCGTCAATCATGCGATGCGAATAGCGCCCTGAAACACACATGGGAAATGACTATGCGCTTCCTCGTGTGCGCGTGTGGTAGCCGTGAGTGGTAGTTTTATAGCCCAAGTGCACCATCAGCAGTGGGATCCCCCCCGTAGCTGCTGAGCCGTGTGGCTTACTTACCAGTAGGCAGCCGCACGCCAAGGCCAGAAAAAAGGAGCAGGCGTATTGGAGGCCCACTCGAATATTGTTCGAACAAAATATGACAGTTCAAACGTGGAAGTGAATGCGAACAACAACAAAAAACGGTCTCCAAACATCTGACAAAAACGCACCGATTACACGGACACACACACACACATACACACGTACGTATGATTTTCACATTCGCAAGTCATACTCATCGTCGTCCCGCGCTGCGGATGTCAGGCGCAGGTGGCACACTGTCTCTGCAGGACATAACAATATCGCATCACCCGCAGAAAAGCGCGTTTGCTTTGGTACACCAAAGTGGAGGTTGGAGAGTAGGGAATAGTCATGCTTCTTCTTCCCCACCCTTCAACGAGCAAGGTAACGGGCGGCAGTAAGCTTCCGACAGTGGTTAACCTAAAGTTTGCCAACGTGCGTGAGTGTGTGTCTGCTGCCTACGACAAGGCACACGTTTGGCACACGCTAAAGCGCTGCGAAGTGCTGCATGAACGGCGGCGCGTAATTTGTGTGCCGAATACACACCATTATTACCGTCATCATTTGCCCGACATGCCCGGCGGGCACTTATGCCAGCGCAAAATCGCGCTATCTTCGACCGAGGTTCGTTCGTCGGTGTGCCGGTAAAAGCAAACGAAGAACGCTTATACTAGCGCTCCAGCCCAGCTTTCCTCCAGAGGTAGGCTTCTACAGCTCGATGATGAGATTTGTCGAGTGTGGAGAATAATGCTGGCAGGAGGGGAGGGGGGGGTTGTTTTTTGGCTCTTACCATAATACCTCTCTTATCAAAGATGTTTTGTACCATTTCCGCACAGCAAAACGAACCATTAACGGCACACAGGTAGTAGGGATGCCACACCATTACGAATGGGAAACGAGTTCGGTTTGTTCAAAGGCGCTATACGGTACGTGCATCGTATCGAATGGGGAATGTTGTAGGTATTCCCTCTATTCGAAGGAAGAAACTATTACTTTACATCCTTCAAATGACAATTATTATGCTGCCAAGGGTTCCATTGTTTGACGATGATTTCCTTCGCCATCGCTCCCCGCCGTGTAGCGTTAGGCAATGAGATAACGGAAGTGACAGATATGATGCTCGCGCCTCTTCCATACCACCAACGGACTCCACCTGCTTGCTGTATTCCTTCCTTATCATGGCCATTACCGGGAGGCAATAACCAGAAACAATCATAAATCATGAACTTCCTGAAGAAGGTTTCGCTTCGCGGAAGTTTGGGCCGTTTTCTTAGCGCATCTGTGCAGGCTGGCCCACCTGTACCTGAGCAGCGATTTTTTTTCTTTCGAGTATTTCGCTTCAAATTCACATACACACATATCATGGCATGATGTGCCAGAGTTTGACGTTGGTTCGTCTTGCACCCTGACACACCGATGATAAAGGCGCGCGTACCATTCTAGCATGACCGCTTGATTGATATCGCATAAGCATATTTCATCCGCTTATTTTGAGGCTCTCCCATCTACATATCACTGCGGGGCACGAGAGTGGATGGAATCCCAGTGCTTGCGCTCTTGCGCAACTCTGACATTGATACGTCTTCCACCTACCTTGCTTGCCGCAAGCCGATGCTGAACGTGAAACGGCTGGTCTACTGGTTCTCTAGTAGACGACAGATGGAATGTATGTTTGATTAAATTATCGTAGCGTTGCGTGCGTGTGGGATTTTATGACGAATCAAAACCATTCCCGCTGCTGGAAGAATAGGCCCGAGGAGCGGCCGAAACCGAACCGGGGGATAGGCGAGCGGGTTTTGGGTGGCCTAAAATTAGACATTCCCCCCTTCCCATGAATGGGCTTTATACCACAATCAAATCTTTCCCAACGAACCGTTGCAAAAGCTAATCAACGATCTTAAACGACTCAACAAAGGTAAAACCACACCACCGGCACCCAATCATGATGATGATGAGGAGGATAAGGATGATGATGATGATGAGGCTGAAGGGTACCGAACAGCACATTCTGTTGCTGCTGCTGCTGCTGCTGCTGCTGCTGAACGCATTGACGCGTGTCGGTGAAAATAAAACACGATCAAACAAACCTCATGCTTTCCGGTGGTCGTTCAACTTCTTAGAACCAGGCAGGGGATTAGTACCACCGCAACAGCTGCAGTAGCAGTAGCAACAGAAACTCATCTCTCCCTCCTACTGTACTTCTACTGACTACTGTTGCGGTATGCCTCGAGCGGATGGTTGGCCCATTCTTCTCTTGCCCGTTCCCCACGGCGGTGAATGTTTACTTACTAATTACAAAATGGGTTTTCCAAGTATTTTTGTCCATTAAATCTACTTGCCTTGCCCACCAAGCGAGCTGCCGGGGGGAGACATTGTGTCAGTTGCAGGTTGCCGACTGCAGCTAGCTGCTGCTGCTGCTGCTGCTGCTGCGACAAGCGTGTTCTTTTTCATGTCCGACAGGATTGGCTAGTATGCCGCTAAGCCAGCTGTCTCGCAAGAGATTTGAATAGTTGAACAATTTTGAACAGCTACTTTCACGGAAACATGGTAGTACGGGTGTTAAATGTGCACTGCTGCTGTTTTACATTTTCACCGGATGCTGCAATGTCTGGTGGGGGGGGGGAGAAACTTTTACTCCGCTCGGTAAAAAGAAACAATGCAGTTTTGTGGGCATCATGGTAAATTTATTCTTTGTGTTGTGTTTGATTCGTAGGAAAGTCGGACTACTGTGGCGCATTAGTGGAAGATAACAAAAAAAAAAATGGAACTATAAAACTGGCAAATGCAAGTTGATGGAGCGTTGGTCTGTGCAGTTGGACAGGCAAAGCCGTACCTGTGTTAAATGCAAACGGCTCTAAGCCTTATTCATACTTCAAGTTGGAAGAAACTGCCTTTAAATTCAAATCTAAAGCTGCTATTAACCAAATGCATACAATCATATAAAAAACAATCGACGGCAAATCAACACACACACACACACACACACACACACACACACACACTGATCAATAATTCTTCAACTGACTAGGTACGACGGAGTACACATCGATTTGCCAAGCTCGTTCCTACCCAAACCGACATATGACACAGGCTCAAATGAAATAAGGTCACTCTAATTGCTCGTTAATTCATCAATTTAAACTCCCATGCAGTCGCGTTGCATCTCTGCCGGCGGTGCACATCACTGTTCCGGAATGATGTGAGCATGCGGGTGTGTGAGACATGCGCTCACTGGCATGTCCAAAGATTACGATGTCACTGCACTGTGTATGTCAAACAGACGAGCACGGGGCATCATCATCATCATCATCATCATCATCATCATCGTCATCACGATCATGTCAATAATAATCGAACATCAACAACGCTACCAATTGTCTGATGGTGATGGTGACTGTACATGTGTTTGGTATGTCATTGGTATGACATTCGTCGGTACCGAGAATCGATATGGTGTCGCGGAACACACGCGCATACAATGCACGATGTGCCGCTGTGGACGGGAAGCACTGTGCATTCGCTGGTGGCTAGCCATGGGACACCCATGCGCCATGCGAGCCATCGGATATCGGAGCCGACGGAACGAGAGATCGTTATTATCGTTTACGTATGCTGGTGTAAAGCAGATTCATCACCAAACCCCGTTTCCGATGGGCGGTGGTAGGCGACGGGATGGAAAACATATTTCCCCTTTGTTCCCGGAATTGCTGCGCGTTCGTCATTTTCGAATCGATCGAGAGGACACAACTTTTAACCTGCTGTAGCTGTGTTTGTGTGTGGAACAACGGACAATGGTGAGGCAAGGGGAAAGGGGTGCAATTAAATTACGATTAGAAAATGGGTGTACGTTCCGCTCGCTACTGCGGGCTTCTGCTCTATCGCTTGATAATGAACCAGCTAACACAAAACGATGCGACAGGAAAGCCTAGTGTAGGTGCCTTATATGCCTTTACAAGCTGTCTTTGGTTGGGTGCTTTGCGAGCAGTCACTGTAAAAGGGAAATATTGTTTCATTCTCGCAGTTGGAGGGGCTCGCGAGGAAAAGGCAGCCGACGGGTGCTGCATGTATTGTTTATTGCCCCTTGGCGCACGAGAAACACTGCCCGACCAGCTGGTCGCGCGCGTTCGACGAACACCGGTTGTATCGATAAATAATTACAGATTGGCGACATGCAAACCAACGCACGCAGTGCTGTGCACGTCCAGTGGATGCACAAGAGAAGCGATTAAGCTGTTCAAACGTTTTCAATTCCATTAAGGCACACACGTGCATTGCATGCCTTCGCATACTCTGGTACTGTACTGAACGTGGCCATGAAAGTATGATTAATTGACGGAGAAGACGTAGCAAAACGCTAAGAAGCGAGGACGTTAATGAAATCTGATAGTCTCTGTGAGGATGGCTTAAATGGTTTACCTTTGAACGAGACTTGCGTGTTGGGTTTGAATGTTGTGCCTGAACTCTCAAGTCCCGAGGAGGGCAAACAAAAACTGTGATAACAAATTTACATTGTTTGTTCGATTCGATTGGTTCGCTTTCCTTCGTTACGTAGGTTTTTTTTTCTTCCCAACGCTCCTAATTTCCCTAACGTTCTTTGCTAACGACTACAGAGTCCACTGACCAATTGATTGTTATCGCTCACTGTACCGATCAAATCACTATCACAGGGAAATTCAATTATCAATGAAGAGCAAGCTTATCGAACGACTTCCGCCGAACCGTGCGCGTCCATCTAAACACGACCGCCCCGCATTCGGGCCAAAATATACGAACAAGCTGAACCCATGCCGGAAGCACCAAATACAAACGATCCCGAAAACAAAGACGATTGGCCATTGTTTTTCGCTTAGCCGTGTCTGTTTGGGTTAGTATGAAATCTTCAAACACATCAACACACATATAGCAAAACGTACAAAAAAAAAAAACTGTAGCAACCATGCCGGTGTGATAAGCAATCGCAATCGAATCGAAGAGTTCGGTTTGCGCCATTATCATAAAATTGAATCTCCTCACGAAAAGTGAATGTTTGACGCTTCACGAATAACATAAAGCGCGCGCAATGGTCTTGCGTCTTGCGCTGTGTGCTGCGATAGTGTTTGCGTATGCTGCTTCCATCACATTTCCATCTCGTACAACAGGCGGTGTGTAGCAGCAGCAGAAAAAGGATTGCAGGTAATGCAATAACAGCAACAGAGCAACAACGTTTCACACTTACGGCTCTCGAGCGCGCACCATCGGATTCGAAGAAAACGTCAATTTGAAGGTTGTTTTGTTGTACATTCCAGCTACCCGATGGTGGCTGACGAGGTGGTTGTGGAGAGACGTTTGAGAGGCAAATAGCAAAAAGTAAGCAGACAAGCAGTACCGCACTGGCACATTTTGCTTTCGTAATATGGTAATAGATTTTGCACTTTGGTACGATGTTCATCACTGGATAGGGGTACGGGGTTTTGAAAGGGGAGTAAAAGAACGCGAGTGTACCGCAAACGTAGCACGTGATTCGATCAACAAACAATGCAGTGGTTGATGTGGTTGCTTTGCTACACTTTGACCACTGCGACGTCTGTCGTGAATTGGTTAGGTGGGATTGATTTTTTTCCCTTCTATCGATCGTTAAGGTCACACTTTAATCATGTTATGTTACACGTACTGCTTGCTCTTGCTTTGAATTACCTACTACAGTAGAATATTCAAAAAATAATACAACCATTTTAACAACGTATCAAAGCATTTTCAACAATGTCATTCTCTCAAACCAATTCCACCGAAGGTACACGCACCGCACGAGTGATATGCATTGTTAAAATTCAATTAGCACAACAATGTGATTTCAAATGCAGCCGTGGCAGCCCACTGAAGCAAAACTATGCCACGAGCTCGCTCTAGCAGCCTGAACGCAATCACTTCCAAATACCACATCACGACCACTGTTCCGAGGTCCACTGAAGAAGCTTTGAGTCATTAAGACCGCCCGTGTGCGCATCATAAAATGCAATTACTTTACCTCTACAATCTTCTCGCCCGCCACAAACAGCACGTTCTTCCCACCGAATGCATTCCATTCCATTGTCGGGATGTGCACGTCGAACTAATAATCATTGTGGTTTGTTTGGAGACATTCACCTTAATGAAATAAATTACGAGCGCCAACTGCACCCATGGAATGGTCCCGTGTAGGCCGCCATGCTACCCCTGCCAGGCCCGAGACAGGCTTAGCAGAGTATGGGTTGACGACGTGTCGAAAGGATCTCAAGCGCTTGCTCGATCGCACCCGCATCACATTGAGTGCCGTAGACGGTTATTCAATTAAACTTTCGGCTCCTGGCGCCCCATACTCCCCCCCTCCCTTTATGCCCTCCCGCAGCGATTGGAGGCATGCAATCTGGCCGAGTGCATCGTAAAACTATGCGCCACTGGAACGGCTCTGGCCGAAGGATGTTTGTGTGTATGTGTGTGACCCACACTTTACGACACGTACCGTGCATGCAAATTACAAAAGTTTAGCCCCTGTTACGGAATATGGCACTCACAATGGCGAAGTAATTGGCCTATGAAAGCCGAGCCATTTGGTTCAATTCGGTAGAACATAATATTTCAGTTGTTCAGAGAGCAGGGTAGAACAGGCCCGGAACGGTTGTTGCATCATATCGGTGTCAACCGATGGACACTGGCAGCATCACTTTGTTTGGCATCAGTGCTACCCGAGCGATACTCGAACCGGTCTACCCGTAATTGTATTACAGGGGAGGGCAGGATATTTAATTACATCACTCTTGTCCAGGTTCGGGGGAAAACTGTGCGGCATTGAAATTGCTCGTTTAATTTTGTCCCTTGGAGAACACAGTGTGTGAACCGGTGTGCTGCTGGTATTGATTGCATAAAAATAATGCTACTCAATTGAGATCATAGCAGATAGCTGTAGGAAAATCATAATTCCATTTATGAGCGCCAAGCACAAGATGGGAAGCAATACTGAGCATTAAAAAACAAAGACAAGAATTTCTCTCAACGATAAATCATACATTAACCGCCCTAAAATGATCCTTTCTTTAATCCACCTTCGGCAGCCAAACCTTACAGCAATCGACCATGGCAGATGGCAAATGGGGATGGAAGGGGAGGATTTAAAATTATGATTAAGTGTCTAGTTTTAAGTCCCATTAAGGGTGGGATTTATGTATGTATCGACCCATTCCCTTGTGCATCAACTGCGCCATTAATGCAGTACTAATGCGTCGCACACGCCAGCCATTCCCGCCATTCCAACAACAACAGCCACAACAATCTTCCGCTGGGGAAGTGTGCGCTACTTCCTTGCTACGTATAAGAATGTGTGCCAAGCAGAGTGCGCACTGTTGCGCTGCGAAGTGCTATTTTACGAGCATACTTTTCTCATTAATCAGTAATAAAACATTCACGCATGATGGTAATCCACCGGTTTTGCGGAAGCGTTTTACAGCGCGAACTGATGGAATTGAATGTGTGCTGATGCCATCTTGTAATGCGATAAGCCATCGGCCTAATCGTCCCCATCGTGTGCGTGTGTGTGTGTGTTTGCATTTGTTCCTCATATCCCTGCTGGTGCGATGTGCGAAACACGAGGACGATTCAGTTTATTGAAGGTTGGTGAAAGACACCTGGCGCCTCCATGTAACATTCATAAGCTACTGGGCTGCTCCATTGCAAAGCAACAGAATGGCTCCACCAGCTGGTACAGGAGGTTTAACTCTTCTTTTATTCATGTGCCATAAGGTTTCTGTGCAAAGTTTTATCATAATATAAACCGTTCGACTGGAAGGGACAGCTATTGTACACTTCGATTGGGAATATTGTTTTTTCCCGAACCAGTCACAATTATTAATTAGTTTAATATTAATATTGCATTGGATGGTGCGTGTGTATGGTGAATATTCTACTCGGTATATTCGTAGAAGCGAAAAATGAAAGAGCATTAAATCACACTAAATACAAAAGACGACTGTCATCGAGGAAATTGTATGTTTGCTGTTAGTATTTTCGCCTTTTCGTCACATTACGTTCATTGGGCATTAGTCAACGAGCCTTAAAACAGCAGCCAACTTACTTGCAAACGGGTACGCTTTAAAAGCACGCACACCCCCAGAGCCGAGCTCGCCCGAAAAGAGCCCACACTTTGGCACTCTTTCTCCTTGGGCCACACTTAAGACACACCGCTTTGCCACTCTGCTCACAATTATCGTAAAACTTTATTTCCATCCTTTTCCACACGCTGCGATATCACGGGGTACGCTCTGTCAAGAGCGTTGGGCAGCAAGCAGCCACAACACAATTCCGTACCGATGCGTGAGCGCTTCATTCCATTTTCATTTCCTTCCACAGCAAGCTGCTGCTGCTGCTGCTGATTGGCACTAATTCCTCTCGAGCCGCTCTCGCCAAACTTTACCATCAATTTGCTCGGCGCTTCGTCGCTCTTCCGCACCCGGAGAGCCTCACAGAAACAGGAGAAAACCCCCGTACCCCGTAATGGAGCCCGAAACGAGCGCACACCATTCATACACCCTATTAAAAGCCAATTTCTAAACCAGTACGCGGCCCGCACCAACCTTCCCTGCGGGCATCACCGGGCGTCCAATGTAGACATTCTTCAGATGAAATCATTTGGCCAATGGTTTGCCTTCCCCATCAAAACATACCAGTCGTTCCTTTCCCCTCCAGCCCATCATAAAACGCATTACGTGATGGGGAGGAGGCAGGCGCAGCACAGCCTTTTAACGGATTTTCGACTTTTTCCAAGACATTTGGCCTCGCCAGAAACTGGAGCATCTTTTTTGCTTGGCGTTTCTATCGACAGAAAAGGGAAGGCAGGCAGGCAAACTATACTAAATTATGTAATTAAATCGTTAGACAGGTCTCGTTCTCATCCTTCTCCCTTGTAGCAGCTCTCCCCACGTTTTGGCAACCACGTTTCGGGTGTGTTATCCTCCACGGCCTACACCAACGCAGTGGAATGCTCAGTCCCCGTAAGATGACCATAAGACAGAAAACGTTCCGAAATTGTAAGTGAACCCATTTGGAGCATCCGTTCGGGGACGTGCCACACATACTGAACATGTTTCGCCCGGTCGACATACAAGAAGTGAAAAAATCGACAGGTCGTTGCCGAATCCGGGCGCTATGGCTTTGCTCAAAAGCTAGCAAAACCTTTCCTTGCGGATGGGGTTTGGGTTAGAAACGGCGAGCAGACTCGATGGAAAGGAGGGAACATAACGCAACGAACAAACAAGATAAAGCAACTACCTCGAACGTCGTACACCGAGCTGGTGAAGGACACCGAAAAAGTGTGTCCCTCCCGCCGGAAGGACGTTTCAAGGGGTTTGTGCTCGAGCCAATGCAGCCATGGGAGCCCCGGCCTGTGTCGTGATGTGATGACGACCTGTCCTAATGGACAAACCGGGCCACAGTTCGTACGACGGGTGTGCATGCCGGGGAACCGATGTCGCCGGCCCCAAAACGCCCAGAGCGCACATCAAACTGTGCAACTTCTTTTGGTCAGCATAGCGCACAGCTGTCGCGCCAGGAAATTACGGCCACCGTTACGTGCAAGCTGTTTACTCCATTGTACATCTTCAAAGCCCGTGACGTCCTTGTCATTCGATGGTTCCCTTCCTTTGTCAAACCATAATCACACACACACACACATACACACACTTGCATGCAACTACACACAAGAGCAACCGCAGATTGCCATGGGCGCGCTCTTGTGTAAATTATTGATTCCGGCCATCGGGCTACCATCCAGCCACGGCCAATATGTGCACGCGGCGCCCGCCGTTCGTGCCGTGTTGGGCCGTACGGGCAAAGTTTTGCGGTTGATTGCGTCGTGACAAATGAATTTTTAAAACGTCCCATCATAACTCGTTGACGGTTGCGCTTTGTGTGGAAAGCCAGAGACGCTTTCTGTGCTCTCTGTGCGGGTGCAAAACCAAAGGGAAGAAACTGACACACAAAGAAACGTGACCCACACACCCGGTGGGAATCCGCCAAGAATATGAAAAGCGTATACAGACCTCTGCCCGTAGCCGAAGTGACCACTGTCGCCATGGTGACGACTGGGTACTACTGTGACGTAAGAGCCGGAGCCAGCAGGAACGCCGTGAGTCCGAGCCCATAAACCATGCACCACACATTGTCCATGCACCAGCGAGCCGACGAGACTCGCGCGATGGTGAATGCTTGTGTAATTAAATTTATTGCACGTACCGAATCAGTGTGCCGGTCCGCATCCCATCGTACATACTAAGTTGGCCCCACTCGTTAGAGCTCCAGCGGCCCAAAGAAAGGCATGGCAGCCGGCCGACGGCCGACAGAAACGCGCACGTCGGTAAACTGCACGCACAAATCAAGATAACGATCGCGGGATGTTAATTGTTGTCAGTGTCCGTGTACGGCAAGGGTTTGGCGCGGAATTTGCATTCGCGTACGCATGCCACTGGAAAACAACGTTTACATTCGCGACGTGCGCTTGCTCGGAGCCCTTACTGGTCGGAAACGTGAGGATTCAGTTTCTGGCTTCGGCACAGAATGGGCAAACCGTGCCACTTAATGCGTAATGATAACACATCTTTGGCGGTACGTACTCGCGCTAGACATATACGCGTAGCGCCAGACGTTTGCAACGCGCACGAGTTGATGGGATTGTGAGCTGATCGAGACGTGCATAGTAATGAATCGAGACCGGTTCAGCTCGCTAATATTACGCCACGGTAGCGGCACGTTTTGGGTAAGATTGTTTTCTATAGATCGAAGTTTTTTTTTGTTCTTCCTTAAGGGCTCACTACTGCTACGCTTTCACACTGTGGTTGCGCGACGGATACAGTCACATATGTCATGGATATTAACTAAATCATGTTAATGCATCACTGAAATATATGATCAACCGTTCAAAAGGTCTCGAAGATGGGTTTTTGAGACGGAGTCAAAAATAAAATGGACGAGAAATAAATAAATTGCTACTTAATTTCCGAGCAGTTTTTGTTGTGTTGTGACGCTCAGGGTCAACCGTTGGCTTCGTGCTCTTAACTTTTCATTTACAGACGCCATCGCTACGATTCATAACACTATCATAAAACGATATTTCATTTCGGCAAAACGGTTTTTGAAAATGACAGCCAAACTTTGCAAGGTGAGCAGCAGGGAGAAGAGCAGCACAGCAGCGTTCTCGGGCGTAAGTATACTTTTTGCGCAACGACAACGTCGCTTCCTGTCCATTACGAAGTGCAGTAATTACCCATAAATCGTAAACATGTCTGACAGGGTGGCACTAATTTAGTTTCTTCGCTAACGAGTTTCGGAAGGCTTCCAGGGGCACCCGATTTTGTGATGCACCGAAGCAAAAAAGCAAACATTAAAACAGCAGCAAAGCTTTGCCAAATTTGTACAGAAAAAAGAAGAATAAAATAGCGATACAAAGGGACGCTTTTAAACGAAATTCTTTTTTGAATAATTCAAAGGAAAGCTTTAACTGGTAATTTTAAAGAGAACCGTTAAACGAGTGGAAGCAGTTTATATCAAATATATAATTCGTTTAAACCATTATCATTTTTAACCCATTATGTAGGTGATTATTTGCGCATCCCGACAATGGCACAAATATGCTCTATCAACGCAATTAACCTTTAGCCTCGAATCGTTCATAACGGGTCAAGGGAGAATTCTCTTTTTCTCATTTTTGCCCTTGCAAGCGCCATCTGTATTTGTGCCGTATACTCATCCGTCCGTACATCCGCGATTGAAATCCGCGATACAATCAGTATGCAATTGCCGTCTACTGCTCTTTTCTACACTTTCAATCATTATTATCAGCGCTCTCATCATCGTCATCCTCACCATCATCAAAAGCATTGATCAGCGCCGCCAGTTGATCCGTGGAATTATGGTTAGTCAAAAAGGCTGCGCCGGTTACGATAAGACTCGTGGCGTGACGCGATATGCTGGCCCTGGGCCGGGGATCAGGTAATTTATTAACACTTTGTTTGAAACGGTGCCCAGCGGGAGGGCAATGCCGGGCCGCATAATCCTTCCCCGGCCTGTCCCAACGCCCCAACACACTCTTTCATAATTTCTTCATTTCGCGCTGACACTTGCAGCGCGGGATGAATTCGCATTAGATTGAACGAACGGGCGAAGGGTAAAAAGTAGACATCAGTGGAGCCAGAGCCACCGCATCGTTGAGCGTTACTGCGTTACTGAGCACGCTGCGGTGGAGGGGCGCGGCAAGAGAAGATCGTAAATTTTATCAAACCTTCACCAGAATATGCCGCCGGCCCCGGGGCGAAAAACGGCGGCCCAGTACGGTCGGCTATATCCTCCTCGTCACGCGTTGCTGGTTTGCTGCCGGCGGGGCGAGAGTTCGACCACCCTTAGCCTCTAACCCTGCGCTACTGACACCCGCCCCCCCCCCTCTTCTCCACGAAGGGTCGGAGCATATGGCGGAAGCTTTATTTTTATTCAAAGTCTATAAAATATGACCCATTACTGAAAATATGGTCATTGGGGAAGTGCGACCAATGATCCCCCGGGAAACGCACATTCTTTCGCGCGTCGTATTTTTTTTCTGCTGCTTTCCATTTTTTCTTTTTCTGGGGAGGGCAGCAGAATTGGGCACGGTTCAGGCAAGATTGCACGATTACGGTTTCTGTTCCTCTTTTTTATTATCATTATTAGTGTGCCCTAGAGTAGCCAACGAACAAGCACCAGCGCAAGGAACGCTGGGCACTACGGGGACGGGAGAGAGAGAGAGAGAGAAAAAGAAATTTATTGGATAAGTAAGTCCATTATATCCGCGGCGTGGCCGGAGTGGGCGGGTAGTAAAAAGGTTAACTTACTAATATGATCCCGCGGTGTCCCGAAACGGCCGAATAATGGCTATCGAACTTTTACAATTCGATGATGGTTAATAAATTTCCCGCACTAAACGACCCTGGCTCTTCCCGGTGTTTGCTGCTAGCTCGGACCTGGTCATTTGCAAGGTGGAAGGAACCAGAGTTCTCGCAGGAGAAGCAGCGCGACTGCTGTGGCACCCACAAAAACCGGGCAGTACATAAAATCTTGACCTCAACAGACGTACGATTTGTTCCAAAACGGGGAGGTCTTTTAGGGTGTACAGGGCGGCAAAGGTTGCAAGATAAATGGGAATTCTAGGAGAAGTTTTTCATTCCGCATTCTACGAAAACGATGAAAAACGAGGAGTAAAAGAGACGGAACAGGAGTTGTGGTATCTTACTGCTGTTTTCGTTATGGTGTAGTTTTATGTTTTTGTTTCTTCGTGTTTGTGTGCCTGTAGGTATGAGGTGTTGCTTTAACATAACCGCACCTTCCGGTGTGCCACTAAAGCCTGTGCCTGTGTTGGAAAGGTTCGTTTTACTTGTCGCAAGGTGGATCAACACCTACTGACGGCCAACTGAAATGAAAGCTTTCCGTGCAAAACAATGCAGGCGGTGACATTTGTTGTTTTTTTTGCTTTCAATCTCTCTCTCTCTCTTTCTCTCTCTCTTTCTCTCTCTCTCTCCCTCTCTCTTTCGCTCTCTCTCTCTCTCTCTCTCTCTTTTGAGTCGAGACGCTAACAAAACACGGTAAATATTTATGCACTTTTAAGTTCCATAGAAGGGGGAAAGTTTGAAAACGTACGCGAAGCTTATGGAAACCAAAGCGCTGTAGGGAAATGCAAAAGAAAAGCATCACCTTTTTGCTTTTGCTCTATCACTAGTTCTCCCCTGCTCTGCGTTTGCAAAGGTGAAGAAGTTTACGACTCCGTTCCCCGAATGTGACCTCAGATGTCAGGCGCAAACGTACTTACAATTCCGTTGAAAAACGACCCAAACGATGGAAAGCCATCTTGCGCAAATTTCACACTGCCGCCGCCGCCACCGCCACCGTATGGAAAATGAATAAACGGAGCAGCAGCAGCAGCAGTACCACAGTGGGAGGCAAAAATAGGCTAACAAAACAGCAACCACCTTGTGCCTGTGTTGGCGTTTTTACGTTCCCATTTTGGCCAATGGTACGAAACGAACGACAGATCTAGCAAGCAAATGCCAGTAACAACAGCAACAACAACCACAAAAAAAAGGAATCAACTTTCGTATAAAATAGTCTGGATCGCAACGGGACCGACCCTGCACGACGCTACCCAACCCTTTCTTCTGCCGCTTCATTGCAGACAGATGAAAAATGTATGAAATAGTCCAAGCACCACAACTCCCTGAAGCACTATAAACATGACCACACATACACACTCACATGCACATCCTCTTGCATGGTGGGGGTGCAGTAAAGAGGAAAGGAAGAAAAATGTTCTATTCCGGTACCTGCGCCTGTTGGAATCGTAACGCTGCCTCTTCCGGTGACATTAGGCACACCGAAAACAGACATATACACCAGGACAAGCACAACCGGCGAAGCAAAATGTGATGATAATTTGCACAAACATTATTTTCCATCGATGAACTTGCCTCTTTCTCTCTGTCTGTCTCTCGCTCTCTCTCTCTT
>KB665655.1:551777-600688 GCA_000349065.1 Anopheles quadriannulatus
GAATGGCTGCAAACCGGGGCCGGGGTACCGGAAATCGATCGATTTCCAGCCGGATGATCAAACGTGTTTCGAGCGATACTGTTCAAAGCGCCCGGTCGCCTGCCGGCTGGAACGATTCCATCGTCACCAGGGCAAAGATTCGTATTGCCACATAAAGGTAAGACGATGATGGTTTCCTCCCATCCGGAAGTAATGTGTAATGGCACAATGCCACCATTTCGGGTGCTTTAAATCTCAAACAACAACGACGTCATCACCACCACCGCCACCACCATCATCATCATCATCATCATCATCATCATCATTATCTTTCCTTTGAAACTGCTTCACCAAAGGATATCCTACCAACTGTGAGCTCTATTCGATTGTATCGAATGAACCCGTTCAAAATGGACCAAAAGCCGTCGTGCTGGGACATTTGCCACATGTAATGTGGAGCCCCACGAGAACAACGGTCGAGCAGCTCTTCGTGTCGATGTAATCGATAAAGATAAAGTCGTAGTCGGTTGCGGGGATTTCGGTGCTTTTGTTTCATCTTTGCATCATTTCTCCTGTACCGGTGGTGGTGTCCGTTTGCACCATGATGCTCCACCATCGCTGGTCGAAGGGATGAGCAAACGATACAAAACAAATTGAGGTAATCCAAAGACCGTGCGATGGGTGGACACACCACCGGATGTGGAGACGATTCTGGGATCGCCCTTTTCAACCAGCTAACCTATCCCTCCCCACCCCCGGGGATGGGACAGGATGCGACGCCGAAACCGAAAATAAAGCGCGGTACAGACAGTGCCGAAACTCGGAAGCCATCGCCCAGGATTTACACCATCGTTTGTCCGGTTTAAGGGGTTTGTGGCTTGATGGGAACGCGTTTGGTGTGCGGTTTTACAAATAGGATCCCATCAAAAGCTTGGAGGTACGCAATGGAAGGAGAAAACGGACAGATACGGTCAGCCCGGAAGGGGGAGGAAACCGCACGGTACAAATTTTCGGACTATTTTGTTCGTGGCTGGCGCATCTCATCAAGCGCCGGAAACGAGAGCAATAAATAAGAACTTTAATTAATCGAACAACTTTGTCCACCGCGGCTGACGGCACCATACCTGGGTCGATGTGTGTGTGTGTGCGGGTGAACGGAGCAGAATGACGTTGGGAAAACCGGATGATGGGATTACACACCTGAAAATGAAAGAAAACAGCTTAATAAGTGTCTGATTTGTTATTATCAATGTAGGTTAATTCTATGAATCGTACATCAATAATAGGTAAGTAAAATTAAGTGCATTTAATGTAATGCTTCGTAAAGAAAATCAAATTGAAACTAAATTAAAACTAATAGGGTTCTATCCCACCATTGTGAAACAGTTTACTACTGTCAGTTAAAAAAACAGCTTGTCATTTGCCTTCAGAATGATTCATTTTCACTTGCAATTGCATTAACTTTGCCAGCTATGCAGCACATGAACAAACTATTACTTTGCTCCCCGTACTGCATCGAAAACACAGCGTAGAACTACAGTAAGGGTAGCAAGACGGCGCGTTCCGACAGCAAACACTGTGTAATGGAGTTGGCCACAAACATAAGAGAAGTTTGCTTAAGGCGACACAAATATTTCACAATTTTCCACATTTCTTCACACGATTAATTTCTTACATCTTGAGAAAAACGGTGGCTTGGAGGGACACAAGAGGTTTGTGTGTACCGCAATGCCAACCGGAAGCGAACTGGAACTCATTTCAGTTTCCACGCGTGCTGGAGGGACGAAGACCCGAGGGGGCGCAGGGAGGTGGAGGGAAGAAATCTTTTAAATTACTTTCCAACTTGTTCAAAAGTTTCGGTTCCGGTTTGCACACAAAAAAGAAGAGTCCTCCACAACCCGTGCCCGGTATCGTGCTAGCCACCGTTCCATTGCACCTCCCAGACCCGAAGCTCACCTGTGCTTAAATCCTTTCCCTGTGCTGTGTACTTTGTCGGGACACCGAAAATGTGTACGCTTTCAGTCCGAAAAGCATGGCAGGATGTCCACCGGCACCTTTCCCGTTTGGACTCGTTTCCGATGGTTACAAAAAAAAAAGGGAAACCACGAACACGAACATACTCCAATCACTTGCTAGCGCAACGGAGACGCGCACAAACGGTCAAACAAACGGTTCACTAATGCTTTTATCAGTGCTGTGCGATGTGCCGCGGAAGGAGGAGACCGATGCTAGGCGTTTGTCAAAGGGCGCCCGAAGAAATTACATTATTTCTGAGAAAAGAACAAACCAACAAAACAAAAAAAAAAACACATGACCACGCTTCTTGGCGTTCGATCTCGCCGGCATCAAAGGTCGAAGGAGCTGATGTCCTTTTGGTGGGGAAAGGCAACGATGCTGGACGCTCGATTGGAGCTGTGATTTATTTCCATGTCACAGCACTCTGTCATGATGCTGGGACTCCTGGGGTTGTGCGGTTGTGCTGTACGTTCGTAACTAGCCTCCCGCCGGGGGCAAAATGTGGGGACAGAGGGCGACAGGGCGACGTGGAAATGTAATAAACGGCAAAATCATCAACTGGAAAATGCCGAAATCCTCCTTCCAGCAGCGGCGGTGGATGGTTTGTGTGAAGGTACAGAATTCAATTAACTTCAACTGGTAATTATTGTTGATTTGATCTGCCGGAACGGGGCATAATTTTTCATTACCGTACGGTGGCCTGTGCACAGCTCCCCGGGCACCTTGCTTTGCCCGGACATGGCGTTGATCGTTCTGTGAAACGTATGTGTGTGTATGTGGGCAGAAGTTGACGCATTTCTCTCCCCGTTCACACCCGGCCACACGTATCCAGGCGCACGCGGCTAAACCTCAGCAGCCGGCAGGCGAGAGTGGCTTTAGAGGGAGCCACTTAATCCCATACGGCTCGTTAGAATGGCGCTGCCACGATAATGGGAAAAGCTATTCGCATTTACACACAAATGTTCCCATTATCGGATTGTTACAATCGATACATGACGGAGGCAATGGTAATGAGCACCGGCGTGTCGTGTTGTGGTTTTCGGGAAGGGGCCCAAGCGGTTTGGGACACCGATCGGGTTCAATTCGGTTCCGGGAGTAACACGGTGATGATATAGAAGGAGCTGACGGTGGAGGTGAGAGATGAGGTAACGCTATAGTCACCCTGCACGCTGTGTACCGGACTCAGCCCGGAAAAGTCACCTTCGCCCGGGCTCGTGTGTGTTTGTGTATGTATTTGATGAAAATGACAGGTTTAATGGATATTACCAATTCCCTCGCCCTTCCCTTTCACCCCGGAAGATTGGTATTCTGTGTTTTTCCGTTAATCTGTAGCACTCGTGGGACTTTCAATATGTGAGTTATTACCGAGCAGGATGGAGGACGACGGATCTGGCCCTCGTTCGAGGATGACACACAGCCGAGTGTATATGTGAGTGTGTGTGCGTGTGTATGCCCTCTATCCATTCCACCCAATACACACACACATACACAGTCTGGACATGGTAAACCTATCCGTAACAGGACAGGACTTTCCCAAATACTGAATCGACCCACTTCTGTGGGAAAACCAGATTTTTCACTAATTCGATTTGGGATGCTTTTAATCCTTCCTGCTCCCCTTGGCCTCGAAAACATAAAAAAACACACAGACACACACACAAGAGGTTATATCAACAGCCCCGAAAACTGTTTCTATTTTTCCAAACCTGCACAGAAAAAAAGGGCTAAGATTTTACTCGTTCCGGAAAATTCAATTACATTCGCCCACTCTCGAGCCCCTTGAAGCTTTATGTTTCGCTTTTCTACTACATCGAAACCCTTGCACCCTATTCCCTGCTTCCCTCTCTCGCTTTCACCTTCTCAGCCTCATCGCCAACCCTGTTCCGGTTCATGCGCCATTTTATATCCATTCTGTTTATCTTTCACCTGTCCTTTCAAACCCCCATCTCTCCCATTTCCGTGTACATAGCTGTTGAGTGTTGTTTGAAAAACGCTTGTATTTTAGTATTCATTTGTTGTCTTTTTTTTCGATTTTTCTGCTGTTCACTGTTCACTGTTCACTTTTGTTTCTATTCTGCTTGTTTTTTTTTTTGCTGTGCTCGCCATGCTTCTATTTCCACTAACGAGCGCTTGCTTGCAAGGTTTCCGAAACCGAGAGGAGGCTAACGAGTAGGCCCGTGTCGTTAATTTTCGCTCGAGCCCGAAAAATGTACACCTACCTAACCCGTATCTGATTACCCCAGGTGTATCGGTGTCTGGAACCGGCAATGAATAGGCAATAGGCTGAGGGTTTGCAGGGGGGGGGAGTGTAGTTCGAGCTACCGGATACCAGGCGGGCGTAGATGGAAGAAGATCGCTAGAGAAGAAACACAGAAACGCCGACATTTTAATGAAAATTTGATATTCATTTCCCAAAACGCAAGCGAGAAGTGGCATTTTCTTTAGAAAAGCAAACCAAAACAACAAAAAAGAAACGAAGAGAAAATTCTACACTAAACGCTGGGATACTCCGCAATCGAACAAAAGAACGGGCGCAAGCGTTAGAAAACAAGCTCCATTTATAATTCCTTTTCTTGTCTTCTTCACTTCCCGAGCCCCATGAGGTGCTCTCGTTGATGAATCCTGTTTCGAAGCGATCGGATTTAGGCGCCACCGAACCCCCCCGAAAAGTAATGCCTAGCCATTTGTTTAACCGTATCACGGCATCAAAGGCACCACTTTGATGATTGTTCTTATTATTCGAATGATAGGCTCGAAAAAATAGAATAAAGAAAGATGAATCTAGTACGGGGGAGTGGATTTGCTTGCAAGGATTTACTCGATACGAAGCGGTTGGGAGCCGGCAGAGGAAGAAACTCTGCAAAGATTTTTGGTGTTGTTATTGTTCGTTCACTCTTAAAGAAACACCCACTAGCACACTACTCACCGAGTCGACAAAAACTTGCGAGTGCGATATTTATTCGTTTCTGAAATGTCTTACGCCGTCGCTACCGCTGCCTATCCGACTGTGCACATTAGTTTCCGAAAGCATTAGCCAACAAGCTAAAAGAGAAAGAGGGAGAGGGAGAGAGTTCTATGCTGCCTTAAACTCGTTTTATTATTTAAATTAGCTTCCTCGTTTTTCGCTCGGCTCCAGTTTTCCGACTGTGGGCCCCACCAAATTGCTTTAAGACGCCACCGAGAAACCCTCCACACACAAACACACACCGCACAACCATTAGTCGTGCGCTAAAAACACTCCGGGCCTCGCTTGGGCCGCTGCCATCGCCCTGCAACATTATGCATATTTCATAACAAACCATATAAAATTTTATGATAATTAGTTTCGCAATTAAAGACACCCCAAAATACAGTCGAGCGAGCCCTGCCGAGGGCTGGGCGCTAAATGGAGCCTTCGTCCAATGGAGCGAACGGGCGGTCGGCCAGCAGCAGGAAGCTCGGCACAAATCGATTGGGCGAAAATTGGCTCGCCGGAAAATGGGCCAAAATCTGGGAGTTTTTCTTCCCGCAGCAATCCCGCGCTCGCTGTGCCTTAGTTCCTTTCCTCTTTCGGGGAACTCGTTGCTATCAAAATTCTTCAAAAATTCTTCATTCCCTCTTTTTTTCTGGGCACAAGCTGGAGAAGAAATAATTTGTTTTGGAGTGAGAAAATTGTTCCATACTCGCTTCCCGCCCGCCGCCCCTTGCGGTGCCCGAACCTTGGGTCTAATTGTATTACCCTAGTGCGCATACTTGTTATGCTCCCTCATGCTAAGAAACTTGCCCTCTCAAGAGCAGAACGAACATGGCGCGTACGATAGGACGCCATTATGCGCTTTTGGGTCGTTATCCTGATTGCGATACACAGTGCCGATTTACAGATGGACCGTGCTTTTTCTAGAACCAACACACACACATTTTGCACCGCCAGTGCCAGCTCCCGCAGTGCATGCACAAGCCTAATGAGTGGTTGTTTGTTAGGGCGTTGGTGGTGGTGGCTGTGGTGGTCGTAGTATACAATTACCGAAATCATCAGAGTACCAGAATGCAGCACGAAACTTTTTCCGTCGCACCTGTGTTATGATGATGATGATGTTGTTGTTTGATGGAGCAGAAAATTCACTTACAACTAGCAAACAAACGTACGTATTACCGCATTAACGTGCCCGTTTCCCACGCCACGAGAGGGTTTGGCTTGCTATTGAATTTATAATCGTACTTTCGTCAACCACGCAAAGGTTGCTCGGTTTGTCCTTGATAGGCGGTGAGTGCGCCAGGTATTTGATAGCAAATTATAGCAATTTTTCATTACACATAGAATTTGGTTAAAAAAAAATTACAAAAAGTAAAATAAAAAAGAAAAACTAAAGAAGTAAATTCCAACCACTCCAACCCACCACTTATTTGCTGATGAATAGGAATCATTGAAAGCTACTACACACCAAATTACACCCGTTTTGTTGTGTGCGGTCCTTTCATTCGCTATTGTAAATGGTAGATATGTTCAATCGATTCAACAAAAAGCAAACGAAAGCGGCATGGAGAAGTATTGTTTTTTTATGATGCCCTCAAATCATTCGCTCGCTCAGGCATGGCACAATAATGCTCGGTAAAAATAAAGCTTACGACGAAATGACAGCTGAAAAATTGAAGAGGAAAAAACGTCTTTCACGATCTGATGCGAAGTAACTCACACTGAAAGCGGACTCATCTAGCGGAATCATAAAAAAAGAAGCAACAAGGCAACAAAAAACTACCATAATGTCACACGTAATATAACTGTCAGTAAGCATGAAACATTTACGGTGAAACAGCCCCGCTGTGAGGCAGTACGCAACAGGGGGAGCGGATAGTATGACCCCCGCATGTGACATTGCGTCCAATCCTGCTGTAAGCAGTAAATGCACTGCCGCTGTGCAAATGGCACAACGGGTGCAATAGTGCATTCGAGCGAAATAAAACTCCAACGCAGCGTGGAGGACACCAAAACTGGGTGAAAGCTGCTTCCAGCACCATTTGTGCGATTTTCCACAGTGTAAAAGAAGCAACAAAACAAGCTCCCGAAAGCTATCCTGCTCTACCACAGAACAGAAGGGCGTGCCTTTGCCGGCATGATGGTTGTGATTCGACCACTTGATAGCTTCATTTAAAATATGATCTGCGGTGGGTGGTTTTGTACAAGACGTCTCTCACCTCCACCTTCTTCCCATCGCACTTTGTGTTTGTAAAAGCCACTGGGCGAAAGGGACGCTCTCTGCTGTGTGCTGGTGGGAAGTCAGCTGATGGTGTACAATCGTTCCTCGGAGCTGGTGTTTCCTTGGAAAAGTATTCTCCAACTCGAGAAAGGTTAAATACTTTTAATGGGTTTTCAAGCAGTGCACAGCAGGGCGAGGGGAGCGAATTGTAGATTGAATGTTCTGATTTGGACGAACATTACACGGATGGATGATCTTCGGAGAAGGTCGGTGATTCTTTGCGCCGCAAGAGGAAAGTTTAAGGCATTCGAGATTTCCATTAAACACATCCACAACAATAGACCCACAAATGAGCTTACAGCTGAAAGTTTCCTCTTCGAAATTAATAAATAAGACGAGTTTTCAGCGGCGCAACTGTACCGCACTGCAGTGCTGTAGTTGCAACTTCGATACGGCCCCAGTAACGGATTAATAGCTTTCCACAACAAAGGAGCAAAGGAGCGCATTGTTCGTGGAAGCCAACTTTTATGGGGCTTTTTAAATCCGGTTGAACCGGTGTTTTACAAGCTTGCTGGAAAGGTAGCTACTCATTGTCAATAAGATTCCAACGAAACCATGCATTGGTTGATAGAAAGAATTTAAGAGAGTATATTCCATGTATTATTCGTTTGAATTTCCATGCTCAATGCGTAGGCAACGAAAGACAAGGATTTTGCAGCTTTCATTTCATTACACATTCGGTATGGTTGAATAACTTTTACACACGCTTGGTGGTATATTAAGGTAAATTTATGCAAGAAAAAGTGTTATTTTGAAATGCCTAGTGCGTAAAAACGGATTATAATTATAGAGTTTACTGAAAACTCTTACGAAACCTCACAGTTTTCGGTCATCCAAGAAATAACTTGCCCCACTGCCTTTCGCAAAAGGTCAGCTCAACATTATCCTTGTACATTCGAAACCTAGAAAGCGATCCAAAGACAATAGCACCGGCTGCTGTTTCCGTTCCTTCCCTTCGCCACAACTCATTCCGTGTCATACTTTCGCACAAAATCGCTCGTGGTGCTGAGAGTAGAACTTTCTGCCCGGCCCACACAGCCCGTGCATGGCCGACGGAAAAGAATAATGAACCGTAGCAGCTGACACCGCACTTGACAAAACAGTCGAGCTACTACACTGGGTGTCACCGACACGGATGCCGCTCTGCCACCGATCAATCTTGCGCACCCGAAGGGGATGGAGAGCAACAAACTAAAAAGGGAAAGGTTGGTACTCAACAACGCTGCCCAGCAGAATACATTCGGTCTCCCTTGACAATCATTGACTGCCCGATCCCCGTCGGGAAAGGCTAAACAACGGAAGCAGCAGTATGGAAATGCTTTCTTTCTTTATTTGTCATCTTATGTTCACAGACTGCACCCTTCCTCCCTCCGGTCGGTGTACACCGTTCCTGCTGTATTATCGATACACGGTGACGAAGGACTAGTATACATTCAACCACCCCACAAAAATTCCTTCCCCTTGTCGCTTCCCTTTTCCATGATACTGACACACATGGTTCCGGGGAAAAAAGGTTCTCGACTAGGACATGACTACGATATTTGAATTTTGATTGTATTTAAATTACGTCGACCCTCACGAGAGCTTTTATGTTTTCGGGTAAGATGTATTGAGTGTCCTTCAAGGGACTCTCGGGAGAAGGGGACACACACACGCACACACTTTCAACTGCCAGTGCCATTTCGAACCAAGTTAGTAAGCGCCGTTTGGAACAAGATTTAGGATTCGTTTTGTATGCCTGCCCTATAGCACACTTGCACACACTGACAAATATAGACGAAGGATCATAATGACGGTGGATTAATTTTTTGCAGAACTGTCGATGAGATTATAGTTTACAGTATTTTTGTTTTAAGCTGCCCATTGAGATTTGGGCTTTTGGGAATTGGTGAGCTGAGTAGTAGGATAGTTGAGAAAACCCTTGATACAAGCATGACGGTACAACGTTTCTCTTTTAATCTTTTTTTTCGGCAAGAGTTTTAGGGGTTGGAACAAATTGGAGAATCTGAAAATAGCTAAAAATAAAGCACCATGTTCTCCATGTTACCCACTCAGTCGAACAAAGTAGGATATTGCTTTCTGTCACGCTTCGACGTAGTACCCTTTTGCTTGATATTCCCGATCACAGTGCTTTATGAATAACTGTTTACCGCTGCTACTACAGTGATAGTAATGACAAGTGTTGCATTATCACTTGGCAGCAATAGGAATCAAACTTCATTAAAGTTTATGTTAGAATCATTAGTATGAGTACCAAGCCATATATCTTCCGGTTCCATTGTTCTCCGAATCACCATTAGCCGAAATGTACAAAGCTAAGCAATATGAATGCTTGTATCAATTAAATATGCCTCACATAGACGATCCCATACAGCTACCCCCCTAAAAACGCCAATGTTTTTCGATAAATTAATTAAATTCAAAAACATTATACCCCCATGTCGGTATCTTGTCACTCAGTTTAGTGTCATGGGGAGAGCACAAAATATAAAAAAATACGACAAATAAGAAACGCTCCTAATGATCGATCGAACGGCCCCCATTGTTGCTATCGGTATCGCTAGTTTGCAATCAATTATGCCCCCACGTGAAACGTTGAATATTTTACCATAATTTGTGCGTCGTGGCCGGTAAGCGGGCGGCAATATAAACCATAGGGGGCACAACAAATATGCCACCGCTCTGCGGCACACAGTACACCGCGCAGGGCGGTAACGCATTAGAGGCAACGGTTTAATTATTATTTCAAACGCACACGCGGTCAGTTTAATTAATCGCGATGTAGATAAATAATTCGCACGCAACACTGTCACACTGGTGAACGCATCACCCAGGGCCGTGGACCTATGGCACGACGACACATAGTTTTTTAATCGATAAGAGAGCAAAAAGTCGTTAGCATCACGATCAGCAGGGAGACTAGGGAGACATGTATGACGCATCGCGTTAGGTGACTAGATAGAGGGAAATAGATAGAGGGAGAGGTAGAGAGATACAGGACCATAGAGAAAGAAAGAAAGAGAAAACAGTGGGTAGACTACTGATGATGTCCCTCTCCTCTGGCAAGTGAAAAAACAAAACTTCTAAGCCTTGAAAATACCACAAAGCATACCGTTGTCCGCTGTTCACTTCCACCTCCCAAGTGGTTGGGTGTGTTACGCAGGTTGGATCGTCGCGTTGAAAGTGAAAAAAACGAGTCCATTTTTTACCGACACACTTTAATAAAATATTATCATGATAAATAACATTAATTGATTCGCGTTCTTTTGCAACCTCGCCTTTATTTTTTGCTTAAAGAACACCCACTCGCCCAGTGTAGACGCCAAAAGCAGGTCAGGAAGGAAATGAGCCGCGTAGCCGGGTAAAATAGAAACCTCAATTTGCGTGAGATGCCGTACCTAAACAGCTATTCAAACCTTCCACCATTTTTCGCCATCTCTAGCGTCCCCAACTATGCCGTCTCCTCGGTAGCACTTTATTCTCCATCGATGGCACATCAATAGACCTCGTTGTCTGGTGGGTTCGGGCGCAACGTGGGCCAGCAGAACCCACCGGAACCGGTCATCGCGCCCGTTGACCTCGTTTTGTGGCAAGTGGCTGGATTTGCGATTTGATGAGTAGGCCCACTCATCACTGCAAACATACAATCGCGATCTGCAGCGCTATGGCTAGAACCGATCGACAGCTCTTTGATTGGACCGCACCGCGAGGAGAGAAAGTGTGTGTGTGTGTGTGGGATGGGTGATTTGACCCGCGGGTGGCCTGGTTTTTCCACCTCATTTTCATGCAAATTCCCCAAACAAAACCTCGTGCTTGCGCGTACCGGTGGACTTCCTGCGCATCCCCAGCACTGCACACAATCGATTTCCGTCCATCTGCGCACCGTAAAAGGTCCCGCCAGGTCGGGCGGTGCTATCTCCCGCTTCAACAGTACTCACTTCCCTTCCTCTCGCAACGCACCGCCAACAGAGCAAACATGACAGTAGCTGCATGCTGCATTTGCGAACGTTGCGCGATATGCAATCAGTGGAAGTTGACGTGCGTTCCGCTATTCGATATCCTGGAAGGACCTGAGGTTTAGGTTCGGTGTGTGCTCACCGTGACGAGCGCACACAACAATCACACACACACACACACCAACACACCTCACGTTTATTTGGCTAATCATTGCCTGCAGCTTCGGCAGTGCTGACACAGGACACTGGAATGATGGTGCCTGGACACACACAGCCGAGTTTAAATTCGGTTTGGTTGAAGTATCGTTGCGGTTTAGCGCACACCTGGTTTCTGATGTGCGCTGCTGTTATCGAATGACGTTCGATTTGTGGCTGATCGTATCGCGCGAGTACATTGGTCTTTTTTTGTTTTGCTCACCCCCTCCTAATATACTTACCATACTGTGTACCATACCGATCAGAGCGAGGGGTACTTCTTTGGAAAAGGGACAATAAAACAACACTTCCACGAACTCTTGCCTGCATAGTGTAGCGTGTGTTTGGCGATGATTTCAGCCAAGCTGAACTTCCGCACAGTGAAACAAAAACCCGTCATTTTATGCTGAAACGAGGAAGCAAAGGGCTGGTTGTGCGCTGCACACTTTGCACATTTTCCGAGGTATAAAATGACTGAATGCAAACTTATAGGACACTAACCGGGTGGCAGCCAGGGAATAGTATGTCAATTTTGCCCGAAACGACTGCAGAAGTTGTGTTTGATCTCTTCCGAGGATTTGCTGCTGAGGACGGGGTTTATCATTTGATGTTCAGCGTGTGCATGCGTTTCTGCTGGAGGTACCGAGTACAAAGCTGAGAGTGGAATTTTACACGACAGAATTGATGCTAGGGACAGAAGTCGCTCTTGAACAACCGTTTGACTGTGTATAGGGAATAAAAAAAAACATTCCATAAAATACAGGTACTCCAGTCCAGGTACTGAACATAAAATGGAACTTGTTCGTTAGCTTAGATAATTCTTCTGTCTTTTCGCATTGAGTTACATCTAAAAACAGATGTTCAGCTATATTCATGTTTATGTGAGCCACTTCATATACTGCAATCGTTTATAGCGCCACAATATTAGGGGAGCCACTATTATTATTATTGATGGACACAATTCATAAACAAAACAAAAACTATATGTAAGCTCAAGGTAATGGCAGTCGATATATTAGTACGAAAATGTCCCTGTATGGTCAAGGAATCGTTTCGATTCTTTTTCTTCTATTTGATGCACCGACTTACGCAGATATGCTGCGACCTATGCAGGCTTTCGATACTTATTCAGTTCCGCGCAGCCGGAGATTCAGTCCTTGCTACGGGTGTACGAACCACTCTAGGCTTGAGCCCATGACAGGCATGTTATTGTGTCGCACAAATTGACAACTATACCACGGGACTGTGCTTATTCGTTTCTATTTAAGTTGCTAAATTAACGAATCCTTCCTCAAAGCTTGAGTAAACGCTTAAACGATATAAAGTGAAGCAGAAGGTTTCATGAAAATAACCTCCGTGAAATAACCTACAACAAACAACCGTTACTGCTCTAAATATGACAAATGACAATAAATACATTGGAAAACAAGCTGAAAAAAATGCACCAGACAATTCTCTGTTCCAAGCCCTTTTGTAAATAATTTTTCGCAAGTCATTCGACCCAAGTGCGTCGTCTCACAAAGAGGAGGTGAATTGGTACACCACTGTGAAAACCTGCTCCGTTTGGGGAAGGTGAGCAGGTTTCCCTCATCGGTGGGGATACATACCGGCACTGCTATGAATATTTAAACGTGATCCACCACTAAAACATGAATACTAATAGCCGAGGCCTGGAATGTTGCGTCGCTACACACGTCGCAGTTTTTTTTTTGACGACGATTTTGTTTGGAAGCCGTATGGTTTTAAACCACTGCCAGCTCTGCCTCTCGAGTGGATATTCAATTCCCCCGCACTACGCGCACAGCTGCCGACACAGAAGGGTTGGCACCTATGTGGTGCGTGAGTTTTGTACTTATCTATTTCGCACATATACGTAAAAGCGAAACATACGCAACCTAAGCAAAAAATAGCCCCCTCCAAAGGATCCAAAGTGCGTTCAGGGCCATTGCCAGCAGGGATTAGCTACCCACACCCGGCAGCGGGGGTATTTGCATTTTCTGTATGAAGCTTATGCTGTTTTCTCACCTCCCCCCAATCCATTTCGAATCCATACAAGTGGGGACGGCTAGGGGACATATAAAATTGAAGCCAGTGGAAGGAGGACAGCGAAGGGGAGTTGTCTATATCACACAACGGGCTGCTGTGAGCTAGCCAAACCCTTACCAACGAAGTAAACTTTCAGTGAGTGAACGTGGGCTGAAGAGTTTTCAGCCACAAGCAGGACCAAAAAAAAAAGCAGTCACAAAGCTGCCGGTCGAGCGAACGTGAGAGTACTCATGATGATTTGGTTGGCTTTCGACGGATTTCCACAGGTTGCTTACGATGAATACCCTCCCCCGCTTCGCTAGCCCTTTCTGCGTCTCGTGCACAACAAGCAGGGGTCTTTTTTTGTACGCCACTCTTTACCCAGCATAGCCCCTATATGCCTGTTTTTGTTTCCTTCGTTCCATTCCCGATTCTAGTCCCTTGCGGCCCATTTGCTGCAATGCCTGTGGTTCGCGTCGCACCCGTTTTGTTAATGGGCTTTGCGCGCTACACTTTATTTACATTTTCGTTTGTGTGCACTTTGTTTTATGTTTGCGCCTCCGATAAAATCTCTCTCTCTCTCTCTCTTTCTTTCTTTCTTTTTCTCTCTCTCTCCCTCTCTCTCTCTCTTTCACTTTCTCTCTCTCTCTTTTAGACAGTTGCAAAGAGCTACAAAACAGTCGAACAAACAGCCATTCCTATGACGAACCTTGTTTGGTCGGTTTCAGTGTTAGAGAAATTGTTACGCACTGCCATTTTTTGCGTACCGCCGACGAGCCACAAGCTCGCGGTATTAAATATTTATTTACACATTCATTATTGAGCGAGAATTAAAATCAACAGACCCTGCACACGCAAGCGAAAAGAGGGACACAGCAAGAGTATGGCGCTACCGAGAGGATTCTAAAGCGGTAAGCCAAACGAAACTTTCGCATAACGAACTCACACGGCCCTTTTCCCGTAAGTCATCATAGCTGCTGGCGCGCGTGGTGGACCCGACAATTGGGTGGCAATTTTTCGGTGCTGTGCCGTACGGTGGACAAGCGCCAAACAGTCGCGTGGGAGGTGTAATGTGGTAGATTTTATTTAAAAATCGCTTTGGAATCATTACTACAAAATTTGCAATTCATGACCAACGACCTAAGGGCGTGTGACTGGTGAGATTGATAAAAAGTTTGTATCCATTCAGGATGTTTGGGGTTCCGGTGTTGTTTTTTTTTTTCTTTCCTGCTTACGCAAGCACAGGTTTGTGGTGAGATTTTATTAGCATACGGTCGCTGTATTCCTGTATGAAAATGATGACTGCAACGTGGCGGTCGTGTGTGGCATCACAGCTTGAGGTGAACGGGGAGACGAACGAGCAGACTGGGGCAGACAGTGTCATATCCTTCAAAAACCAATATTAAAAACGACCGATACGGCAGATCTGGTCTATTCACTTGCAATTCAATGTCTTACCCAGCAGGATTTGATTTCCGTTTCAATTTGCTAGTGTAGTGTGTGTGTGCATGTTTTGCTTTTTCCATTTATCCCTCTCTTTGCCTCGTTGTTCGTTTTTTTAGATATCCTAGTCTAGGCTGTCCCGACGTCATGCAGAGCCGCAACGGCGTAGGGCAGAAAAACGAAGCTTTGTGCGTATGGAAAATATTCATTAATACTGGATTATCCCGGTGCGATTTGTATCTCCCATTTCCAGATATTTGATTTTCTGCCAGCATTTCATTGAGCGAAAATGAATTTTCCATGTGAAAGGAGTTGAGTGTTGCGGTCTGAGGACGAGGGCGGGGTGGGGGGAACACCGTGAAAAGCACGGGGAAGGTAAGGCAAATTGGAATCTGTGCACCGCTCTCGTGAGCATAATCAGCACATCATGCATGAATCGACAGCGCCGGTGAGGCCTTTGTGTGATAAAATAACTACGGCGTGCTTCCACAAAACGGGTACGAGTGAGCTTTAGAAGGGACAGAAAGTGATATCACATTTAAAGTGATTTAACCAAGGTAACAGAGTTATGTTATCTTTAAAGAAACGAAACGCTTTATTAATGCATTAGATAATCATCAAACATATTATTAAATACAGTAATTTGTTAGTACGAAAACACTATCTGCTATAACTCGAGAACGGTTTCCTCTTGACTGACTAAAATAAACTCCAGTTCATAGTAAGAACAGCCTGCGGCTCCTTAATTGATGAAAACAGTAATGGCAATATCTGTGTAGGATTAAAGACATTAAACACCCAACAATACGAAATACAATTTTCGAAACAACCAACGCTGAATGACGAGCAGCAAAAGTTTGACGAAACGATTCTATAAAAAGCTCACCCCTGGGCTACGCGTGCTTTGTCTGGGGCGTACCCGAACCGGTACTCTATCGGTAGCCAACGCCCGCGCTAAACTTAGCTGCGAACGTGAAGGGCAAACATAAGCGTATGTTAAGCCCGTGCCCGACCTACCAATGACCGTGAAGTATTTGCAACCATTTGTGCCAGCAGCTTGACGTTCGAAGTAAGTTGCCGCTCGGAAAAGGGGTTGTAAAGTGAAGCAAAGAACATGTGACGATTTTATCAAGAAATCAAAACGCAAAGTACAGCCAAAGCAAGATAAAAGATCGATATAAATTATGCATTCGGCCGGCAGCGAACAGAGTTCGGGAAAAGCCGCTACAACGCTAGCGGCGAATGGTGCAGCCTAGCAGCGATCAGCTTCTTTGACTTTTCCAACGACGCTCTAGCTAGCACACTCAAATCGCTTGGGCTGTAATCCTAGGAGGGGAGGTGGGTCCCACCGATAAGCCGATACAGACGTGAGATATAATGGCATAAATATTTAAACAGCAGTGCGACTGCGTAATGGAAATCCTTCAAGCTTCACTCTGACAAGCTGTCCTGCTCGCCTGGAGAGCTCGCCTCCAGTGCAGTAGCCGTATGGAAATGTAGTATTTTGCACCTCGTGGCCCCAACCGCCACCAGTGTTAGCAAAGGGCAGCGCCCTCCCTCGAACCAACACTCCCATGCCGGGCGGGTGGCACAATGGGACGAGCGTTTTGTGAACGATTTTACTCAATAGGACACCATCATTCAGTATTTATTGTATGTAAATTATGTTTGCCTATGCAAGCGCGTTGATAATGCGCACAGATAAACAGTGTGGCTGGGGGTGTTTCCATTTTGGTTTTTTTTGTCTCTCTTTCTCCATCTCTATTTTCTTTGAACTTTTGGACAATACTAACAGCTACGCGTGCGTGCGTGTTCGAAAAGTCACCTAAACACCATTGAGTACATCGAGGGGCGCTAGTTTGCTGTCGTATTGGTTGCGGGGATGTATGTTGTTGATGTTTCTAATGAGTTTTAATTTACATCTTTTATTAGCTTGTAAACATTGACACACTTTCTGAACGAAACAGCAGTATTGAATAATTGAAAAGCTGCTTGTTCGATTATAGATAATTAATAATTACATTGAACGCCATTCACACTGGTTCAAAATACCTCAACTGGTGAATTTGCTTGCTACTGTTTGATGAAAACTTAATACAAACACCAATTCTTTTACATTCCTGCTTTAAAATAATTCAATAAAAAAAACCCAAATGAACATTTAAAAACAACCTGCTGTACGAATCCGAGAACTATACCACATTGCTATTAGGGATTCGCTATAAGCGAATATTTTCTCAGCCCAGAAAAATACACTCACACAACAGAACAGTGCAATCCGGTACTGCTTTCATTTCCGTCCCGTCCAAATCAATCAAACGATAAACCGTGCATCGAGTAACGTGCTGATGGTCGCGCGCGCTCGCGTGTCATTCTACTCAATAAACCATCACGGCTCGATAACGGACATAAGTTTCGTTTACAGCATTCTTACATTACCAGCGCCTTTCAGTGGTAATAAAATGATATCACCAGCGGCCACGGTTAAGTATTCTCCACCATCAAACGGTTCACTGTTTCTCCATCGATCTACGCGGCGGCAAAACAGCAGTTCCAATAGAACACAAAAAATAGTAAAACCTCCCAATCCACATCACACATTGCGCATTATATCTTGGGTACACTGCTCTGGTGGTGCGTGTGTGTGTGTATGTCACACGCGAATCGAATAGTCGTAAAAGTAACCCATTCAGTGATGTGGCACTTTTTAGGTTTTTTTCATCCGTTTTCAATACTGACCTTTTCGCGATACGTTCGTTTATCGGTGTGGGGAGGGCGAAATAGAATCTAACTAGCATTTTGCTCACATGTGTATGATGATGTTGATGCTGATGGCGGTGATGATGAAGTTCCATAAATATTTGTGACGATGGTGTGTAACATTTTTTTGTCTCTTTATTTATCGGGGTCGTTCGGAAAGGTTGTGGAAAGCTTGCGTCACACATATAACAAAACGCTCACGCAGCTCATACAAAGAGAGCGAACAAAAAAAATGTTGCATTTATGAGCCCATGGCATAAAAGGCAACCTTATCAGGGGGAATGTAACTTTCCCACTGCGTGCTACTGGCAGTATAGATTAACACGTCTAAATACTAGAATGTCCATCGCGAATCTGTTACACATTTTTTTTAAATAAAAGAATGGTCTTAATGAACTAGTGCATTATTGGTCCAACAAAACGTTTAAAAAAATCATTTTATGATGTGCAATGATACGTTTAAAATCATTTTTTTATCTTTTATCAGACTATTAACAACAAATTCAATGGCGTTTCGTGTCGGAATCGGAGCACGATCGGTATAGCATGACTGAAAATAATCACAAAGCCCCTCACAGCTAAACGAATTCAATAGCGGAGCAAATTGTTTTGCTTCTTTTTTTACAACATCGTCAGCCTAACCTACCAATAGCTAACCGCATCACGAAGCACAGTTTAAGGTATTCTACATACATGCATGCAGACGGGAAGCTGTGCTTCTCAACCATAGATGGAAGATGTGTCCAAAAATTTAAAAGGCACGCAACAAAGATTAACTCACACCATCGCCTCACCGGTCCACGGTACGGTATTGGCTCCATTGCCAACGCCAGCAAATAATACGCTAGCAAACAACAAAACAGAAAACACCATTTATATCGAACGTACACAGCACGGACACACGGATGGTGCCGGTTCCCATCGTAAATCTTCGTACCGAGCGGGCGAACGCGTGCGCTGGGTTAAGATTTTACACACCCCAAAAAAGAGGATATCCCGGCCATTCGACAAACACGTTCCACGGCGTACTAGCACAACGGGAAAGGCGAAGGCAAGAAACGGGGACGTCATTTTCAGATGAGCAAAACGGGAGTTTCTGCTCATATTTCGTGCAGCGCGGCACAAAATATAAGCTCCTCCTGGAAATACAACAAAAAAAACACAACAATTCCACCCTGAAAAGGTGATTGGCTTACGAGCGTGTGCACGTACAATAGTTTTTTTTTTGCTCACTCCGGCAGAAGCGATCTGAACCTGACAGGCTGGTAAATTATGCATTAAAGCCAAAGGCACGCACCACACTATCGATACCACTTTTGTCGCACTGTTCAACTATTTTATCGCAAGCATACAGACACACACACACTAGATTGTGTACCTCTTTCGGGGGTGAAACTTTTGTGACAAACTTTTGATAGGTGGTTGTTTTTTCCGAAGCACCCGCTCCGAGCGTGCTCAATTGAGAATGTTTTTCCTCGTCCGTCTGCGTTAGGATTATGGGATGGGAGAAGAAACATAACACACACACACACACAAAAACACCTCCACTAACCCTGTCACGAGAAAAACTTGCTGTCTTCATTTATGTCTATCGTTTTTCTCACACGTTCATAGCTTTTTTTGCCGCGTTGTGTTTGTGTTTGCTTGCGCACCAAATCCGTCGCCGCGCTACGATGGCTTCAGTGTCTGAATAGTTAGCTCGAGTGATTTTCCTCCGCTTCGCGCCCGGGAGATTTTCACACTCGAATAACAAAGTTTCCACTTTACTGACAGACAGTCCCCAGACGGTGCTGTGCACTCGCTGCCGTTCTATCGGTCTAGGACAAAAACTTTTCGCGTTTCAATTGCCAGTTTTTTTCTCCCGCGATCCATCAACACCCACCCCAACGCGTCGTTCGTTCGCGCGTCGTTCGTTCGCTCGTCCGTCCGTATGAGCGACAAGTGGGGTGAAAAATGTTCGACTTCACTCTCTTATGACAATGGCCACAGAGGAAAAAACCGAGCGACTAATCTTAAGCCTGGCAACGCAACGAAAAAGCAAAAAGAAAAACGACAATCAAGTGGTGAATTCAAGAGAGTTTTAAAAAATGTACTGCTATACTGTGAAAAACATCTTCAACGCTGGATCCCTTGCGCAGTGCGTTCCGAAAACCGGGCACATGTGGCAGTAGTACACACTTCACCGTTAAGCAATAGGTCTAGGCTCCAAACGAGCGATTGTATCATGGCAGGGCGGATTGAGGAGAACGCTTCAAATGCTCAAGTTTTGGGACGATGATTCCCTAAGCGGGGTAATACGAGCGCGCATACGACTCGCCCCAATGGTCGACCTAGAGAAGGGAGAAACATTGAAACGCCGTTCCACTTGACAGTATTTTGTAAAACTTCGCTTAATTAGGTGCGATATCGTAAGAGGAAAGAGCAATCGTCAAGGGGATGGGATCCGAGTAGGAGCAGGAGAAAGAGGGAGAATGATTGAGAGAGAGAGAGAGAGAGAGAGAGAGAAAGAGAGAGAGAGAGAGAGAGAGAGAGAGAGAGAGAGAGGAGTGAAAGGATCATAAATTTATTAATGACACCATGGCTGGAACATAGCGCACACTGGTGTTGATTGATGATGCATGAAATTGAGTCTGACACATCGCATCGCATCAATGAAATGCAGGATTGGGTGGGATCATTTCAACTAAAATCATGTCATAACTTTATCGTATAGTTAGATATACGTTCTATTCTCGACCTCATTTCATACCAATTGCCTTATATTAACCATAGCTTACAATCAGAAATAGAAAACATTTCCAATTAAAGGAGCCTCCACCTCATCATTTCTTAATCATGGAAATCTACTATTTAAAAAAGCACTTCCAACTTTGCTACAAATGTTGAGTGATTTTTTGGTTCCAAACGATACGTACAACACTCCGTAACACAGAGTTGCGACAATTTTACTTCACCGCGAGTAAGAACGGCGCAGTGCTAGTTGTTATGCATTCAATTACCGTGTGCTTTACCCCATTTCAAACCTGTGTATGTGTACGGGGTGAGCAGTGGGCAAGTCAAAAAGGAAAGAAAACATCAAGCACTTTCTTACCATCGCACGTTTTTTGGTATGAATTTTTATTTTAAGCAAGCTATTGCAAACGTACAATTCCCCCTTTTCAGCAAGCACACGGAAAAGCTTCCCCACTCCCTATCCAACTTTTCCCGGTCGACATTTCCTTCGTGTACGGGTTTCCCTCGCGCTGAAAAACATTCGCAAGAAATCAACCATCTTCTTGGTGGGAAAAAGGATTCGTAAAACAATAAGCCATTCGCTTTACGAGTAATTATTTTGCTCCCTCCCTTCGCCCCTCTAGCCACTCTTGCCCCTGTATGTATGCGGAGGAGACCGGGTCACGTAATACAAAAAAGACCCTCAAGGGCTTGCAAAGGTCACAGGAAACGTACGACCCCACTGAGAGGAGTGCTAGGGTCTCGGTTGTTGCTGTTCCCCACAGCAACCACGAACTGAGGACCGAGAGGACTTGAAAACAGGGCATTGCGCGTCAGCAACGTACGACAAGGCAAACACGGCACCAGAGTTATTCGCGTTTTTAAACGGTGCGGGGGTTTGGTGTGTATATGTTTGTGTGCTGCGTGCTAATCACGAATCCGTTACGAATCGTACCACACCCGGGGCCCATTATCGCCGGCCAAAATCCCGGCACCGCCGTGCAAACATCTCGCGGTACGCAAATTTCTTCGCACAACGAATCGAGAGAGTAAGATCGATAGCGGTAGTGGGCGCGGTACGACACGCGGTACACCCCACATCCCAACCTCCCCCCCCCCCTTCGAATCCGGAAAGCATCATAAAAATGCCAGCAAAAAATCAGTGAGATTTGCATTTTTATTTAATTTCGGGTAATAATTGTTGGAAGCGGGTTTTGTTTTTTTTTTCTTCTCCCACTTCACTCCTCTCTTTTTTACGGGTTTTTCCTCGTCCAGAAATAATTAAATTTTGCTCCGCTTTATTTTACGGGCGCGCGCTCGACACACTCGGCACGCTGTTTGATATTTGCGGGAATGGCGATCCTGTTTCGAATGGTTGGTTGGTGGGTGGTTGGTATGCGCGCGCGGGGCCCGAAAAAAAAAACCCGCGCGCTCAACATACAGTGAACGATTTTTTAATGTGTACGTATACTGTGTGCACACGGCATCCAGTTAATTCGTATTTTTAACTCACCACCGCCACCCTCCACCAGCATACGCGTGTGCTTATTGTCATAAATTCCAGCCACACGACAGCTTTTACCTGCCACCAAGCAGCATAACCACTGCGCCACGGAATGTCATGAACCTACCACATGTATAGGGTACACTGAAGGGGTGGTAGAGTGGGTGGAAAACAAATCCTTCCTGTAGCCCACCCACACTCACACGCACATACCCATAACGCCACACACGCCGGAACTGCAAATAGGAATATAATTCTGAAATGAACAGTAAATTAGTGAAGATAAAGCACGTTCGCCGGATTGTGCTTGGTTGGCTGAAGCTGGGGAAAGCACAACTAGCTGTTTCCCGCCCTGCTCCGGTTGCTTTTTTTTTTGCGGACGCCACTCAGTCGATTTTCAAACCACGATGCAGCCACCAGCCAAGTATTCGTACTTCGCATAATAAGGGATGCTTACTTACGCGGAGCGTCTCATTAGTGCGCCGGTACAGATAAACCCCCGGAGCTGGGTAATGGTGCGTGCACAGCACCCAAGAACGTACTCAACAAGTCTGAAACTAGTTTGCTGGTGGTGTAGGATTATGTGCCGAGCGAAGGCGATGCAACGTGGCACCACGAACGTGTTTCCAGCCACTCCAGTGTTATTGAATTAAAAAGCGCTCTCCACTTAAAGTGAGGCCCTTAAAGGTAGCTCGTGTAGTATTAGCAAATGATTGCTGTGGAAAAGTGAAAGCAATGTAGCCAACTTCAAAAAGAAGTTCAACCTTTGCTACTCAAACAGAAAGCGTAACAAAAGAGCTAATTATAATTTTACTAAGTACATTTGGCACAGCTTCTTACGTGGTTTGTGTAGTTTGTGATATAATTTAATACAAAATAATATAAGGAGTAAGTATCCTGACACTTCCTTTAGTATGCGGTTAGCTTACATCAAACCATCTTTAATGCAAAAGCTTTAATAGATTCGAATGATCAATATCATTTAAAGTAGCCGCCTGCATTTTATCATATTTTTCCGTTTTTTACGAATAAATAAACAGTTTTCAATCTTTTCTGGTAAAATATACGATCCAATATACGATGCTGTTAATGCACAACAAATATTACATTATAATTATGTACCTTTTTTCAGGCTGATCCGACATATTGGCAAATCGCTTTTACTAGCTCCTTAACACATTCATCCACAGAAATCAAACACACCTTCCTTTGTTTCCTACCGCACAGATTTTTTTCATTATTTAATCCCCTCCCCCCACTTTCCCAGCCAGATAACCTTTTGTAATGATATTCTGCCGTGAAGTGTAGCACTCGTCCGCAGCAGCGAACGTTGCTCGTCTATTAAATACCCATAAAAAGTAATATTTTATTATCCTTGCGATCTGAAACATGCCACTGAAATACGGAGCAAGGCGTACAAAACATACCGTCCACCAATGACCGGTTCGTCCTTTGTAGCGGGTGCTGCCATTTCCAGCCCCGAGGACGAGACGTGTTGCTGACGTTTTCAGTTTTTTTTTTTTTGGCGAAATAACATAATGAAAAATATTATTCCCTTTTTTGTTTTGCCTTTGAAAATGGTGGGTCGTTTTTTATGTGTGTGTGTGTTGTGAGATGAAGCAACGGCATCGCTGCAAAATACACATGCACATATATATTTGTGCTTGTTGCGTTTGAAAGGTTTTGCACTGTTGAAAGACTGGCTGGGTCGGTCTGAAGGCGAGGCTAGACGCTTGCTTGCGCAGGGCCCGGGAATCATTTAGATGCTGCTGTAAATGATGGATCCACACCGGACTGCATCCCCCTCGCCATTCACCCCGTCCCCGTATAACCGTCGTGCAGACCCAGATGCTGCTGTTTGGGCCATTTTCGGACTGCAACCGAAAAGTGCTGGCAATAAAGTTTTTGGACGCTCTGATTGAATTCTGATGTACCGCAGCCGCACCGGGGAAGTGATGGGATACAACAGTTTGCACCCGAGCACAAAGGAAGCGACCGTGAAACACACGACCAGACACACAACCGTCTGTACCGTCGCCCTTTCGCTTCCCGCGGCGTCAGGTTTAAAGGAAAAGTAATAAAAAACACGTTAATCAAATTTGCATATTTTTTTTGTCTCTCATCCCCTCTCTCATACAATACGGTGGTGTTTATTGCTGCACTGATGCTGGGCTGCACAAATTAAACTTTGTTAAAAAGCTCGTAAACATGCGATCGCTTCTGGTTCTGGCGCAATTTCGTACCCAATTCAAATTGGACTTTATGTTCATTTGTAGTATTTTTGGTGTTTTTTTCATTTTCGGCTTTTTCAATCCACCCAGAAATTAAATTTTGACCGATTCCCATGCGGCACATGAAGCAGGAACTAATTTACCATTTCCCTACACCCTTGCAAAAATCGGAACAGAGTTTATGACGCACAAGAACACACACATTTTTGAACAAGGATGAATCAACGGTAACACACAAAAAAAGCACACACAATACAAAGATGCACATCCTTCCAGAACGGGCCTGCAGTCGTCAGTGGGGCGGTAGTAGTGCGACCCACTCACCCACTCGATCTTACACGCGCGCATCCGTCCGGAAAACGGATCAGATTAAGACGGATGCTGCCGGAACAATATTCAATTAACGCTCCCGCCGGACAGAACATGTCTTTTCCCACAACTCTGCACAACGTTTATTCGGCAGTGCAAGGGGGCCACCACCACCAACGGGGAAGGGCAAAGTTAATATGTACAAACAGTAGCCCGACAGTTCATAATGGAACAAGCGGAACGGGAGCCCTTCTTCGGCAGCCCTTCCTCAAGCGTACGTGACGCAGCACACTAATTAGCTATACATCAATGCCAGCTGACTCATTATTGCGTTTGTACTTGGCGTACGTATTTGTGTGTGTGTGTGTGTGTGTGCGTATGTGTGTTTATTTTCTCCAGATATTATATTATGCCCCCTTTTGCCATGATTATCGCGTTAGTTTCCAGCTAACCTTTTCATTTTCTTCACACCAGGCAAAGTGTGTGTGCCGGCCCGATTTAATGGGCAGCATTACCGAGAGCAAGATTTTTACACTTGCTGCACTCTTCTCACGGGCCAGTTTTTGTAGAACGCTGATGAAAAGCAGTCCGTCCGGGAGCGATGGTAAAAGTGAAACTTTTTTAATCATACTTTTGCAGTGTGTGTGTGTGTGTGTGTGTGTGTGTGTGTGTGTGTGTGTGTGTGTGTGTGTGTGTGTGTGTGTGTGTGTGTGTTTGTGTGCGTGCGTTTGTGTGTCTGCAGCTGTACTTCAAATCTTCAAAATGCGACGAGCCGTGCAAGGAAGGGATATGATATTGTGAAAATGGAAGACCTTTTAAAACAAAAACAAAAATCCAGCACACCAACACTCACGAGGAGCATGCGATTGTATCATTAGCCTTTTTAACAAGTATTTTTAATATTTTGTTAATTTGAGTGCAGTCCCAGCTAGTGCGAACGTTCAACACACCAACATTCGCTTTTGTTCTGCAATGGTAATGTACCCGTGGGTGGTAAGAAATAGGACTAAGATACTCGTCGCCCCCAATTGCGCTGTCGCATAAAGCCTACATTAATAAAGCACCTACTTCAGTGGAGTTCTTGCAGATTTACCGGGAATGTTCGGCTGCTCGTTTGTCAGGGCATGCAGACAACTATGTGTCATAATACGCTTTGTCTGCAAAACCACAAACCTGATGTGATGTGACCTTTCAAAGTAAAGGAGGCTTATATTCATACATTTTTTAAAAGCAAACAAAAAAAAATATCCCGCATAATTCGCAACGAGCTGGAGTGGAAAGTAGGTCGACGATTCCACGCGAGCGAACTATACAGTATCGCCACACAGTGTTGCGCCTGTGCTTTGCTTCGCTTACGCGTGTTATGGTAAAGTACACGCTGGGGACGCCGTAGCCGAAGCGGATAACTTTTCGAGCACTATCTCCATCACTTGTCGCTCTTGTATTGTCACTCGAGAAGCTTCGTGGCAACGAAAGCTCTCGAGCGGCCCTCGACGGTGAGCCACACCTGCTCCAGCTAGCCAGGGCGAAGAAGGTATGCCAACGCTGCCAAGAGAATGTCAACAGTTTCTACCTTCCATCCTTGCCGTGGCGGTTTTGTCACCCCGTTCTGATGAGGTTAATTTCTTCAGCATTGAACCGCACCGAGGATGACGGCTCATGCAGCATGCAACGGAGATCTCGTCAACCCTTATTCGGTGCTGCTCATCCAACCAAGCCCGCCCGACGTTAAGTCCGTCGGTTTTGAACAGTGTGTTTGGGGTGCACGCAAGGCAAAGCAAGCACAATAACAAAAAAAGCACACAGTTTCCCTACCAAGGAAAAGACGATAAAAGTTAAAACAGGTAGATTAACGCCGACCCGCCATCGTTGCACTGGCCACACACTGGTGCCTGTGTAAAGCGGTGGTAGGCGATGATCATAGCAAAAGCAAATTGTAAGTGCTGCCCTCCCCCTGTCCGAAAGAAGATTAAAAAGCACACCTAATCAAGGGCAGCAGTAACACCAGAAGAAGAGCAAAACAAAAACCCCGCAGGTATGAGCAGCTAGCCAACGAACGACGAAAATTGTAGCAACGCACGAAGGCGAAAAATTCCGAGCGATTAAAAATGCCGCCCCCTCAAAAAACAGGCCGAAACAACATTTTGCGGCCACCCCGCAGAAGGTTACGACTTTTTCCGGCGGTGATTGGATAATTTGCTATGTAAATTTAATGAAGGCCAGCTGGATGGAGGGGACTGAAGATGGGCAACACACAGTTGACCGCAAGACCGTGGGCAGTACAAAAAAAAAAAAACTGTGCCCAAAACTCTGTTTCGTGTTGGTCATTCGTTTTATTTTTGGTTTGGAAATGATCTTTAATGCCAGCGGACGGATTTGAGAGTTGCCGCTGGGATGACTTTAGATGTTTAATCTGATCTGCTTGAGAACAAAATCAAAATGGTCAAAAACAGAAACTTTAAAATAGTACTCGCAAAAAACGCCCAAAAGTATGCAATTACAGTTACGCACGGGGCATTCGTCTCCATTAAAAAGCTGTTACGGACACATTTCGGAACGAAGCGCACCAACGCAATGGTTTGCAGCTGAAAATGCGCTTAGTTTCTTCCAAGAAGAAGGGGTTCGTTTGGGGCTCGTGTTGGACTTTCGAAACCACTCAACCCACTCATCAATTACACATAAATCCTTCATTGTCAGCTATTAGCCATCTTGACCCTCCCCGGTGCCCAAAACACGGGGCCTCTAACATTTCACCATGCACGCATATACGCCATGATTCCCGATTGCATGACTTTACCGCTTTGCCACCTGCTCTCTATCTTTCTCTCTCTCTTTCTGACCCTGCCATTGGTCCCAATGTCCTTCGGCGTGATGTGCTTCGTTCCTGTTTTGTTTTTCTTCTCCGCAGCAATTCTCTATCCTGTTCGCGTGCACGAACAATCGGGCCGTCGCGTTTCCAGGACACAGCCGCGTCATTTCTCAATCCTGCCCCGGCCCTGCCATCTAATCCGAGGCTCCGTCGGCATATCGCGTAACATAACGACATTAGTGTTGACATAATTCCCAGTCAACCTTGACAACTCCTACCCTCCCGGGTTGCGCGATGGTGGATGGGCACACCGCACGCTGAAAGAAAGCCGCTTTTCTTCGTCCCCCGTCCTGTTCCCCTTTTCCATGGTAGCGGTAATCATTTTTCTTAGAAGTCACTACGCCATTACCACCATCAGCATGCCTCCCCCCCACTCCCCGTACGCTCACCAGGATATGTCCGCTGGTGCTTGGTGCGTTTTTCCACCCGTCAACATGCTTTGCCGCCCAAAAGCGAAGGCATCCTCTTTTGAAGAGCACGCACGTGGAACAAAAAAGGGGAGTTGCTCACGGCAAAACAACGCTTTTTGCTTCTTCTAATCAAATAATCGATACCATTATTTTCTCCTTTACTCGCAGCATGGGGTGTACGGTACCCCTTTTTTCACCTCATTGTTCACGGGATCGTTTTTTTCTTTTCTGGCTCCGACACAGCGCACACCCGGCGTAACGTTTCACGCAAGTAAGTTTTCCTTTTTCCGTCCACCTTTAATGCGCAACATACATTCTTGATTACTGTTTCGATTTTTGCTTTCGTGCTAGAAGAGCCTCTGTGCGCTCTCTGCTGCGGCATTGCTGAGTGTTCCTGAGGTTGTTTCCTTCTCACGGCGCAAGAAAGTCCTTACGACGAAAAAAAAAAAAAAATGGAAGAAATAAGAAAAAAGCCAACTCTATAAGTGAATGGGAAATGGAATAAAAGATTTTTCCGTTTGCCCGTTGGCAGGCCGTTGAAGCAGCATTAGCCCCGTAATGCTAATCACCAATTGCAAATGGACTGGTGCGCGCATACACACCATAATGCGCCTGAACTGATCGATCGTTAAGGGTACGAAGCAGCTCGTTGAATGGAGAAAAAGGCACGCAGCTCGCTTTAAAATCTTTAACGACCCAGTGGCACCGCCATTCATGCTGGTAGGTTAGTAGATGCTGATGCGGCAGAGTAAATTCGATCGATTTCCGTTTTTCCATCACGCTCGGAAGAATCAATCCGGTTTGCAACTGCGTCATACCTTTTTCTAATTTACCGAGCAATGAAGCGATAAACCTCTGCCTTGGTAAGAAACAAACACTTTTGCGCTTAAACACGCATGAGAACGAAACTGCTCAGCGGTGTAACGATCATCTTATCATCTTTAGCCATTTCACAAGCGCATGAATTGACAAAATTTAGCGATAAAACGTACCGGAAAGGATATTTCAACCAATATTGAACCATGTAAACGTCAGCAGCACGATGCTAACGTACGACCAAGTGCGCTTTCACCGAATTCGCAAACAAGGATCGTTGCTAACGTACACAGGAACAAACACACACGGGTATTCATTTTACACCCACCCGCTCTTGCCCAGACGCGGTACACGGCTCCATCCCACTTCATCAATCACTTTCGTGGCTGTATAATTAGCTGCCGATTTATAGGCATCGGTTTGTTCCTTGCCTCCTGGCAGGCTTTGCATCCGAGGCGCTCGCGCGCTTTATCGGCCAGCGCAATCAAAACAAAAAAAATATAGACATTTAACATGCAACACTTGCACCGCCGTACAGTCCACTTCTAGCGGAGGGAAAAAGCAACGGAAAAAGGGGTTCGTGGCCACACAACACATTGGCAGAAGAGCCAGTATCGCAGAAGGTAAACATCGAGCGTTGGTCCTGTGAAAGCACACGCTTGGGCTTGGGGTTTTGACTCGTTTTTCTGTTTCGCTTTGCTGACAGTGACATAGTGAAGCAGTGTTTGGGTTCAATCAAGCCGGTCCAGTCTACGGCATCGGGTGTTGTATGTTTGTGAGTGTGTGATATTTATTTAGGACCCCAATGGTTAGGGTTACCTTTTCCGTTGGGTTAGGTCGTTGTCCGTTGTTCGTACGCTTCAACTCTTACCTGGAATGAGACGAATAAAAAAGCAAATGATTAAAAATGATATATCCATTGGATTAACGAGATTATTGGTGCGGTCGGTGGAATGTGGTTGATTTTATGAGAAAAAAAAGGCCCATTCCTTTCGATGTTTTCCCCCTCCCTTTTAAACAATTATGCGACCGAGTGGGTGTACTCAAAGATGGATGGGATGGATCAATTTGTTTGTTTGCATTCCGCCCACAACCGCTTGCTGTGGGCGCAAAAAAACAACGATACATTCCGTGCTCATCATCATCATAATCGTCCATCACGAATGGGGACAAAACAGCGCAGGACCAAAGAAACCGTACCCCCTTTTGATACATACAGCTGATAATTTTGTACCAGCACCACCAACACCAGCCATGTTCTGGTTGGTGGTGAAAAAAAAAAACAATACAACAAGCACGCGCGCCCACCAACCATTTATTCCGTTAGCTCATTCATTTTCGTCCTTTCCACATCCATCATGCACACGAGCGCTCATAAATTCCAACGCTTCTATATTTACATTCCAACGGAGCAACGGACGAAGAAAGCGTATTGTGGAAATTGCTCCCAATGAGCAAAAAAAAAAAACACGCCTGCAGGTTAGGTAGAAAAGCGATGTACGCTCACCATTCCCTTCGGCCAGGACTGTTCCGGTAGGACGATCACTCTCGCCAGGGTGTCGGTGTGCATACCGGTACCACGATGCAATCTCATAAATTGCATTTTTTTAAAACCATATTTTACATCGATTTATTGAGCGCACGTTTTGTCGGTCCAGTAAATACGAGCAACGCTCACAGCTCGTTCCGTATTTCGGTCGACACAACACAAGCAAACCCCAATTGGAATATGAATCCGAACGGTGCGGATCATCACTGTTGCACAGACGGCGAAGAAACGTTATTGCACCAGCACCTTTCTTGTTGCACACTCGCGCACACCTTGACGATGGGACTTCGAAGTGCCGAGCCAGCGGGACCAACAGGATGGTGCGGCTGCCATAACGAAGCCGGAAATGTGCACTTCATTCGCCGAAGCAATCACTGCTGCCCGGGATTTCCAGCCGGTGCCAGCGAACGTTCAATTACTTCTTCCTAGTCAGTAAACCGTGAGGAGCAAATCGTTCAACACTGTCGGGCAGCATCGGCAATCAATCCGGGTGTAATGAAGGCAAACGCGCTGCACAAAGTCAAGCGGTGCGAACGCCCGGCACGGTTCGGTCGGATGAAGCGCGCCTCGAAACTATTTCCTTTTTCGGAATGGTGTGCTTCTCTGTGCCACTGAGGGTAGCCACTCTGGACAGCGGGCGATTGGGAAGCATAAGCATAAGAAGCGGTACAATTTTCACGGTGAATTGATTCGAACTCGCAGAATACGTACGCCGGTGCTGGCGAAAGGAAATCCAGCCAGCGGGACGCATGTGATGATAGCGGCAAGGTAAGTGGATGGTTAAATGACACACACACACAAATACTTCATCCTACGGAACGAAAAGGGCAAATGAATCCACTCATAATCGAGCTGTGCGCTCAAGACGTGCCCGTGCGGAAGAAATCGGTTTTACCCGTTGTCCCGCGCGTCCGCACCTAAAACCGCTCGAAAGCGGACGCATCCTTGGCCCATATCATCCGTGACTGGCGAAAAGGGCAAAGAAATAGTGAGAACAGAGCAGTGCACCATTTCTATTATCCAGCGATTTCGTTCCCATTACCTTTCGCACGGTTCGGCCCGACGTTCGTGCCGCGGAACAGATCGGATTAGGTCGCAAGCGGTCGTCACAAGTGGCCGGGAGCAAGGAGAGGTGTGCAGCAACTCATCGTTCCTCGATCGATAAGTAGTGACTGCAAATTGGCTCGATTTTTCACATTACGATCGGTGGTGGCAGCTAGCAAAGAGAGAGAAAAAAAGGAACCAACCATCAACCATTGAGTGCCCGAGACTCAAGCGACCATGCACAGCTACCAAAAAGCCAATTTATCGGCATTCTCTACTGTGTCATTGCAATGAAGCGGGTGACGCACGACTTCCCATTCAGCTTGCCATCCGTTCACCCAACCACCCACTTCGTTCGGTGATAAATCTGATTCTAAAGGAAACGAATTCGTTACTTTAAAGTACCATCAATAACTCGGCGATGCGAAGCACGCCAATGGAAGGGGCCGGGGTGGAGTAAATGGTGTTTTAAATTTTCACACCAGCAACCACCAATGTTCACTGCTCCAAACAGGGTGCGAGGCGCGCGCGCCACAACACGGTCCAGATTAATGAGATATCGAACGGCCCGGCACCGTGAACATTGGGCTCATTTTCCGTACCCGAAAGACGGGAGACCGTCCGTCACCCCGTTTCCTGTTCGGAACACGGCAAACTTTTGCTTTACATGCTTCTCTGTGCACGCTGAGTTAATGGATCTTGACTGGTGGGTGGCTGGTGCCGTCCGCTGCTGATTGCACGCTTACAAACTCAATTTGCACTTGAGCTCATCAGTTCGTTGCCTTTTGTGTCGGTTAATGTGCCTAGCTTCAAATGTCACAGTTGACGCAGTGTTGGCTTGAAGCTGGTACGTCGCGTCCTGCAAAGGAAATCCGGCCGGAGCGGAGAAAGTTTGATGAGCTTTTTTGCTGAGCCGTAGAGCAAGCGTGTTTGCCGGTTGTGGGAAAGATTTCTTCGAAAGTACTTAAACAATTCTTTTTTCAGCTTGTTATTTTTTGCCTTGGACTGAGCCCAAGTAATCACATTCTATGACTAAAAGCTAAATCGAATGAATGATTGCATAAACAGCCCAAGGTGTGATGTCGTACAAGCTTTAGCGAATTACGAATCATGCTATAACAGCACTGTGGTCGAGCCGATCTTACTAAATTCAGCACACGGTTGCTGGAATGCTCTGCCGACTGTTCCTCGTGAGATTACATCAATGCAAAAATTCCAGATAGCACTGATTGAACCACTGAATACAATTTAAAATCTGAAATCACTCGGGCGCATTGGGGAAGAAAAATGCAGCGGCAAACCCGTCGGAAACCCGCCCTCGTTAGTGCAATTATTCTCATTTCATAATAATTGACACCGGTAGACACCGCATTGACTCGAAACCGATCCGGTTCGAAGGCAAAAGAAAACACGACAAAGATAAACAGGGAGGAGTGTGCAACCGAGATGCAGCCGAGACGCTTGGTAACGCTGTCTAACAACAGTTTGCATTCTACATCTTTCTATCACCGACCCCTGTCGTCGTGCATGTGCACCGAAGGTCCCCATGTCTGTCGCATAATAGCTCTACAATCAAGTTGCTGCTACAGCGCTTAACTTACTCGCTGTGAAGGAACAGAGAGCGAAAGAGAACGTGAGTAAATTTCCGGAAGTTCCCGGCTTATACGGCAATAATTATTCATCACCGCGTCACCGTGCTCGTCTCGATCCGGCAACGCTGCGCGCGTAATGCCCTGTAAAGGCTCCGGCTCCGGCAGTGAAACACGGTTTGCATGACGAAGAAATGTCGTTCTGGTGCGCCGCCGGAACCATACCGATGCTGTGTTCTAGCAAGCGACCGACACACAGCACAGCAACCCATCATGCCGGTTTTACACGAACCGGTGAACCTTCGCGGACCCCTTCTTATTTATGGTCTCGTTCTGCATCCTTCCCTTCTTGTTCTAATCCGCGGTGGGAAACCGCGCCCGGAAAAAGCGGAATAATTATGTAACCGAAGATAATCGTCCAGCAATAATAACCGATAATTGTCGTTCTTTTAGCCTTGTTTTTTCCTTCGGCTTCCGCGTGGGGCCCACCTGCCGTGGCACCACACCAAGTGCCCTGGGTGCGACCCCGGGTGGGTGGTCGTGTATTGCTGCTTGTGTCAGTGTATCGGACGTGGACGAGAAATTGAGCCAGAAAAACTTGCAGCCACGGCAAAAGCTCTGACGGGCACACGGCATGGCACAGTTTGCGTCGTCCCGCTGGGAGGCGTACAGTGCGATCGCACGATTCGATTAAAGTTACCGAGTTTGGTGACATTTCGACAGTAACAATTAGACGTGTGGCACCGAGTGGCGTGGCGGGTAATTTGGTAAAGAAACTTTCTTCGGAGCATAATCAGACTGTGTCGGTCAATTAAAGTTACCATTACAACGATTAACCTACTGTGTTGGACAACAGCACAACAAGGAAATTGTACACAGAACTTTTACTTGTACTGGTAAGCATTAAATATTTCTCATCGCCGCTGGTTCTGTCTTCTGAAGACCTTGAAAGCCTTTTGTGGCTTACCTCATGTTGCTTGCAGCGGATGTTCTCCAAAATTGATGTTTAGTGTAAGAAATTGTTGGGTTTTACAGTTGTACGTTTTACAGCAACGGTTCGAAGGATACGATAGAATCCTTAAAATATTTCCTCATTATCAATCGTTCATAAACGCCTTTTTCAAAGGTTGAAAAATGGTCAAACTTTCAAGCAGAGAAAAAGAAGCAGATCGGAAACAGAGCTAAAAATAAATTATGATTCTTGTTTCCTATTTTGTGTCCATTTCCTAGAGCCTATTAATTAACCGCTTTTCCATCTATATATAATGAATATTAAACGTAACAGGTTTGACCCTAATATTTGATTTTAGACGGGCCAGGTACACACTATAAGCAAAAAGTACAATAGCCATTATTTTTGTGATAACAACTTCAGAAAACTGCATTATTTTACGTCACAGTTATTTTTTAAAGCAAAAATACTTTAAACGATAAAAACTAGAAAAAACAGTGTCTAACACATTCTATGTACTTAAACACACACACAAATGCACAAATTGCCATATAACGTAGAACGCTACAATGTGGTTGAGCTGCAATCAAATTCCACTTTAGGTCTGTAACACAACCTTGTAAAACAATGTAGTGTTAGTGTCCCGCAGCCTTCCCAACCCATTTCCTGTTATTGAAAACCCTTATTTGCTTTGGGGGATGTGCTAGAGGTCCCTAGATGCGGAAGCACACACTCACACACGCACAACAGGGCGGAAAGATGCGGTGTGTTAGATTTGCTGTGATTTGTTTTGGCTAGGTTTCATCCTGCAGGCAAACACCAACACCGTAGGGGCCACCGTTCTACCTACAACCCCCACTCGTGTCCCACCAGGGACGTACCAGACCTACGGCGAGTGAGAAAAAGCACCACCACACGGGCATCGAGAATCACCACCAAAAACTCCCCGAACTGTAACCCCCTGTTTGCCAGCATGGGCCGGACCCACAACACACGGGACACGGGGCCGCCAGAATGTGTACACAATTTGTTCGACGGGCCCGGGAACACAAAAACGCGAGCGCGCGCCCTGCTCGAGAATGGGAAGATTTATTGCGCCCCGAATGTTTTCCATATGCGAGCAGCAAGTTGCCGCGGCAGGCAAGCGGACAAAGTTGCTGTGTGGCGGGCCCTCATTTTTTTGTGAGAAACTTGTGCGACGTGTTAGCGCACACAAACATACACACATACACACAATCCCTGGGTAAACCCAGGAGTATATCGACCCGTGTGGTGCTGTGATTCGCAAAGAAGCACCATATACCGCGCCACAGATGGGCCAGGATGGGATCAGGGTCAGGGGCCAATCGAGTCTATAAAACCTCGATTTTTATGCTACGAAGTCAAAAGAATGAGATAGAGGGAGAGAAATGTAGAACGCAACAGAGAAGGGAGAAACAAACCCGAGCACTGGTTGGTGCCTTGCGAAGGGACTGATTGCCGATTCGGTGGCGGAGTGTGGTGTGTATGTGTTGTGTGAAGACTGTTTCAATTTCACGATTAAAAATATGTTTTGTTTCCGATGAATTATGGGCCCACGTCGAGTTTGCCCGGTGTCTGAGAGCCCGGGCGGGCAGCAACATCATACGCGCCCCGGTCCCGGGCACCGCGAGAAAGACGACAGTGATTACTGTCAAAATATTTCATGCTTTATTAATGAATCCTTTACCCCGTCGCCGGTGACGCGGGTCCCGGGCGAGTCTCCCAACCACCGTGGGACCGTAGGCGATGCGGAACTTTCTCCCAGGAGCTGCACCGAACGATGGCTACGGCCACGGACGGGACGGGAAAAGGGTTGATTAATCAGCAAACACACGCGACCCTCGCGCGGTCGCATTGATCGTGTGCGCTGTTGTGCCGGGCTGCACAACAGTTGACGACGACGGACGGTTGCAAACGCAAGGAAGGGAGATACGTTGAATGGGATGAGTGATGGTTCAAATTCATTTAAAAGTTTGGCTGTGCATTATTAAAAAGCACCATTTGCCGCCATACCGCACATACACAATGCTCGCACGGCTCGTGATTCGCGCACTGATGACGATCGTAACTCATCGTCTCTGTACAACGTATGGTGGGGCATACAGAAGCGTGTTGCGGTAGCCGGTCGTCAGCGGATGATTTGTCGATGGTATGGGAGATAAAATTAAATCTAGAAAAATAACTGATCAAGCGCATCACGAACGCGTCCGTCGAACAATGCATTGCAACGATGTTAGGCGGCATACGTACATACAACATCAGCATTGCTACCTCGATCCGAACCTTACACGGTACCAGGAAAACACGTTTACACGCTTTTGTATGCTGCAAAGCCCCGCATTTGTGGCTATTTCATTATTTGCGCACCACGATAGCTGTTTGCCATAGCATAAACATAACTTTGAGCTACATTTCAACATTCCGCATTGCGCGCAAACGAACTGTTTGGGGAAGTGCAGCAACCGGGGTGGATAGTTATTTGCGGTGAAATAATTATCGCAATCTGAGATGCAGCCTAACGGGTACACCTGTGCGCTTTTGTCGGGACGGTTGATCCATACGGAGAGTTGCATCACTACATTAAACTTGTCGACACGAAACAATGTGTTGTTGGTAGGCAGTCTGACAAAAATGAACCACCAGGACTGTAAATTCTAGGAAGCACCTCTGACCGCGGGTGTAACTTTTTGACAACCATTGATCATTTAGCTGAAAAACTCTATCGGAACAATGTGACTTTTCTATGTTGGAAACTATGTTTCATGTATTACAACTTACTCGGAGTAAGCAGGGAGTACAGCCCGTACAGCCTTTACGCGAACTAATTAATGCCCAATCTTCGTTTGCTGCACCTATAGGCACTCTAATGAAAGCTGATTAGAAGTACAACAGTAATTACAATTCTAGGGAAATATATATCGTGTTTTGTTTGTATGTTTTCAATTGTTTAAATTACATACACAACTTTTTGATATCATTATTACGCTTCTAGCTTTTGCAAACAAATATAAAGCAATCTTCTGAAGGCTTTAATTCGTAAAATTAAGCAGATTGTTCATTATGCCGAGAGTGCGACTAGAAACAATCTAAAACATCTTGCTGCTAACTTAAGTAACATGGGAATAATTGATTGACTTGCCATTGATTTATCTTAAAATATTTGTTAAAGACGGAAGATACAAAAATAACTTGAAATATGTAAAATTATGCCAACAAACTTCTCAAAGCTTCTCTTCCGCAGAGGAAAGGAATCTGTGCTTAACAAAAGAGAACGGTATGCAATATGGCTACCTATTGTTTAACTTCAGGCGAATGCACGCAGTTCCCCCGAGCCGTAAAAAGGGTATGCTGCTTTGTGAAATACTGCAAAAGATTACCGAAGCGGAACGGATAATGTAATACAGTGCATTATGTTTGTTGATGGATCGCCCACAATCAAGCTGGGAGGCAATCGAAAGAAGCCTACAAACTACCCCTAACCCCAGCCTTCACCACTCAACTCCAGTCTCCAAGACCCCATCCATACCCGCATGGGCAGCTCTATTTATTGTACAAATCGATCCGCTCGACAAACCGCCCGGCACCGGCACGGGGCATTTGTTCGTCGCATGCCGTCGTACACGGGACAGCGCCGAGAATGATGACATAAATTTCTGCCTCGACAGGCGCACTTTTGCTTCCTTAGATTTCCGCCCCACGGCACGAGCTTTGCACGAGGAACGGGGAAACGCTTTCTTCGGGAATGCTTTGGGAAGCAGCGAAGCGAAACGGTTCCCGGAACCCGATGGCATGCGAATGTGCGTGTAAAGCTTAGCTGATTATGAAGCATAAATTTTGCCATCTCGAAAGTAACGATCGTTATCTCTCTTGTTATCTCTCTCGCTGCCCAACCCTCCCGTCCTCCCTTTCACCGGCGCTCGATATTATCACGGTTCGCAAAAGTGTGGGAGTGCGAAGGAACGAGCCAGAGCCAGGAGCCCCGTTTGAATCCATATAAATATATATATTCCACCCATCCTTTCCCGCGTGCACGTAACTTGATCAAAATTTACGGCCACACGTCACCGCACGCGCTCCGGTGACATCTTTCCCAGCCGTTTTCCCTTCGTTGTTCGGGGGGAGGTTGGTTGCTTCTTGGCTCGCCGTTTCGGGCTGGATTTATTTATTTTCTCATTAAATTTTATGTGCTTCCGTGGTCCTCGTCGTTCGATACCAGGGGGATAGGCAAAGAGGGCCCGATGCGCTAGGATTCGGTGTAGTACCGTCGGCAGCTTTTGCCATTTCAATTGTTTGGTACGCACTGTTCCTCCCGACGTTTCCAAGAGACAAACTCCTTGCCGGAAATGGCGAAGCGGTAAAAGGATTTACAAGACAATAATGAGATTTGCAGGCAGTGAAGAAAAGAAAACACACACACACACACACCCAAAGCCTAAAACGTACTCACGCACGCACTTCGTCCGAACCGTTGGATTCACGGATGCATCATTCCTAGCAAGAACAACACCAAAATGGCCCAAGCACAAAAAAGCAAGGGTCCGCTCGGGACACCCGCCTTTTGCAACGGGCTCGGTTACGTGAGATTTGTTCCGAGCGAAGCGGAACCCGGCCACTCTCGTCATAAAACAACGCATGATGATCTCATTGTTGATTCCTGGCCATGTCTGCTCGCAGCCGAGTGGGGCCTCCTGTCCTTCCAGGCACATGGTTGGGAGGAGAGCGAAAAAGGATATGCAAGAAAAATCGGGCACGGACCAGGCCGACAACCCAACGGCCAGATCGTTTGCAGATGTGCTAAGCTGTGTTTTACAAGCCCTTAACACGGATGGAGCAGGACGATCTTTTCAGCGTCCATTGTGGGAGGGGAGAGTTTGAAGAACGTGCCGGAGCCGAAGCCGAATCCATAAAGAATCATCAGCAAATCCCTTCTGCCCGGCTCGTTCGGTGGTTAGTTCGAGTGGAAGGATATAAAATTTTTACAACCCTACGCCGTGTTCACGCACCCTTCAACCCGTGCGCCGTCTTGCTGCGCTGCTGTCCGTGAATGTGGAACTTCGTCCTTTTGGGAGGCGACACCATAGATAGGACAGGGAACGGGACACACGCTCTTCTTAAGGCAGTTTATGGGGCTGCTTCCGTCTCCAAAGCAACACACACACACACACACTCTCCAATATCCCTGCGATACGGGCATATCGATCCATATTCGACGTGCGGTACCATTTGGATGGCAGCATCTTGTCTGCAACATCCATTTAGCAGCGGTGTTTTAAGCAGCTGTGAGGCTGTGTATTCAAATCAACCCGGCTTGTTGAACGTGCGGTGAGAAAATCATCAGCCGAGGATTAAAGCGCTTTTGTCAATTCGAGGCTCTTACGCAGCTGTAAAGTGTACGATTGCGGGATGCAGGGTGCAGACAGCTTCGGGCAGCGGAACATCTTGCAGGAGCTTTTCACAGCTTTCGTAACGATGCTCTTGCGATGCCATTTGACTCGGTTCATGGTTGTAGCATTCCAAAATTTAGTTATTTGTTCTGTTTCAATATTTTTTAAACAATTTAAACCTACACAATGAACTATTTAATGGGTTTCATCTAAAACCACGAGTTTCAGCTTTATCAAAAACAGGTAAAACATTCCAAATAGTACTCCAAAATTGAACGAAATAAACTATTCCTGTACATTACAGGGAGCAATTGACGATATACCATAAAAAACAGATGGAAATACAGATGACCAGTTTCATACGGTAACAATTGTATAAACTACACTTTTCCAACGCCAATTCCAACAAACGGTTGTGCGGAAGCCATTGAAAGTAAATTGTAACACCATCAAACACCTCCCGCCGCAAACAACCGTCAGCAGGCGAACCCATTTATCGTTTCCCAGGAACACACATGCACTTTCACACGATAACAATCGACAAATCGATACAATAGGCCGGGTACACAAATCATGAGCGCTTTATTGCACACGTCCAAGTGCATCAGCCGGGGTTCGGTGTCGATAATTACTTCAGTAAACCCTCGGCTAGCGCCCTCTTCTGTTACGCGCCTCCGGTGAATACCGGCCAGCTTCCCGGTTTTAATTTTTCATCCCAAAACAACCCCATCTTGTTGTCACTCAAAAGCCACAGAAAAGCGTAAGCCCCGAACCCCCCCTGACCCGGGCCTAATTAATGGTCCTGTTGCGTACAGTATCGTAAAGATTTATTGCACCTCACCGTGACCAATGTGTGCAGCTCATTTTAAGTGCATTATTTACGGTGCAGTTCCAATTGTGCAATCTAGTGGAAGGGCAATTATCCTGCTGGTGAACACCGGGGCCACCGCAGACAGTGTGGGTTCGCATTGGAAAAGTGGTATTATAAGGTATTTATGTTTGTGTGTGTGTGTGTCTGTGATCCTTTTTTTTAAATTCTAATTGATAATTTTAAACCCACCAGCAATCGAGCACGATGGGAAATGAACAGTTCATAAATATTGTACAGCAAAATGCAGCTCTTAAATCAAGGAGTGGATTCATTCCCGGCTCGAGTCCCCTCCGTTTTCATTCCCAAGGGCTTGACCAGCTCCCAGGTTTCCGTGAATAATGGAAATATAATCTTTAAGCAAAGTTCCATAAATAAATAAACCCCAAAAACTCCGCCCCAAACAGTGAAGCTGGACAGTTCATTTGAAGCTCACGAGCGCCACGAGTGTGACTTTCCGTGGGTTTCCTCGGGGCCAGCGGCAGCGAGGAGTGTGTTGATTTACCGAGAAAAGCAAGATCCGAGCGAGTTTGTTTATCTGAATCAAAGTCCAAAGCCGAAGGGAAAATAATCCCCCCATGGAGGGAGCGGGTGGAGGCACGCCGTGGCCGTGTGATTAGAGCTCTCGTAAAGATTTATGCACCGGAATTTAAAGCCAAACAACTCGGACCAACCGCAAACGATCGGGGCGAATGGCCGGTGGCATACATTGCCCGGCCATCCATTACCTAGAACGGGGCGGTGGGCAGAACGGGGGCAATGCCACCACTCGCCGCCAGCTCGATGAATCGGACGATGACCAACCGATGTAAGCTTCATATTCCAACGTTTACGCTACACGAGCGCTCCTTCAATTAGTGCATCGTTTCAAAGCATCTTCCGGTTTGTCGGCCGTGTGTGTGTGTGTGTGTGTGTGTGTTTGTGTATAGCAAAACGCTTCTAGCAATTGCTTTCGTTGCCCGGGAGACGCACGCTACACGATGAACACATCCTGCCACAACCCTTCGCCTCTGGGGATGTATCCTGCCAACCCGTTTGCTTCAAAAAGGAGACAGACTGGCTGCGGCTGCAAGGATGGTAATGGGACCGGCACGAAACGTCCCGCACAACACTCACCCACACCCAGACAGGCAGTTCCATTATTCACCGGTTCATTTACGGGATTTACAAAGCAGCCTTATTTACGAAAGGCTCGGGGTGAGCTTGCCATTAGTGTCCAGCTTTTTATGACCAGTGGCAACTGTTGGTTACGTTTCTATTTCAATCTTAGGTGTGTTTGTGTGTGTGTTTTTTTTTTCTCCATTTCCTCCGTTTCAGTGCTTTTCATGCTCCTTAGTAGTTTGGCTCATGTGTTCCGGCTTTTTAATTGGTTCCGTTGCATTCAGAAAGGACCACACCCTAATGCTTTCACCCTCGCCATTCAGCTTTTTGTGTTTTTGCGTGTACACGTGAAGTGCAATCAGTTTGCAAAGGTTCTCTCGGTGCTAGTTTCTTTGTAGCTATTTTGAACGACATCGTGTAGCTGCCAAGTCTAACCATACGGCCGCTGTTGTGTAAAATGACACTGTGCGTAATGTAATGCAAAAAAACGATGTCACTGATAGTCTTTCTTCTCCATCCACACCGTTACATCAAGCTGCAACAATTTCTTCTTGAGTTTATGGTTTAATCACTGTGCTTCAGATGAAATAATTACGTAAATGATGACTTCCCGGAAGGTGCAGATGTCGAGCGGTAGGAGCTTGTCTCGAGCATTATGGTCATTAAAATCAGACCAAAATCTTTACGACCGACCGAGATGATGAAATGTGTTGAATGTGTTAACATTTCCATTTGCGATTATAAGTCGGCCGCAGGACGATTATGTCACCTCGGGTAGTATGTTGTACACACACACACACACATGCGATAACAACATCCAATTGCATCGCTGCATTCACTGCATTCCTTTGCCGGTGCGCACCCGAATAATATAGTCTGTCTCGTTAGTAGTTGCATCGTAAAGTAGTGCTCGGTTGGGGAAGAAGCTTCAAGACACTGGCACTGTCTCTGCCACAGGCGACAGTTTCAATTTACATTTCCATTCCCTACCATGGCACCGGCTCCCGAAGAATACACATTCGGTGGTGGAATATTTATGACGTGCTGACGGAGACAGTCAACAAACATATCAACCCCATCACCCACCCTGCAGTGTGTTCCGCTTGTGGGGTGAGGGAAATGGGACCACAGCAAAACAGGCACAACGGCATCTCACGATATGTGTGTGTGTGTGACTATGTGACTGTATGTGCATCAACACGGAAGTTGTCGCGTTTGTTCACGCTGAAACCCCTATTACGCTCGCTGAATCGACCATCCAGGCAAATAGGCGTAAATTAATTGGCAGCAGGCAGTTGCACATTAATTGGCGGTTAAGCAGTGGGGAACAGCTTTTTAATTGTTACTGTTACTGTACACAAATCACTACCGACAGATGTTGCTATTGCAACACGTGATCGAGATGTTATGGTAAATAAAGTAAATAACCGAGTGATGATGTTTCCGTACAAATAAATTAAGAAAACTGTAATTTACCGTTCTTTTAATTCATTGATTGGTTTCAATTTTCTCAGTGAGCAATCAGACGAGCAACAGGCTTTAAAAACAGAAGCATCTCGATGTATTTAAAATGTAAAAAATCAGGCTCTGTACTAAATAAATCCGTTTCATACAAACAACGAGAGCATTATCGATTGGTACCAATAATATAAAATGCATGTAAATAAAAAGAGATTTTAAATTAAAAGCATACTTATGCAAGCATGGATTGAAAGTAGTTTAATTTTAGCCAAGTTTAAATTAAATGTCTAAAAATCATCCACACAAAAACAATGATTAAGCTTGTTTCAACCAAAGCGGATTAGCAACCAGCTCCAGTGCACGTTACTGTACTGTGATTCTTTTTTTATACCAATGCATTATTTGCCCTAAAAAGTTGTGAATAGGACTAAAAATACAACACAACATAGGAAAAAAAACATCAAAACAAACAGCTCCACCATTTTAGTTTTGCTCGCTTTTCATAATCAGACAAAATATGCGGCAAGCGAGCACCCAAAGCCATCAATTATTAAGCGCCACCATCAGGAAAATTGAATTTTTCTTGCAGCCGTGCCAAAACCCGGGCTAGTCGTGGGCAAAGCCACGGGTAAGGGTAAGTGAAGCTTCGGATATATCCCTTAAGCCCATCGTGGCGGAAATACCGTACCGAGCGATCGGCGAAAGATATCAACACACAGCGGCTCCCAGTACCGGCACTACCCGGCAAATATCACCAGACCCCTTTTTTAGCTGGGGAAACTTCTAGCGCACATACATGCAGCTATGAATGCACAACACGGGCACACGGGCATGGAAGATGGAAATTATTTTATCCCGATAACGATTATGGCATTCTAGGAAGGTCCTTACCGGGGTACCGCTAAGGGTAAACGTTCGCCAACCGTGCAATGTGTGTTTGTTTGTTGTAATATACAGTCTGCTTCTGCGTGTTGGGGAAGCCACCCGACCCTACCGACACACGCTGTAGTACGCCGGTGTATGTTTTGCCAGTGTATCCCACCTATCCAGGAATCCGGAAAAGCTGCGTACTTCAGTGTGCGCTACGTAACATACCGTAGACGGGAAACGGACGGGTGTTTGAAGCAGAACACAAAAGGGAGCGGAGCACAAAAACATTATAATAATATCATTTCCCAACCTCCCACAGCAGTCGCATGGCGTGGACCAAGATTTGCGTTTTCCAGTGCACACGGACCGGTTCCAGAGCTCGACGAAACGAACGTTGCATCCCTCAGCTTGCCCTTTCGCCCCAGCCCAGCCTTTTTTCCCCATTCCAGAATCCCAAAGTAACGCGAGTACTAAGCTATAAAGTATAAGCAACAACACTTTACTTCCTTACCATGCTCGCTCAACGGATGGGTTACAGATGTACCGTAACCGGAGGTTATTCCACGCACACGCAAGCAGCACGAGCCACGAGTTGTGTGTGGCTGCAGCAGTGGCAGTAGTACTTGGCCATGTACAACCGTGAGAGATTATGCAACATATTGTCTAGATTTAGTCGCGGTTTGACCCGTGCTTCACGTGCTGCTTTCGTTGCGTACCACGGTGGGATGACGAGGAAAGCAATAAATGCTAGGACAACAAAAAAACTGTAGCTATCTTCAGCATTGCCACCGCTGCGAGCGAGGATGTATGACGATATACTCCAAACTCTACCACACACACACACACACACACACGAAATTTGCATACGTGCACGAGCAGGGACTCGGTAAAGCTCAGATTTCTCTTTCTTTTTTACATTCCATCAACATGCCAATACGGCGGCTCCCGGTGTGCAATTGGGGAAAGAAAAACGATCCGCTGCAACACTCCACACATCGACGGATGTTGATGTTGGTGTCTGTAATCGCTTGTCACAACGGTGCCACGGTGGAAGTGGTCCAATAAAGCAATGTTTTTAGCCGTGCCATGTCAGTCCTTGGGGTCTTTTGAACTGGTGTAACGTGCAGCACAAAAAAAACAAGCTCCCGTTGATTTGAGTTTCACTGAGGTTGGATGGTTTTTTTTTGTTTGTTCTGGAACTTCCAACGAAACACCGAACCATCTTCTTTGCTCTATCGGTTGAGTAAGCAGGTTGTTATGCTGCAGATTAACTGAATGTTGCGAAAAGTGTCCGTGTATCGTTGGATGTGCTATGTGGAGACGGAATATGTACCACTGAATAGTTTATTCACATCGTGATGGGGTGAAATTTTGCAAGGTATTACATTTACAGGCGCAAAGTGTTTGCAATGTTGTTCCCGGTATTAAAAACCTTTTCAATTATAGCTTTGGAATGGTTCAAAACGAAGAAAATAACACATTCTTTTACATTGATGTTGCAAATTTTATTCCAGATTATGGTCACAGTACAATTTACTAAGCATTCCCCGTCTGTCATACAATCGCGCAATGGCATATAACCCATTTTTATGGACATTTTTATTTACAGCTCCGAGTCGTGCCCTCGTTATGGGTTTAGCGCGCTCGATGTGCTAAGGCCGATTATTACGCTTTCATCGAAAATCGGGCCACAAACAGCATAAAAAACGAGGCAAAATAAATATGTCCACCTACCATCGAAATGAGTCGTTGGATTATTGCCTTCGTAAATAAATCGTAACCTGTAAAACCATGCATTCTACACGTCATTCTCTCTTGCTGCCAGTATGCTTGCTAGCGTATGCACATTTATCACCAGTTGATGGGAACAATATTTTCTCTCGGAGAATCGATGGAACACAGTGAACAACAGAAAAAATGTATAAAAAAATAGTTGAGAATGAAAACTCGTTTACACCATACACACGGTAAGGTGCTTTATCGCGTTAATACTGCAGATCCGCACCAACATGCGACAGGTGCGGTGTAAGGCACGCACGCATTGCCTGCACATGCACACACTACCACCGTCGGCGCTGCAAATTGCACGCTGCAGTCAGGTGCATGGGAACCCCTTCCCTACCACCACCTCTTTTTTTTTTTTGCTCGATGAATCGAAACGTCCATAATGCCCGGCGGTGAAGGCCATACCCAAAGTAAAACCGTGCGAAGTATGTACACAACACAGCAGACACTACAAAAAGCTGGGCCTGTTTGGCCGCACTGCAATTGCCAGTAAACGCCATAAACGACCGTTTTATGTGTGCACACCACCACCACCACCACCACCATGTGAAGGTCGTTCGAATGAATCACGTACGGAATGGATGGGCGAGAGTGCGTGTGTGATAGAAATGCGTTTTAACTCTTGAGAATAATTTGCCAACGTGAGCTTCCTGATAACGGTCGTTTCAGTGTGCGTACCGAGCGCAAGCTCAAAATTGACCATTTTGTCTGGAAATTCATAGAACTGGTAAAATAAAGGTATGCAAAATCAAACGTCTATTACGCATGAAAGGGTTAATGCGCACTGTGACATAAATGCGAGCGCTAGCACACACACACACACACACACACACGCACTGGGCCGAGCGTTGGAGGGCGAGACCGTCATAAAGGGCTATCAAATTTGACCACCTCAGTGCGACTGGCGCAACATCGAACGGTGCGCCATGCAATTGCGTCCGACAGCAACGAACCGTTCCACAAAAACACTTGACCAAGCCAACCGCAACAAGGCAAACGCACGGGTGGCCGAATGCACATCAATGCCATTAATGGAAATTTGCCACAGCTTACACAACACGGATGGCGCACCAGGCGCGCCAGGATCAATGGGAATTTTGTAGCGGCTTTTGAGGCGAACCCATCGCTACCTGGCTATCCCGTTGCAGGCTTTACCCCAGAGAAAACTTCAGGAATTAATCTGTCCCCAAATGGGACAAACACTACGTAAGTCCATTACGATCAGCAGCAAAAGGCGTGCACTTGTGCTTTTGTTTAGTTTTTGGTAGCGACAGGACATCGTTTGGGGATTTCCAAAGCAAAATACGGAATTGACCAGGTATGAATGTAAGATACGGAACCAGGACTGCTCTACAATGCAGGCACCACTTGGTGCAGTTTGTTTTTGCATCCGGTTTAAAAGGAATACAGTTCTAACGCAGAGAGGACTAACGAAACCCTGTTAATTTCATATTACTATATTTATAATACTATATGATTTAATTAAATGCTAAAGGTTACATTACGATACACACTAAGGAATGAAACTGATCCACTTAATTGTTTGAATATACATCAAACGCCATCGCTACCACTGCTCGCACGCACGACCAGCGTTGAGCCGTTTGTCCCAGGCCGAGCAAAACCACAATCGTCCCGCGGGCGTGCAAAAACCACAAATGAGCCGGGTGTGCATTGAGCTGCCGCTAAACACCAAAACTTGCCGATGAAATGTAATCTGATGCAAGTGCACACCGCACACAAAGCCTGCGTTGAGCGTATGCGTTTGCGGCCATGCGGGGCTGTCAGAAGGATGCCACAAAGCTGACCCTGCATGAATGCTCCCTTGGTGCACGGGAAGGTCCGATGGCACCGTTTGCATCTGAAGCCATCTACAACGATCAGGACGCAAAATAGACCCCGGCTACAATGATGAACTAATATGGTAAGTAGTGTTTGATGTGCAATTGAAATGTTAACTTCAAAGATGAAACGCTTTTTGTTTAACTCGTTTTGGGTTGGGAAAGTCCATACTGTTAACCAAGCATGTGGAAGATAAGTTGACAATGAAATTGTGGATGGTTTCAAGCATTTTATAGCGCCCTGCCTAGATCTATAAAATGGAACAAATAATAATATTCAATTACTGTGCGGTATTGTTTTTGTTTCACGAACAATAAGCCATCTAAATATCAGACTAAGATAATCTATTTTGTATCACCACCACCGGATGCAACCAAACCATGTTGCTGAACCGTAGCTCACAGATCCCAAGTCAATGCCGTCCCTCCCAACACCCCTTAGTAGCTCGCAGGCGATGGCTCGTAATGTTTCCTGCTCTCTTAACGGCACACCTGTGCTGGAATGCCCATTTCTCCAGGCATGGGTTGTGCAAAGCGGGAAAAGGTAAACTACTTCAGCTAGCGGTCAAATTGAGCAGCCATCTTCGGTCCGTTGATAGCACGGTTCGAAAGCCAGATCCACGGGCCAAACACGGGCAGCCTGCTGAGCACCACCACCAGGCAAGAGCCATAACACCGGACCGGTGCCGCTGCTTTACAATCCACAATCCACCAACATCACACACCGCGGGGCATCATCGGATGGTTGTGCTTGCTCATCATAAATCACCTTCGCTATCAGACCCAACCCGGTTGAGCCCATTACTTTCAAGCCTGGTTGCGGGCTGGCATGCTGGCTACCGTGTGCCGGTTATAAGAGCAACGGGTTCCCTCTCTTGCTAGTACCCACCCACTCCTGCCGGCGTTCCCGGCTAACAGGCCCCTCGGGGTGATTAGCTGCGAAACGAAGCGAGCGCTTCGAGATTCGGCGCAGGGGCACGCACGTATCGCACGATAACGATGTACAACTGCTGCTTGCACTGGAGTCGCATCAGAATAGAACCGTGCTCTGAGGGAGAGGCACAGTTCGGAGGAATTAAAATTCAACACCGGCCCAATTCTAACATTCGATATGCGAGATGAAATTACATGACCGGCGGACAGAACCGGCACTCTTCGTTCGCGGCCGACACGGCGCGGCGTCGATTGATAAGCTTCCACCGGGCGCAATGGTATGATGGTATGTGCACGTTCACACGGTTTCCCGATGATGGGAAATGTTCATTAATCAGCAACAACAAAGATACGTGAACCTTCATCATTCGTCATGCCCGATTGGATACAATCGTTCGCTACACACCTTGGCACTACTGGACACACAGTTTCAACCGTTCGCTGCACATCGTCTACCGGGAGGGCAGCAGTTTGTCCGACGCGGCACGAACCCAATGGAGAAGAAGTACGCTGTGTAGATAAACTCACCACACCCCGCGCTCTCCGTTCGATAACGAGCAGCTCCCGTGTCTCGGGGGCGCAGCAAGTAATATGCTTCCGTTGCCTAACATTTTCTACTGCATTGCGGCACACACCGAGGGGCAGAAAAGTTGCTCTATTCGCTTCGGTATGCTTGCCGACCAGGAAATGTGTGCTTGTCAGTGTATATGTGTGTGTGTGTGTGCAAGTGTAAGTGTATGAAGGCGAGGTGAAGGTTTGTTTGTGTTGTTTTTTTTTCGCTACTACCATCAGCTGGAGAGCTTCTTTGTGACCATATTCAACACACAAAAACACACACCAGAAATGCCGGGAGCAACAAACAACGAATACCGAATACGATAGGTGGATTAGAATGAGCATCCACGAATGTGTGATCCCGTGTAAGAGGATGCTTTTCACCGTAGTATTTCATTTTTACCTTCCCTCCTGGGCCGGCGATGAACGGGGCGCAGGGATTACGTACGCGTGACATCACACAAGAAATTGATGAAATTACGCAAAAGAAAAAGAAGAG
>KB665655.1:625324-635526 GCA_000349065.1 Anopheles quadriannulatus
GGAAGGCGCATTTTTGTGTGTAAGTGTGTGTGTAAGTGTGTACCAGGGAGCGATACTGACTGCCAACTCATGCGCGACTGTGCATTAGATTATGATGCATAAATGCAAATATTTGCAGTGTGGAATTGTTTCCCGGAGCAGGAAGTTGGTGGGGAATTGTGTTTTTGGTAGCATTACTTAATTGCCATTGAACGAGGGATGTTGGTAGAGAGTTGTAGGATGTCACCGTTTGCAGACAGATGTTATGCGATTACGCATGCGATTAAATGTTTGAAATGAAATCACGAAGACGTAATACATACGTTTTAATTAGTGTAGTGTTTCATGAATCTTTTATTAAATGTTAATCGAAAAGGGATTCGAATCTCGAATCGAACCTCCAATTATTAATAAATATGTAAAGGCCGGGGACACTGTCCGTACTCGCTAGTGTAATTTTGATTTTCATTAGTGCCATGGCGGCTGGTAGAAATTTTTTTTTTTTGGTCATCGAGGGAATGGTCATGCCGGATCTCAAATTAAGTAGTTTTTCCATCGTTTTTTGTAATGAAAATGGATGTAATGCGTGCAGGACACGTGCATCTATCTTTTAAAAAACTTTTCTCGTCCGAATTAAGTACAAAACATGGAAAAAATAACATATTTCTGAGGCGGCTCCAAATTGTTTGGTAAAATGCTTTGGTCAGCCAGTCACAGAGTGTCCCTAGGCCTTGATAATTAATAAACCCATAAAGATTCATAAACCTGTACAGATTCATGAATGAAAAAGATGCAAGATCCTCTGAAGATTCGTGACTTTTTAGATATTTCTAATTCTGAATTTGTGCCACCACGGATTTTAACAGTGGTTAACTCGCTCGACCTAACAACATGCCCGTCGTGAGTTCAAACCTTGCATTGATCGTCTCGCCGTAGTAAGGAATTACTATCCGACCGTGTATCACATACGAAACAATCTCGAAACCCGAAAGCATGACCACGTAGGTCGTTACGCCAAGAAGATTAAGAATCTTTCGAGATTCATGTATCTTTTGCGATTCATGAATCATTTCAAGCGAGATACCGATTCATTGAATCATTTAAAACATTCATCCAGAATCATAAATCTACATCAGATTTACCCAACACCAGTTCCAATACACTGATTACATTTCAGAAAATAAAATCAATCCCAAAACAACTTATCTCTTTTGCCAAAAGTGAGATTTTTATACACATAGATTGTTTGTAAATCGACACTTCAAACTACCCCCAAAATTATTCAAAACCTGATTATATTCATTTAAACTTCCTTCTACCGTTGTTTTCCATAGCAATCGATCGCGTTCATTGAAAAACGCTTCAATGCTGCTTTTTTTATATCCCTCTTCCAGATCACAACCATTAAGCGACATCAGCCATCGATATGCGCATATAATCAAGCGGACATTCAATGTCATTTTAATCAAACTCCAATCGTCCACCCTCTCTTCCAGCAGCACATCGCCTGTCTGTCTGTCGTCACATTTTCATCGCCAGCAATGCATTCCCGCAGTGAGCGTCGAGAGTGGTACGCGCTGCTCGTAGTTTTGCCACGGATGGCTCTTGAATATGCACGACCACCGATGGCACTAATGAAAATTCATTGCTACCAAACGACAAGGGCGGACAAGATGGATGGTGTGTGACGTGACGTGACACGGCAAACACGGATCACATCGAGGAGCAGTGCAGTGTGCGGCTTCGAACGAACAGAATGTGAATGGGGGTTAGTGGGAATAAAAATTTAATGCAGAAAAATACAGCAAAACATTGTTTTGCTGTCTCCTCCCCCGCTCGCCCGTCGCTCCCGGTCCGAGCTCCATTAAACGATGTCATTTTTTGTTTGTGTGCGACGTCTCTCACTCTCTATTAAAGCTATTAAAAAACGATCCCAACGCTGATTGCACGGAGAGTGCTACATGTTGCTACAGCAGCCGGTGAAGTATGCTTAAACCGGAAACGATTGAAAATTTAAACTGCGACACTTTATGTTTAAGTGCGAACGAAATCTCACATCCCATTTTGTGTTGGTGTTTCTCTGCGTGTTTCGTTTTTTGCCAAAGCAGAGGCTCGTTTCCCATTACGACCGGTACCTTTAATTTATTTTGGCAAACGAGTGCGATCGATCGATAGGTGTGTGTGATGCCCGCAGCCAAAAATGGAGGACTTTATTAATTTGATTAATTAATCTGCCATACACGGCAAATGTTCCTTCGAAAGCTGTTTTTGTGTCTCTTATCGCCCTGTTGAGTAACAAATTTAAATGTTCGATCATACATCAATCGAATGATGGTGCTTTACGGGAAAATTTCTCTTCCCCGCATGTTTACATGACATGTGACAGATGCAAACCGGAGCTGCTAACAAAAGTAAAATACACACAACGAGAGAGAGAGAGAGAGAGAGAGAGAGAGAGAGAGAGAGAGAGAGAGAGAGAGACTGCTGATAGGTTTGCCTCGTGGCACACGCGTACTTGCGGTATTTAATTTGTGACCGTTCGTGCCATATACGGGTCGCTTTCCGTTTTGCGATAAGTTGACATTCCGAACTCCATCCGCTGCCGGTTGCAGCCATCAATTAGCACCATGAAAGCAAATATTTAGTCTGTTTAATTGGTTGCATTGCATTTTTACGACATTTGCAACTGCGCGCACCTACTGCAGTGAAAAGCTGCCCTTGCATCAATAATGCATGCGGTGGTCCATTCCATTCCGTCCGATGCAATTGCAACTTCCAAAACGTTCTTTTGTTTGTCCCTTTTTGGAGCAGGTATACCCGACCGGGGGAAATATGGGGGTAATGTGACACACAATTCAATCATTTCACGTACGGCGCATACACAGGCCAGAGTGCTATGCAAATATGCGCTCAATTACTTGTGATGATAATTCAATACCCATACCAGTAGCAGCAGCAGCAGCAGCAGCAGCAGTGGAATGTCGTTGCATAAATTGAGGAATATTTTTCCAAAAATAAATCACTGGAAAGCCACTGATGGCGAGGAAAGTTTGTAAGGCAAAAAAAAGATTTAATTAAACTAATATATCACGATGCAGAGCAATCGAAGTTTGCGCATTTGTTACGTGGAGTAAAACATCATTAATCAACCGATCCATCAACGTTGTGCGGTGGACAGCAGTAGCTCAAATTAAAGCAAAGATAAATTGATAAGCAATCTTATCCACGTGCCTGTTTTGGGGGGCGTTTAATCCGATGCGACATGGATCAATGACGAGCGGAGCAAAAAAAAAAACATCAAAATTACGCAACAAGACTTGCGTCGGTAGGATGGCACGAAAAAAACAAACTACCGGTGGAAGAAAAGCGAAAGGAAAGGCGACAGTGGAATTGAAAAAAACACCACCGCGAAGGATGCTTCTCGGCATAATGTGCCGCGCTTATTCGGTTGAACGATTGGGCCAGCCCAGCGTGCAGAAGCCCCAGCCGGAAGCCCGGCTGTTGCTAGAGCGGGGTCGTTACACCTGCACCGGAACCAGAAACATCCTCCTTGCTGGGCATCGTTTATACATCATCTCCCACCGCTTTGTAGTACCGTCGTCGGGGAGAGCGATTCACCTCATCTGGGGTCGGTTTCTTCCGTTTTTATTTTCATTTAACATTACCTTTATTTTACCTCCATCGCAACAATCTGTTTGATCTAGTCTTAGCCTTTTGATGATGGGTACTATAACGTCTACCAGCGCTTATTGTGTTTCAATAGGGAATGCGCCCACCCCGCACGTTGGGAAGATGCTGTTGGGTGTACTTCGTTGCTGGTAGTCGCTTTTCAGCTCGATGCTTCCATTATCTTCTTTCCACTGCCCGCGGGCAGAGCGATAGAGAGAGTGAGAGAGAGATAGAGAAATAAAGAGAGACAAGTGGTCACGATTTATCAATGAATCTATTGCTTTAGCATTATTTGTTTTTTTTTTATTTTTTTGTGGCTTAACATTTCGATGAAAATCTATATCACAGCACCACACCACACTATTCCCATTCCACCCTCCCCACCCATAACGGGGCACACTTCAAACCATTGTTTGTGGCAAGACACGGAAGCAGAAAAATCATTAAACCGAGCGAAATGGATAATATGCTTGAGCTGCGACAAGCTCGAATTGAGATGAAAACGAGATGAAAGTAAACAGTTCGCTTTGGGCTTTCAATTTTGCAGCGATAGCAATACAAACAAAAAAATCAGGAGGAATAAAACACGGAGCTCGACGAAAAATCGATCACTGGCAGCGAATTTTCTCCGAAACATCTCTTGACGAAAATTTCCACTTCACACGGGAAGATGGCGGTCGCTGGGACGAAAAGAAGGATCTTCCGGTTCGGAGCTGCGAGCTGCACTTTGAAATGGAAGACAGTTCAACAAATTTCATTTTTGCGGCTTCCTCTACCGTCCGACCGCGCCACCCGACCGTCGTACGTTCGAGGGCGTTTTCTCCCCCGATTTTCGAATGTTTCTTGGAAGTGTACAACGCCAACGATATTCTGGGGTGGATGAAATATTCGGTCGATGCAAGCAAGCAAGCAACGCACCCAAAACTCGTTGGAGGGTGCAGGGCAAATAATACGCTCTGAGCAGGGCACTTGTCTTGCGAAACAAATACCAGCGAACAAATAGACGACAGCAGGAAAAGCTGCACAGTAGTGTGGGGGCTGCTCTGTAAGCGGACGAGGGGGGGGGGACAAAAAAAACAATAATAATAAAAAAAGACGATGAAAAAGAAAAGCTTCCACATTAGTCAAACGGCAAACGTTTGCGAGCGTTCCAGCACGCTCGGCTGGTAAACTGATCCATCTGAGCGATAATCGAATTTCAATAATTGCTTTTAACTTTCCCCCATGCCACGGAGAAGGACGGTGCGGTGTTGTGTTGACTTTCGCGCGCGCGCGTTCATCCTCCGCAATGGCATTTATTCGCTGCAAGCTCCACGGAAAACCAGGGAAAACTTCCCCGCACAGACGAACGTTATCAACAGTGGGTGAAAGAACAACCGTAGGGCGCTTTCATTCACCTCGACCCGACGTTCAAATAAACAACACACCTCGGGGCTTGCTGTGCGCAATCGTTCTCGGACGGCTTTGTGGAACGAATTAACGGCCAACGGAGAAGTTTCGATAAGGAGGTTCGCCGCCACTGCATCGAGCTTTGAACAAGCTTACGCTGCGCTTATCAGTGGGCCGTCGGAAGCTCCTAAGCTTATTTGTTTACCGACTCGGGCCGGGACCGGTTCGGAAGGTTAACATCCGTGCCATTACGTTCCGATGAAGTTCCTCGACTCGGACCACAATGGTGGCGTATCAATGGTAGTTTCGGAGCTAGAATGCACAATCTCATTTCATTTCTCAGGCACTAGATGGGTGGCGCAGTGATGGTTGCCGATCATAATTCTAACGCACACACAGACATACACACAGCTGGAATTCAAAACAATGCTGTAGCTAGCTAACAACACATACTCGCTGATTCACAGTTCCGGCACTGGTGCCAGAGTTTACTGTTTCCCTGTTTACGATTCCCGCCACCAGCCGGAACCGTCGGGAAGGTGCATACACCTTATCTTGCAATGGAAACCATTGGCCTAGCTGCGATGGTTTTGCTTCCTTGCATCGCATCATTACTGTAGCTCAAGAATGCAGTCCAATGTTTACCTCCGCTGGCCGGTGGTGGTGATGGTTGGTGGTTTATTGAACTTTCATCCGTTCTCCGGTGAGCGCGCAGGTGTCTTATCTTGCCGCCGCCATAGTCGTTCGGAGAGTAATGCTGCCAATGCACGCTTAAGCCCCGGGCGAGCTTAGAGAACTGGCGCAACGCGTGCATTAACTTGCTCGACCGCTGTTCTACCACACAGAGTGGACTTTTGGGAGAGAAGCAGCGTCTTGAGTTAGTGCTGACACTCAATCGTTTGGCATGGTGCATGCACAAGCATAAAGGTTTTTATTAGAATTAAGAAATTGTGGACCGTTTCATTCAAGCATTTAAATTGTTTACCTTGTTTTGTAGAGTTTGCTTTTGTGGCTATATTTTACAAAATTACGTACGATGGAAGCCCAAAAATAAGCCACAAACGCGCACCCTTATCTTAACTCCCTTTCAAATAAAATAATCATCCCCGCGGGTTGCTCGCCTGCACGATCGACGTTCCAGCAAGCAGGCAACTATCGTACCGTAATTTCTTTTACCCATTGTAATGCCAGCTTCATCATTGCTCAGAATCGTTCCATTTTAACGCGAAACGCATACGCTCACACACAAAAACGCACTTGACATCTTTCCACCAATTAGACAGAAACACTCTCTCGCCGGGCGGGTAATTTCACCCCGCACAGTCACACATTCCGTTGCATCTTCAAGTGTGATTTTCTGTGCGACAAGGAAAAAATGGGAAAGAAATGCGACGAATTCTCATTCCAGCGCCGTTTCAAGTGGAAGAAAAATGTCATGCTAAAAAAAAGGTACAAAAGGATAAATGTCAACAGCCATATGCGTGCGCTGGATGCAACATCGTGCCAACGTGGAGATGAATAGAAAAAGAAACAAATCGTAAGGAAAGGCTCAGACGTTTTCCTCCAGAACGCTTCAGAGGAGGCTAAGCGTCGGGGGTGGGGAGCACGATTTACTTTTCATTGTTCCTATTTACAGCTGCTTAAACTCGTACGAACTTCTTCGTAATCGTGCGAGAGAATAGAAAAGCGTGAAAGAGAGAGAAAGAGAAAGACAGAACGTGCAGGGTCATGTGTTTTTTCAAGAACCTCGCAGCTCTAGAACCGGTGTTGAAACGCACCCCCTGAGACAAAAAGGGAATGTGATGGATTTTTCCCACCGTTCTCGAGATGAGTTTTCTCTGCCTCATTCACCGGTTCCACACACAGCTTGACATCGTTTTCTCACACCCTACCCACGGGTATGCCTGCGCTACAAGCGCGATCTGGGGCGGATCCTGCCACACGAAAGGTCAAACTTCACCATTCCACCATTGCACTGTTTGTTCGGCCCGCCCTCAGGCGTTCGTCCGGGGTCGTGCCCGGGTTGGGAGAATCGTCCAAATCTTGAAGAAAGCGCTCGACTCCAAACCAGCAAGGCCTGGTTGGCGAATGCAGACGGATGCAGTGCGGTGACTTATGTAGCGTGCTTTCCCACTAGCTGGCGGTGCATCGCCTAGACTCCTGGAATGTGTCCCAGCGTTGCACTACGGCAAACCAACCAGCAGTACAGCACAGCGGAGACCATTCGGGATGGGTGTGGTTGAAATTTATGGAGCCGTGCCGTGTGGTTCGGTGTGCCTGGGCCGAGGTTCGGCTCCACCCGGGGAGCAAGGAACTCGTGGAATTTGAAGCAGTCCAATTTTCGGCACCGGCACCATACCGGGGCGGCGTCGACATACTTGGGCAATGGCCGCGCTCGGCATGTTCATGTAGATGCGGTGTACCGGGCTGAAAGAATTCAAACTCCCGACCCGCACCACCGCCGGCCCATTTTTGGCGTTGGTTTTATACTGTGCAGATCCATCTTCAGGCATGTTTGTCAGCCCCATGGCATTTCTATACGGCGTGAGCAAAACAACGCGAGTGCCGCATAAAAGACGACGCCCGGCGAAATAAATGGTGAAATGTGGAAAATTCACCCCACCCCCAGAGCTCAGAGCAGTTCATCCTGGGGCACTAGGGGCACTGTCTTATCTGGCTGTCTCCTGACCCAACGCACACCACTTCCCTGCTCTGTGTGGCCATCCAACTTACACGGGCATTGGGCGCGTCTGGCTTATTAACCATGAATGCGCGTGCAGATGCAGAAAAGGGGATTTTAATTACCCAGGCAATGCAGCAGCAGCAGTAGCAAGCGGGACGCTGCCCTTGATGCACACGGAGGCTGCTAAAAATAGAGGCCCCAGCATAGCCGGCACCGTGGGGCGATAATTAAGCGTGCCGCTTTGATGCGTGCATCGGATACGACGGTCGGGGGGATCATGTGTTGTGTTAATTTGACAACTTCAGGCAGGTTCGTGCGCAGTTATTGCGAACGCAAGATGCGGAGATGAGGCCGGTTCGTTGGCTGTACAATCCCCAAGCACTGGGTCGAAAGTAAACGAAGCTTAGCAAACAAGCAACCGTCCTGATTCTGGGGATAGGACGTTCGCTTGGCTTATGCATACAGTTTGTGCAGTTTGCTCTGCAAAGCAGCAGGGATAACAGGAACGCCTCCACACGATGCTGCGATGGACCGGGTGAGACAGACCACATTGAACACTCCATATTTCAAACCCATCGTCGAGAGCATCCCGCAACAGATTGAATTTAATCTCAGGATGACAAATCCTGAGCTCTGGCACCTACGGGCTCACAGCCCTTGCCTCCTAGGCTGAGTGAAACCTTTGCCGCACCTTTGAAACGGGAAAATTTCAAACACTGAGAAGTGCAGTCCGTGGCAATCCGGGGACAGATTGAGCGTTCGTTAGTGCTACGTTCGTGTCCCTTTGCTGTGGTGAGCTGTGCAAGAGAGAAAGCGACCAAAAAAAAAAAAAATAACACTCCATTCCCCGTCTCCGACATCAATGGCACCAACCACCTTAAACGGAGTACAATCTGCTCTTACCAAAAACACACACCACCACCGTTGCATTTGTCACATCGAGATGACCTCAGCTCGCTCCGCCGTGACTGTGGCCTTTGCTGAAAAGGCGAGAGCGTCACACCCATGCCCGGTGCTTACAAATTCGGTTGTTCTCGTCAAACCTCCGGTGGGAACGGGCGCATGCTAGTAAATGGGACTTCTTGCTGCACAGCATGCTGGTCGTTCCTGCTGGTCCGGTGACGAGTTTGGGAAAGTACGCAAACCACATTTGGACGCTCCGTAGCCGTCGGGGATCGCTTGGCATTCGTTTGAAATTTTCGATTGCACGAGAGACTTGCAAAGATGCATCGGGTAGATTGTGAAGATAGTTTTAATGCAACGAATAGTTCAGATATATTCCATTGCTTGACAGCAAAGCAGCATATGTATCTAGTACAGCAGCTTTGACCGATACCTTTGCCTTGTTTTTTTAATAGTATTTTTATATCGTTCTTATAAAAAAATTGGTGTCGATTTTCAACTGGTTTTTTTTAATTGAAACTTTATCTCCAAAAACTATTATTTGAACATAACTTAACCACTTAAATCTGCATGTAAAACGAGCTTTTTTCGTAGCAATTCAAAATGTATAAAACACAAAAAAACGACTATTACCAACCAAACATTCTGCTCTGCTAAAGACTTTTTTTGGTGTTAACTTTATTCGATTGGATTCACACATCCCACCTAGAAAACATACTACCATAAATAAATAAAAAACTTATTATCGATACCTCACAGCGCCTAAAGTAACAGACAGTCAAAAGGTTTAAAAATCCTTACTAATTAGTTGCGATGTGCGCTGACACTTCCGGCGTGAAAGATGGCAATTAGCATTTTCTCTCCCCAGGAGCGCTAACTGGTTTACGGACGAGCGATTTATGCAACAGAGCTGTATGGCACATACATATCGTCACGACAACACTTCAAATCGCAAGAAAAACAAAACATATCACCCCTTAATTAACACCAACTACACCTGCAAGTAAACGAATTCCAACAAACAATTCCTAACACGTAAAAAACGCCGCCAAGCTAACTTCCATCTTTCGAGGTAAAATATTATAACGCTCCAATTTCAACCATATCATCACCTTCACGCCGGGTACGTTAAAATCGATAAAACACAGCCCAACCAGCGCTTGCGGTGGCGGCATTTTCACACTGTTTTTCCCTTCTCGGGCAGCCATTCTTTTTTGCGCTAGATCATTATCAAGAGAGCGATAACCTTCAATCACGGAGGCCGCCGGGCGCTGGAGTTCATAATTTTCCACGCTAACGCCCGTTCTTTTCACCGATCAACGCGCCAAACCCGAACCCAGAGCGCACAACCTTGGCGTGGCTTTGGTCTAGCGTTTAGTAGCGACATTCACGGCATCTCGCGTTCCGTGCACGTTACGGTATTTTTGGCTTTTAGGACCTAGGCAACGATACCGCACGAAGAACGCAGGGAACGGTACACCATCTCATACAAATAACTACACCTTCGATACACATAAGCCACTCTATAAGCTTAATTTATGGTTCGGGTCATAAGGTGTAAAGCAAAATAAACATCCTC
>KB665655.1:635748-663634 GCA_000349065.1 Anopheles quadriannulatus
GCTCGGTGGTCTGACCGCTACGACCTTTGCCGCCTTTCGTCTTCGGATTGGTTGGCCGAAAACCCGAAACTCCCTCAACACTTCGCCCCCCTAGCTGCATCTCCCCACGAGACCTGCATTAACCTTCTTCTGCCGTAAAATGAAGAAATCGATTGTTTGGCCGCACGCGGGAAACCGCGAACTGTGCTTGATGAAAATTACCCAGCCAGCAGCGCGCATTACGTTAATGATTATTTGGCTTCCAGCCGACCCCGGTAGAGGCAGTGGCAGCAGTAGCAGAGTGCCTGGAAGAAGACTTACTCCCACTTCCCTTGCCTGCCCTCGCAAAACCCTCGATTCTCGCTGTGATGACGGGTAGAGGTGTAGCCTGGCAGTTGCTCATTCGAGCGGGTGAGCGCGGAAAAGCCAAGACAGAAGTAAAATCATAAATCATCACTTCTATTTTTGCCCACCCGTTGCCCTTTGTTATTGGCGCTTTTCTCGCGTGGTGTGATGGGGGAGAAGAGGGGGAGAGGGACACCAGGGGTTGTTTTTCTTCGCAAGACGATTGTTGGTGTTCATGTCGCGCTACACCTCACACCGGACACCGTTGAGTGCCGTTTGTCAGCTCCCTCACTCTCCCGAAAGAGTCGTCGGGCGTACTTACATGCCCAAGCAGATGAGTTCACACTCGTCAATTCATCATCTTCCGGCGGTTGGATGGGGAAGCAGCATGATAATGTTCGCCCAATCCCAGCATGACCTGGGGCATGGGGAGAAGACAAAACAAAACACACACACACCATTGCACACCCGGGAACGGTAATTCAACCCAAAAATAAAACACAAAACAGACACGATGGAGCGCACGAGGCGGAATGTTTTAATAGCACACAGAGACAGTCGGACGGTTCGTGCCTTTGAATTCTAGCCCTTCGAATTGCCCGATTCCCGGAGGCATTCGTTCGCCGGGACAGTCAAGCGGCCGTTCATTAGGATGCGCTTTTTAAAGTAAACACAAAAATACACGATCATCCCGGGAATTTGCCTGTCGTTCGCTGATAAAGGTCAGCGGCATTGATTTTAATTAAATTCCTCCCCAACTTCCATCAGCAGTTTCAGCCTTCGGTGCCGAAGTTTGGCATTCGCAAGCTCAATCAAGAAAAGCGCTATTTGCTCTGTCGCCATCGGCGACCATATTTCCAACCCAGGGGAGCAGAAATCGGACGACTCTACACACAGTGGACTTACTTTGAACTTTACCTGATTTGGTTTGCTGAGAGAAAATGAGGAATGATTTGATTGAAAAATACCATTAGTGTAAACACTTTGCTAACGCGAGCTCCCACTGTCTCTGCGCTGCTCTTACTCGTCAACGGACGTTGAAAGAGGCATGGACATAAGCTCAATAACGATTTTAATACACAAAGCGAACAATATCTTAAATACGATACTCATTGGCTCATGTCGTACATAAACTATCTTAATGATTTTTTGTTTTGTCCCATTCCATCCATCCGCTAACCCACCGTGAATGTCCAAAGTTATAAGAAGGTCCATTATTATTGATTTTCTCCCATGTTTCCCCAATCTGGCTACACCAACTCACAAACAAGCGAAACAAAACAGACAACTGACCTTTTTATCCCTTTTCACTCAGTACCACTTAAGGCCTGTCGCACGCCTCAAAATGAAGGCCTGAGCCGGAAGGGGGAAGCAGGAAGCAGCAGAATGTTCCGAGCCGGAGTGGAAAATACCATTTGCTTCCCTCGTTCTCGGAGCGATCAAGAAAATATGAGATGTAGAAATAAGCAGCCAGCCAAATCTATAAAATGCTCTGCCATTCTACCCCACAACATACCGGGGAAAAAGTGTCCCAGTTCTCCGAACCATTACAAACAAACAAACACACACACACACACACACACACACACACACACACAGGCCGGCCTCCCTAATGGAGATTATGGAGCGAATGTTTATTCGGTAAAAAAGGGTACACGCGATAACCCGTCACATAAATTTGGATCGACATCAGCCTGCCGCAACAGCCCGCTCAACCGAGCGCCGGTTGACTCATCGAGCAAAGCAACGGTTACGATCCGTACCAGCTTTAAAAATTCATTCTAAATGAATCCCTAATCCGAATAAAACTCAAACGCCACCCCAAAAGTAAGGGTTGGGGAAAGCACTCTAACGCTTTCAAATGTGTTTGCTAATTTTGTAATCCGTTGTGTCGCTTCTGCATTCTACAAAAGTTTTAAATTATTTTTACATTGTGTGGTATCCTTTTTCGCTACACTCTAACAGCGCTGTAGCAGGGAGGGGCGCTAGTACAAAATTCATTTGGTACATCGTCAACGACAGAAAACCGTCTGATTCCCCTTTTGCGCCAAGACTGCCACGGCACTAGAAAAGAGAAGAAGTTCCAGGCGTGTGCCCGCCGTGTGCTTCATCGGCCTAACCTGAGAGGCCGCCGGCGCGAAGGCACCAACATTGACGCTTTTCGTCCAGCGTTGTTTGTTCTTAGTCGGAGCTAATGTTTCTGTCACGTAATGGCACACAGCGGCAGGCAGCGACGACACACAACATCATCCTTCCGGCGGGGCTGTCTCTGCCAACATCATCGTGCTATTATTATAAGGCTAAAGTCTGTCTGCATCGCGAAGGCTTGAGGTTCGCCTCTACCAGCAGTTGACATGATTAACAGCCGCTAAAGGTGTACCAGCAGACATACACACCCACACCCACAGCCACTGACATGCAGCATACTATAACACGTGTAGCATGAAAATGGGGAAAAGTTCGCCCACGCTGCCTGCACGGTTTGCCTGTTACGGTAACTTTGTGCCTCTCTCGATTTGGACTATTTTAGACCGGGCAGAATAGTTTCAACAAATCAACACAAGTTTTGCAGAAACTTTGTCCGACCTCCCCGGGGAGTGCCGTGTCGCTTCAGCTCCCGGTTGAATAGTTAATCAATATTCGGGGAGATGGGGTTTTTTGGAGCGATATTGACACTGCCACTGTGTGCCCGAGCTCACAAGCGCTCCAAACTCCAAGCCAAAGGCAAACCATGGCACACGGCAACGCGTAATCCGCGCGTTCCGCCTGCTATGACAAAGTTTCCCGTTCGGCTTGCGCTGTTCGTGTCGTTGTTGTTTGAAACTTTAATTTAGACGCAGCCGTGTGTAATTACTTTAAGCGTGAAGCGTGAAGGAATAACTTATTTTAAGGCTGGATTCGTGCAAAGTTTACACTAAAACACATTGGAGATTTGCCGGTTTCTACAGAAACACCACAATGCGGGAGATGTTGCCGGTTTTTGAACTCCCAAATCCATTCTGTACTCTCCGAAGCGCAAAACCCCAATCTATATGTATCTCTAGATTTCTGTGAAAGTGACAAAAAGTCACTTTACTCGTCTGGAAAACCCCCTTTGCTGTCACCCTCAACCGTGGAAATGGGGAAGCAAATATCAAGGGGGTTTGCTAATTATCAAGAACTAAATGAAGTGATGGTGTGTCCACGGACGCTGCATACCATGGCGGTCGCAAGATATTGGCCTCATGCTGGTAGAGTCGGATGTCACGTGATATAAGCCAATTTGCATCGAGTACCCACGGACTCTGTGTCCACCACGCCCAACATAACACCGTCGAGCGACAACGGCAACGACGACCACGACAACGACGACGACGCTGGGTGATGATATCATCGAGTAATTTGAGATAATTTAAGAGACCGGTTTTGCACAAGATATCGCATAACCGACGCCACCAACTCTCGGGGTGCCCTTCGTAATGAAGCTGAGAGCGCATGTTAACGTGCCCAGACAGTGTATTAAGCGGAGAGTGGGAAGGAAGGAGACCGTGATGGTACGACATTTAACACACGATATACAGTTTTTTCCTCTTTTCGCCCTTTAGCGCCCGCTTCTCCACAAACTTTTGCTTCAGTGGTTGAGAGCGGTTGCGAAGGATGGGTTAAAAATTAACTCCCTTGGTTGTTTTAACCCTCCCTTCCCATATTGTCCTCCCTAGCCATCCCTAGACTGAAACGAAAGACGGCCACTCAATACCGTAGATGGAAACTTATACTTACGCTGGCGGTGCCGGCAGTGGTGCTGCCAATCAAAAGCCCCGCAAAGCCGTAACCGGGTTGAGCCCCTGGTTGCGACAGAAATGTGCTACCAACTTTTCCTTCGCTTACCGTGTACATGGACACTTTTCCTATCGATTCTTAGCGTTCTGCTCGCCACCACGGCATGGTGAGCGGTTTCCAATATCGTGCAATACTAATTAACCATCGCCAACGAACGGGATTAAGTTTTGCATCCTCCTGCTATAATCGTCCGTCTTCCTTCGTGTGCAAGTGATGCAATTTCGAACCAGCGCTAATGACTTAACGTCTGTGCGCGGGTGTGGGAGAGTAAGCAATCTACTCGTCCCCACACTGCTGTGCACGATAATAGGCTATTTTAAAGAGTAAAACTTTCTGTAATATTGGTTACCATCAACGTAATTTAATCAGCGTCATTGAACCGATACGAAGCAGCGCTTCGTCAAGCAAACATGTTACATTCTGGCTTGGTAGCGAGATGTTAAGTGCAACTACGGTTTAACACTTAGGTTTATGGAGACCATCCATAAATTACGTAACACATATACATCTTAGATAGATAGAGAACATTTTAATTAACTCTTAAATAACAGCTTGCCAAAGAGTCCGGAAAGCATTCACGATTGGATTTGGTTCACTAAAACGAGTGGAATTGTGAATTTCTATAGGATTGTATAAGGAAATGTCGACCCATTGAGGTTTTCATTGGCTTTTTGCTATCCAAAGAATCTAGGAAGAATAAACGATTCGATTCAATTTCCTTAAATAGCTGTGAATGTGAAAAAGATGAAAATGGACTTATTCTTTTAAAGAATCCTACAGCACCAGAGCGAACAAAATTCCCCCAACACGGTTCCGCTGTAGAGTGAGGTTCACATTACCTTCATCACGCGTCTGAAATTTGAGTTACAAGCTATGCCCTGAATACCTCGGACTTCCTAGTCAAACGACTACAATGAATCGCCCTGTGAACTGAACATGATCACACAAAAATGAGCTGATCGAAACACTACAAAACTATAAAGACCACAGAAAGCATCATTTCCAAGCGCGTACGATTAAATATTTGTCCTGATGGGTTCCGATGTTGGCAAACAAATGGTCACGTACGCCGTTGCAGTATACCGAGGCGGGGTGGTGGTACGAGTTTTGCGCCCGTTGTTTACGTTTTCATGCCTTTCGTTTGCAGTTTTGTAAATAGAAGCAAATAAAATAACAGCAAAGAACAGCCGTGTGTTTATGCTAGATTACGCCCATACAGCACACGATGTGGTACCTACGGTACGATTACCACTCACCGTGCAGATTCTGTTTCTCACGTGTACGACTCATCGGGAGTACGGAGTAGGAACACCAAAGACCGTGCCCAATACAGCACTTCCTCCGGATCACACGAATCTTACACACACAGCACACACCAGGCAGAGTTTTGACAATGTTTGCCCAGCAAACAATATCGTTATGCTATTTTTGCCTCCGCAACCTCATCCATATTAAAATAAACACGTCCATCGCCGTCCGCCTGAGAAGTTCTTCCCTCCTCAAAGCCACCGTCGAACAATAGGAGAAACCATTTCTTCTTGACGGAGCATAAATGTGCAAGGCATACAGCGACGCGCGTACAGCGTACACCGGAAATGGTAGCCGATCTATTTGCGACCGTGCGACACACAACCATCCTGCTTGCCCTCCTTCCCCCCCTTTCAGGATTCCGCGCTTATCAGCACGGTATTTTATCATGCGCAAACAAAACAGTCGCTTATCTTGTGACCATGTTTTTGCCTGCGTCCCGACCGGACCGGGAGTCACCGGGAACCGGGGACCAGCGAAAAAGTTTGGTCAGCACAATCAAACTCATCGATGCGTACAACTTTCGCAGCTCGAACCCGAGCACGATTCTTGATGTGTTTGCGTTATGTTTGGTTCAGCTTGTTGTTTTTTTTTGCTCTGTCTTCCGTTGAACACGTACGCTGTGGTATGTTCATCATCATCATTAGCCAGCCGTACAATAAAAATAAGCCGTACAAGCATGTTTCAACGGTTTTTGTGTGTTTTTCCGCTGGGTACGGCGAAATGAAGCAAACTGCTTCGCGATGCTTCTTCCCTGCTTGCACCATAAATCTGAGTCAAACTCGTAGGTCATACCCGCGTTGGAGGGAATGAGCGGGGAAGGAAAAAGGGACGTGAGTGAGACATCTCACTGGCGGGCAAAGTGCGCCCACAAGCATGTTCGATGTCGATCGAAAGAACCGTGGGGGATGATCGAGAACGATGAAATCATTCGGCCCTCGTGACTGGCATATTGCTGCTGCCGCTCTCTGCACCACAGTGCGACCGTTTTGTGGAAAGTGTGACCAAAAGGTTTTGTTTGTCAATGAAATCGCATATTTTGTGTTCATTTAACTGATCAGAATATCGTTGACGCGATAGTTTTAATAAGTAAAAACTCTATAGCTAAATTCCATAGAACCAAATTTTCTCTTCGGAAGAAACCCTTTTTTATAATACTTATACAGCTTACATTCCGTAGCTTATGTTCAAACCTTACTGAACAAAATCGCTAGAATGCTACAGCAAAATCGCTTGAACAACACATGTGCAACCACACTTGCAAACAAAATCGTCTGAATGAGGGTTCGATTTAATAATATTAAATTTTCTTTTTTTCTACTCGTTCTCCCTTCCTCTATCTCTTGCACTATCAGCGACATTCTCTCCCATCTTCCCTATCTGGAAGATGCTCCCATTGGCCCCAAGCGCACGCCCGCCGTACAAGATTATTGTTCCGTCGTGAGTCATCGATTTCAGGGGGTCAAAAAAGATGGGCCGTTAAGATTGCGGGCAGGCATCATCATATTACCGCCTTCGCGAAACCGCGCGCTGCTTACGCGGGTACAAGCGTTTTGCTTCCCTTGCCCTTTTCCAACCTGAATCTATCGGCCTGTTTTAGCGTCACGATTCACGAAAGTTTAGAAAGATGTGCTACGCTAACACAAAAGAACAACTTTCTGCCAGCGTCTCGGGCACCGGGCACGCAGCAGCAGCAGCGTGAGAGGATGACCATTTCATACACAACGGGATGAAGGTGGTGATGGCGAGGTTTATCGATTCCTCGATCGATAGCACATTCTTCGACATGAACAAGAAAAAAAGAACATTCTAACAAATGTTCCCATTTAAACCGTTCAAAACTTGCCGTGCCATGAAGCGTACGCCACACGCGTTTAATGCTAATTCACTCGGATTATTCGCGCTCGAGACTTTGCGAGAAACACAGCAGTAAAGAGGTGGTAGGGAGAGTAGTGGGGAAATGGCAAATTTCTCCTCTAGCCATTGCTAACAATTTGCATGAAATATTTTCCCTCCCCAGCCCACAATCGTCAATACATATAAAAACGCTGCACAGCATTGGCACCAGCAGACGGGTCAGAACTTTTCTCATTAAAATGACTCATCGTTTATGGTTCTCTAGGGCGCGTGTGAGGGAGAGAACGCGAGCGTGTAGAGATACGCAACCATTCACCAACAAAAAAAAACAATGTCTAAAACGCATATAAATTAAGAAGGCCGCGGTGCGATCTGCCCTTCACGGTCGACAGTTGCGTCGTGCCGGCACTGTCCATCCGGCAGCATAATCTTAGCAGTATGCAGAATTCCATGCGCTCGCCACCTAAACCGCGCAAACCGTTCAAGCCGGGGGAGTTTGTGTTTAGAATAAAATGTACCACCACACCTCACCGTTTACTACCCTTCCCGTTCTTTAGCCCGCGAGGAAACGAACGAGACAGAGCGGGCGCACCCGGTCGCCAAATAATGGAAAGCACCATTGAGATCAACAATTCAACGTTCGCGGGCAGTGTGTATGATGAAAGACGCTTAAACGAAACCTACCATCTTTCACCCCAGCCCCACTCGACGAGCGTTAGAGACAACGGGGACAGAACAAAGCGACCGGAGCGAAACACTAAACGCGCGCAAGCCCCCGTCCTCGGGGGTTCTGCTTTGCGTCGTGAATTTCATTTTGGCATGTTAAGCGAATTTTTACGAGTCAATCTTTCCCTCCCGGTTCTTCCCGCTGTGGCTGTTTACCATAAGAATCTTTTCTTTCTTTGTTGTATTTGTTAGTAAGATTTGGTTCCGTCCGTTCGTCTCCAAACTCTGCTCTGTACTTCTCTGATCGACGGGGGGGGGGGGGGCAAACAACTTGACGTCGGCTTTCCGATTTCAGTTTTATTTTTCTTCTCTCAAGAGTCCAAGTTTAAGTGCTCTCCCTGCCCCTCGGGGCGGTAGCCACACGCTGAAGGGAAGAGATTTGGTGTGTTCGGTTTGTTCTGTCAAAGCATATCGAGTGCAAATATGGTGTTCCCGCTGGCACCCCGAAAGCAAAAACCAAAAACCAAAAAAAAACCCACATCGCAAACAACGATCCCAACACAACACTTGTGAACGACACAGAAAGAGAGAGAAAGAGAGAGAGAGAGAGAGAGAAAACGAACAAATAAACGAAGGGAAAAACGCTCGCATACACACTCCAACAATAAGATGTCACGAACTGTCCACAGATCAGAAAGTTCAAATCAATTGAATAACGTGCGCGGCTCAGGGCCACTTGACGGGGTTCGGTCGCTTTGCTTACCCTCCTCTCCTAGCCCCCGCTCGAACATCATTTGAAGCCAAAATAGCGAAGAATACGGAATGAGCGAAGCTGGCATAAAAATTCATTTACCAACCATTCGAACGATTCGTCATCCGCGTCCACCGTCTGCAGTGAGTCCGCTCAGACCAGCAGAGCATTGCATCTCTCCCTGCGAAACGTACACGTAACGTAACCGGGTGAAAGGTTTCTTGTGGGGTAGGTTTTTTTTTATATTTATATGTTTTTTTTCCTTTGCTCGTCTCTCGAACTCCAGTTCGTTTTTGTTCTTTTATTTTTTACGACGCTTTTCCGAAACATTGCAGCGTGGTGGAGAAATGTAAGGCAGCCGGAAGAGAAGTGTTGTGGAAGCCGGGCATGTTAACGACATTGAAATGATGACGAGAATGTGCCTGTTGATGAATCGCACTACAATTCGAACGATTCAAACGAAACAGAGTCGGAAGGAGCCGGTGGGAATAAAAATGAATTCAAACCAGCACGAATCGATGCATTCGAAATGATGACAAATTTATTCCAAAAAGAAGCAGAAGAAGAAGCGTAGTAACAGAAGAAGGAGTGATGATGTAAACCTTCTGAGTGCGAAGCACGAATAAGAAACGGCGCAGTTTTAGTATATGGTTGAGTGATTTCCATGATGAATAGTTATTTACTTTGTATTCTTTTTTTTTATTGATTTCTATTTACAGTTTAGCGCACGTTCCTTCTTTAGCAACAGTTCTTCAGCTGAATTCATGAATGATTTTTACCCTACGAAACTATAAAAAATAATTTTTCTACGAGGCGATGAGTAATGGATGACACAAAGTCACTGGAAATATTTCTTTTCTATTTTTTCTTTTTTTTTTCACTGTTCAAACTGGAAACAACTTTTGAGAATCCCCGTTGTTACACCACCACCATCCACCATCCTTGCCCTTTACTATTAGCTTTCATTTTCATCCCTTAATCGGGCCGTCGTGTTTTTCGGGAAACCCTACAAACTTTCGGTTCCGTCTCATGTTCCCAAACAAGTTTGACCGCCATACATCCGTGCACAATTTTATATTCATACGCGCCACCTCCGTGCGCCCGGCACGCTCTGCTGCTGCATGGGGGCTGCCATCCTTAGCCGGGCACACCGTCAGTTATGTTAATCCAATAAAATAATGCCGAAAATACGACCAAGCCAGAACGACGAACGCACTCGGAAACACTTAATATGGTCAGCAAAGTTGGACCTGAAGCATACAGAAACACAACACAAAGCAAAAGAAGAACATCCAACAACCGGTTACAACCGTCAGCATAAATCAAAAGTTTCACCGAAAAGAGGAGAAAAGAGGAAACGGGTGAGAGTGAGAGTGAAGGTTTCCGTTCGCTGTTGCCTTTATATCTGTCGAAAACTTTTATCGCCCCACCAGGGCTCACCACGTAATGAGGGATGAGCGAAAACACACGCACACACCAGGCAACAATTCATTGATCCGGTGATGCGAAATTGGCAGGAGGGGGGGGGGGGGGGGCCGGTGATGCGAAATTGGCAGGAGGGGGGTGGGGGGGGGTTGGAGGAAAATAAAGGCACCAACTTGGGGGGGGGTGGGGGGGGGTTGGAGGAAAATAAAGGCACCAACTTTTGTCCTTGCCATGTCATATAGATGAAGACGGCAGGACAGACACGAAAAGAAAATCGGTCGTTTCATTTTGAGGCGTTTTAAGTTTTGGGCTGTTTGTTAAGACAAAACGATTTGACGTTCAGCAAAAGTTAAAAGCAATCAATAAAAACACAAACACCTTAATGATTGTGCAAAAATGGAGCGAAACTTTGTGTACTGCTGATTGGGACCAAAATCATTAATTTGAAACTACCGTCGTCCGGAATCAAAATAGCTTTAAAGCTGCTCCAGCCGAAGAACGATCCCACACGCATAAAAGAGCTATCAAAATTCCTCCCCTCCTCCCACTGTAATGGAACAACAATCATCTGATCAATCCACTCCAACGAACCCAGGTGGTAAGAGGCGTGTCGGAAGGTCAGTCAGCATTACGATGTCCTCCTACAGCTCCGATGAAGAAATGTCAATCACGAACGAAACAAGCTACCAAATAATTCACACCATATTTTGGACCGATAGTTTCAAAGCCAGCAGGACATTCTGTTCGCAACTTAATTTTCCCAAATCCCTACCACCCATTGCGCGGGTGGAGAAGAGGGGGGGGGGAGTTCCTGTCATGCGTTGTGTGCGGGAGTGCGTGCGAGTCCCTTAAATTTGACACGCACAAGATACCGAGCGGAATATAAAGAGATAAACCCCGTGTTGCTCATACGTAGCCGCGTAGGAGGTGTTGGACGGAAACTTCCAACCAGCACTTCACTACCGGCGAACACCTCTGGCTGCCATAAATATTAATAACTTCAAACTTTGGGTCTCCCGACTCGTTGGTCGTATGCGGGTGTTGCGCCATTGCCTGCAGACATTCCCGTCCATCACCACCTGCACCACTATCAGCCGAGGAAAGTGAGCCATGATGCAGCCGTCGGCATGTTCCAAAGAAGAAAGGCACACACGCACACTCCACCGTCCGGATGATCATCGAATCAAAACGTGCCCAATAATAGAAGGTAAAAACCCTTCGGATGGTTAGGAACCCCGTCCCCCGGTGGCGGTGAAACCTCTGGCCTCGATCCGTTTTTCGACCTTGGACTGTCTGGAAACGTGTGCTTCAGGAGTGTGCGATTTCTCATCAATAATTCAATTATTCCTTCTTTTTACGATAGTTTTAGTTCCGTGCTGCCGTTGCCCGTTGATCGACGCTTGACAAGGTTTGTATGTCTAGTCTTTTTTTTTGTCTGTCACGCCGACCACGTGAGTGTATGTGGCTGTGAGTACGTAGCTTATGGGCCACAAGTCCAAGCGATGCGACCGTCAGCTCTATCGTGCTACGCCATCAATCAAACAGTGACATAAACCCGTCCTCGCAAAAGGAAGGGGAATGTATTTTTTGGAGCTTGATATCTTTCTGTCATGAGATTATGATTGGTTTCAAGAAAATTGGGAAATTCGGGTTGATTTTGAAATAGGCTGCCCTCCAGTTCCTGGTACGCCTAATTGGACACACACAGTAATGCGTGACAGTAGTGCAGATTTTGTGTGAATTATTTTAAACACATTGCTACAATGAAAGTCCAGGCAACCACATTCCTGCCAAAGTGTAATTTCTTGTTCAATTGTAAAAAAAAGCCACAACTTACCTTCCAAACTTCAGCCCTTCAGCATCCAAACCGCTTACCGTTGACTGCGTTAAAACAAAATCCAAGTTCTGCGCGATTGCCGTGGTAGCAACTCACTGCGATCACTACGCGTATTCAGTTTCACTTCACAAACCAGAGCAAACAGGGTACCAAATAGCAATAAAAAAAAGGGCAGCAATACAAGTAACCCGCGCTACCAGCTACCCCCTACGCACTGCAGCCGTGCAAACGTGATTGATACATAATCCAATAACTTTTCACCTTTTTCACACGCACACTTATTCACACACCGCCACACTACTTGAATCGGACGAAGAAGCTCGGAAAAGCTTTGAAAGAAATTGACACAGCACCAACACGTCTCAATCTTCTGCCACTTTGAAGCGTTGCCGGTTACCAGTGTAAAATTGCGTATCACTCACACAAACACACTCACACACACATTTGATGGGCGTGTGTATTTCAGCAGGGGGCGAAAATTGCCACCCACCCCGGGAAGCACAACTAACACACAATGCGAGGAAATAAAATAAAATAAAATAAAAAACACACACACACGCGCGCGCCGATCACAAACCGAGCAGAGGCGCCACCACGCACGACATTCACCTTCCGGGCAATGAATAAATCACTTTGCTCAATACAATTTTCCCTCCCCTTCCGCACACACACATGCACGCACACAGCACATATACACACACACACACGAGCGTACGATGTACACCTTTAGGGGGTGATTCGCCCGGTCGTTCGTCGTTTGTTTCACCGATTGCCCTCGCACGGCTGGAGAAACAAGTGTCGGAATGCTGGAAAACTAGCACCAAATTCACATCTTCTTGCGACACGCGACCCACTTCGGTCTTGCAAACGCACGGATGATATCAAGAGGAAATAAAATTTTCACCACCACTGTCTCCCTCCCGGCTGGCTAGCCGGCAGGTTGGATTGCGTGGAAAAACAAACGTCAAGGACTTGCCGTTTGCCGTCTTTCTGATGTGTTTCACTACACTACGATGAATTGTTGAGCTGCCCGGGGGTTTTGCTTTCACCTCGGGATTGCCTAGGAAGCTCGAAACGTTTGCCGAAGAAATGTGTATCTATACACACTCCCACAGTGCGCTCTCTCTCTCTGCCTCCAGCCACATTCAGTTTGTAATCCTTTGCTTCCTGTTAGAGATAAAAATAGAAATAGAACATTAAAGCGGGCAGGACAACGAAAGACAACGGACAGCAGCAACACACGGCAGGAAAAACGGCACGAATTGTTTGCTATCAACAATGGACACTTAAACTGCACTATCAAAACTTGTTCAACCAGCACAACAAGAGCAGCACAATTTATTCAGTGCCGAGCGGTGGATTTTTCTTTCTGGTTGAATGTTTTCGGTTCGAGCTTCGGTGGATGGGGGAAAAAAATCATACAAGATCCGTTGCGGAAATTTTTCCACAGAGCGGTAGGTAGGAGCTTTTTGTTTAACGTTCGCATTGTTTCAGCGTGTCTATTGTGAATTTTGTGCAGAGTGCTAAAAATGATGGTTAGTTTAGAGTGATTTTTTCTACCGCACAGAGTACGCGGAACCGCGGAAGTGTGAGACACTATTTTTCTAACGAAGGATTTTTTTCGTTCGTGATAAATTCTATTGCACGAGAAAAGCGCTTTTTGTAGGAATTAAAATTAGAGCAAAACCTCGTTCAAGTACACACTTTAAACATACAATCACGCTTGGCTTAGACACAATCGGATAGAGACAATGGTGCTCCCCGCCAGTGTGGTTTGACCTGTTGGCAAAAAGCGTTTCCTTTTCGCCCTCCTTTTCGCTCCACCAACAGAATAAAACTTTTGAACCTAACATTCATCCTCACTCCGAGCCTGACATCCGGGCATCTTTAAACAGTATTCACTTATTTCACGCTGCGCGTTCGTTAAGTATACTGTTCTTGCTAAACATACACACACACACACATTCGTGTCATTCATTCACTCGGGGACGTGACGACGCACGAAACAACGCTAACCAACATTGCACAAGCAGCATCCGCCGAAAGTCTTGAGAACTTTCTACATAAAACACACACGCTTCCGCTTCCGTCCTGGGCGCTTCCCATTTTTCCCTCGCTCCCTGCAAAAACAAGCCCCATGCCCCGCCCCATGCCACCCAATTCCATGGAAGACACGTAGATAAAATAAATTTTCTTGATTAACGAAACGGTCGCACATCTTTCGTGCCGCCATCAACGACGCCCCGCCAAAGCAAACCGAGGAGCCGAGGTTTGCGCAAATGATGCAATGCATACGCGGGTAGGATTAGAGGCCGCACCAGGCCCAGGCGCGTGCACGATTTGTGCGCCCGAACGTTTCCGCTAGCTATACGCTTTGGAAGTTTCAATTGAGCGAATCGTGCGGAATTGAAGGAAAACATCAAAGCACACCAAAGGATGGGACAACTTTGAACGGCTTTGAAAGGAGCTGGATATGGGGGGTGTGGGGAAAGGAAAGCTCCCAGCGTATCCAGCCGGAACGCGTAACAACTCATTCGATGTGAGGATGCGTAATAGCACGTAAAATAAAGAATATTTTGACGGCTCAATTAATGCACGATCGATTCCAATCGCGACCGAAATAAGGCTTGTTTCTGTGCCCGGGTGGAATTGCTGAGGTACGATGTGTATAAAAAAAATCAATTTCCACGTTATTTATGTTTGTTTTGTGCTGTGACCAAGCTTAAATCTGTTATGGGATTCGAACGGACGTTCATTTGGTGTTGTTTCACCCTAAAGGCATTGTTAACCGTTTATCACTTTCGAAAACTTCGGTTGATTTCTGCAAGTTTACAACAGTAAAACACAAATTGCCCATTGCAAACAATACAAACTGAAGGGAGAAAAACCCAATATTCAAAACAATTTAATTGGAAAAATAAAGGATTATTCTCATGAAAAAATATCCAATTTTTCAGCGTGCCTATAGCCCAGACTAAATGCTTGTCATCCAGGCTTTATGCTTTTATCTAGAAACCTCTCCCTTAGAGCAAACTCTACAATGTACAAATACTTTCCTGCAGTGTAAAAATACTTGCATTCGGAAACAACTTGGCAACAGGTAGACGACACTGCAAAGGCACACCTTCAACAACACTACAACAAGACATGATGCATTGTAAAAAGAAAAGCGTCGTATCGTGTGTACCACCCCCACGTACCAGCCACGTATCTAGGTGCAAAGGCGGATCAGTCAGACCGCTGCAAGGATTCCCGGTTTCAATCTAAAAGCAATCGAGTGAGAAAATGAAAAATCACATCATACCATCACGAAGCCATCCGGCCGTCCGGCACAGTTCGGCGTTGACATGGTGCCCACAAAAGGGTGCCCGCCCGCACGGACGACAAACCGGTCGATATCGATTGGATTTGTTCGTGTTTTAGCCACTCCTGCCAACCGAAACTGCTCGCTGGATCGCGTGCCAATCAACTGGTCTAACGTTTCTAGCTTTCCTGCTTCCCAGATGGATGGACGGTATTCGGGAAGTTCGAGGTAGTGGCGAAGAGAGGGGAAAGTACCGTGCATGCAAACCCTGGGACATCGTCGGTGTGCCTACCGCCTGTCGATCATCGTTCAGACGGACCTGGCGTGCGTCGCGTGACGGACATATGCCAATTTTTCCACTGAATATCCCACTGTGGCCGGCTTGCTGGGCGTGACGCTAGTTATGTTTGGCCTGGGTTTGGCCTGTCACGAAACCGAAGCTACCTACGCTTTATCTGCAAAGTCTGTATCCGTTGCTCATCTTGTCTGAGTTTCGGGCGAAATGGAGCACTCTTTAACCTCGATTTCAATTCAGATAGAGGCGAACTGAACAGAACAGAAGAAAAAAAATGCAAATTGAAACGACAACATGAACGCTGTGAGCTAGGAATTCCTAAAACATTTCCCCCATTAATTTATAAATGGTACAAAGCAACATGGTTCCGCTTGCAACATACTGATATCATCACCATAGAACCACAGGACCTAATCTTTCTCAGAAATAGTTCTCCCAACAATTGGCCTCCCATCTCCAAATTGGCTTCATTCACAGGTAGAAACCATCATTAATCGGACACTGAGACTCACTGAGGCTGGTTGCACAAAAGTTGTTTCTCCCCCATCGCTGCTCGAAATTAGTCAGCCAACCTGGTTTCTCGGCAAACCTGGCTCATCGACATTAAGTGACTCTTCGCATGACTTACTAGTGCCCTCGAGTTTTGCCTGATGGATTGAGTTTCTAGAGCATTTCCCCCATTCCGGTTGTGGCGTTTCCCTGCCATAGGCTCAACCGTCTCCGTTCATTGAGCAACGTTCAATTTCTGCGTCATAATGGCAGACCTAGGCTTTCGTACGACCTGTGTCGACAAAACAATGCCCGCTCGGTCACTCTTACCCCTCTCGGGAGGAGCAGTTGATTGGAGCCCCGTACAGCCCTTACAGCGCTAAGAAACTGCAAACAAATGAGTCCCATTTCAAGCCCATTCCGGGACGAACGTGGGCAGCAGGGAAGCAAAAGAACAAGGTGCGTGCTCATCAACCAGAACTAGTACAACTTTTCTGACGGGTTGGACTGTAGCAAAGGGGGATGAGGAAGGAAATGAAAAGAAAAGAACATTCTCGCTTTCTTGCTTTGCTGCAGCAAACGCACTTCATCTTCACTGTTCACGGGTAATGTTTCCTGCCGGGAGAGCAAATCTCCGCTCGCAGGCACGTTCCTATATTGTTCGCTAACCTTTTTTTTACGAAACACCTCCAGCCTCCTACTCTATTGACTCATTGATCTGTTCTAGCCAACGTTTGGTTCGTGGAGCGTGCTGCTGCTGTTTGTTGATGTTGTTGTTTGCCACACGTATCTCACACTGGAGCTATTTATCCGGTGTCAGATGATGATGATGATGTTTTTGTATGAAACGTGAGCGAATCATAAGCATCACATTTCTGCCTCAGCTTGACACTGGGCGTTGTGTCTGGGAGGTATGATGGCTCTCGCTGGGGTTAGCACGCAATGTTTACCGCTTCAGCCAGTCAAAACCTTAGGGATGATGTCCAGCTTTATCGAGAAACTTTTTATCAGTTCTTCCGACAATGATGTGGGTTGATTGTTATCTTCTGATCAGGGTGCTATAGTTCTAGCATTCAGTCATTAAAATTGTAACAAGGGGTAGCAATTTAATTCAAATGAACATCGCTTCGAGAATTCTTCCAATTGTGAGGGTTGAGAAGGAAATTCTAATAAACAATCAGAAATTCTATCCCATCATACTTGATGGCGAACATACGCTTCCATGTAGCTGCAAAAAAATCATCGCTACCTTACGTCTCGTCTGCTTCCATCACTCGAGCATTTACTCAAACTGGATACATTAAAGACGCAGTTTGCCTGAATTTCCTGTCAAAGGGATTCTAAGTGCTGGACAAAATTTAAGAGAGCTGTTTATAACTCTCACAAATCTTGCAAGTATGCTGTTGTTGAAGAAAGCCCGCCGGTAAGATTCATACTCGCAACATTGTAAGCGGACAGTACAACAGCTTATCGCATTTTTGCCCCTTAAAGCCACTCCGATAAGTGGTCTAACAAGCAGCCCTTAAATATCCCAATTCGGAGCGCTACAAGTTCCGCTGCGCAGCAAGGGAAAAGCCTAAAGCGACCATCAATCATGCATAATCTAATTAAAAATTACAAACAAAAAGCCCTCACAAACCTGATCCCTTTCCACCCCTCGTAAAGATACCGCCTTTGCCAGAGCACATTTGCCGCATTCGCAAAGGTTAATTTCTTGGGCCCCTGCTGACTTGCTTGGCCGTTCACGGCGCAATGTTGGAAAGGTGTGCCTCACTAGCGCATATCTCGAGCGTGCTTCTTAATGCCCCGTGCACCGATTATCGTCTTACTTCCGGTGTGCGCACACACATACACATACACACACACACATAACCACTCTTCTCATATTTAGCCGAAGGGCTCTACAGCGTTGATTATGAACGCTGCAGAAGAGAGAGAGCGAGAGAAAGAGAGAGAAAAAAAACACAACAACAACAGCTAGAAAAGCGTACAAGACACCCTCCCGGAAGTGCAATCAAGCGCTACCATTAGGCTACGCAGCCTGCCAGCACCCCGAACCTCTCTGGCCCTTTATCCTTCCACCATGCCGAGGGGTGTTTGTGTGCTGATCCACGCGCCCAGCAAAAAGGGCCGGCCGAAGCCCCGTGTTCCGTAATGTGCGGCAAAACGCGTCGGCATTCATTTCCATCTCGGCAGTATGCCGGCAGGTAAGCGCTGGGGATGGTATAAATGGACGGATAATTTGCAGTCGGGCTTCAAACGCATGGGTATCTCGCCCGTACATTTTTGTTTTGCTGGCTCAGCTGCCCTTTCTCCTTTCTCGAGCGAACTAATCGATATTCGTTGGCGCAGACGGCAGCATTATTCAACCGAACCGATCAAACAGTCAACAGTGTTTGTGCAGCTTGGCGGGCTGGTTTTTTTTTGCGCCAATGCAGCTGGCCATTGCCGGGCGTGAGCGGAACAAAAATCTGAAAGCTTATAACAGAAGGGATTTTTTTTTAAACCGGTTGGTATCTGCTTGTAGAAGAGCATCCAGTGTTATCAGGGAATGTAGAACGTCTAGGGTATATTTCGTGCAATCGATTTATCTTCAATCCAGAATGATAAGCTGCCCCTTCCCAGTGCTACAACAAAAAATACATAGATCATTTTATGATGCATTGCACGTTGTACGCCTCATTTCTTGGCAATACATTGGCTGCATTGCTCGGGGACGATAAACGCAATCGATACATGCACGCGCGTGTGCATGCCTACTTGAGGGTGAAAGGTACAGCTACCCGCATCAGCAGTGTTATCTCTGCCCGAAGAGGAGTGGTGAACGCATTTCGCTTCGGTCGTACTGCTGTATGCGTCGTTAAACCGCGAACTCTCGTAGATTTCTGTGGTTTTGAAACGTTCTGAACCCTCCAGACCGCTGATAGGACAGTGCTTTAGGCTTTTTTCGTGCAAGCGGAAAGGTAGAATAACATTTAAAACATAAAGCGTATCAAAAACAGGAGGAAGCGAGCGCCCCTAATCAAGCAGCCGAGTGCAGGAGAGTCAGCGGGACAGGACAGACCCTCCGCAATCGGGATGCAATTGACTGGATGCGCTGCTGAAGTGCATATCCCGCGGTGAACTGCACAGCTGACGCATCACCGTGCGTGTACACAAACAAACAGTTCACTCCCGCCTGCCCGGGAAACTAGGCAATAGCTCCGATATTCGTCGATGTTCGAATTCCATTCTACCCGTGCTTCGGTGCCCATTGTATCCCCCTTACGGCGTCCCAGCTTCGAAAGATACACCACGAACAGTACAGGGAGCAAAGCAGAAAAGGGAGAAGAGCACGGTGAAGGGCATATCTTTCCCGTTTTTCCCAATTTTTCGAACGGTACCGCATTTTATACCAATTCCTTTGTCCATTAGAACAGCTGCTCGTCGGTCAAAAGAGAGGAAGAGAAACAAAAAAACCCATGGAAGACAGAATTGGGAATAGCAACAGACGGTTGTGGCTAAACCAAGCGACACACACACACACACACACACACACACACACACACACACACACACACGCACACACACACAAACACATCACCCTTATCCTTTACAGAACGCTTTCTCGATAGCGACACGCGGTGCTATCCGATCCGGAACAGCTGCCCTGGTCCATAATTTGACCAGGGATCATCCGGCTGCGGGCGTCTAGATTATCCAAAGCGTCGTCGCCGTCGCTCGACGGCAAACGATGGAAGCAAAAACTGCTGACTTAACTTCGACAAACGCCCTGCACACGGTAACACGCTTCTCTATTCGCTCCTGCTTTCTTCCCCGCTTTCTATGGGTGTGATAATGAGTTTACTGTCTCGTTTTAGAGTTTGTCCAATGGAGCCCTTTTTAGCCTGTCGCCTACGTCCGAGAAAAAGCTCGATCGATTTTGTTTGGGTGTTGAAAATTATCTCCTCGTTCCTCGTACTGGCCAGTGAAAAAAACGTGCACTCCATGGGTGTGTTTCATCGGAAGCGAAGGGAAAAGTTTGTCCCGGCTGCAGCCGAACCCTTAACGAACTTCCGCTGCCCCGGCCAGTAAAAAAAAGCGGGACGTACAGGAAGTGAAACAACAACCAGTGTGGCGAGGAAAAAAAGGGCTAAACCTAAGATCCTTTCCTCCCCAGATCGACAACTGCCCGGGAACAGCCAAAACCATTGCCAATACCGCCGAACCAGACACTGTAAAAGCTGCTGCAAATAAGAAGAGTGTACCCCTTCGTTTTCCCTTCCAGCCGCTGACTGACGGGGGAACTTTAATTTTGTCACAAAAATTCCACTCGCACTGCTTTTGTAAGGCACGATTCGTTTGAAATATTTTCCGTTTTTTTTTACTTCACTCGTTTCGCAACCGGTCTCAGGAACCTCCCGGCTCAGAACTGGGTGCTATCTGACCCAGAAAATTGTAGCGCACACCAAAAAACGCGCTGTAAACTCGGCTATATCAACGAAAAACGCACAAAAACTACATCTGAGTAGATGAAGAAGTTTGCAAGAACCTTAGACCGAACCTTGCCGGTGCACGTTCGCGCAGTAAGAAATTGAATTTTGAATTTTTAATTCTCCATACCTCGCTGTTGGGCGAGCCGGTGCGTCACCACAGCACGACCGAGAGAGAGCTTCATTTGACAAATGGTCCCCACACAACCGGGCGGTTAGGTGCCGGTAGGTTACCGGCGGTGAACTTGTGTCGCCCAACGCATTTGAAAAACTTTATCCTTTACCTTTCCTTGCTAGCGTTCAAGATTATTTTTTTTTTGTAACGTCCTTTACAACCCTAGCGAGCCTTGGTGAATGGCATTAATCGTGCAGCACACTTGAAACATTCGCTTCTACACCAGAATACGCGCCTCAAATTTAACGCAACCATTAATGATAGATGGTGATGATGTGCGAGCAGTATCACACTCAACGAGCTGCCCCACGGGAAGTCTCAACCTCCGTGCGAACCTGCAAATTCCCTCTTCAGAGTTGGCAGTTCCGTAATACATTGTGCACCATTGTCACAAGTCTATGTCATCGCGGTTACCGGAAATCGAACACTTGAAACGTACACTTTTTGCGCTGACAGCTTAAGAAACACACACAAACACACAGGAACAGCTCCTTCAGAATTTGTTGCCATCAGAAAGACTCTTTCGAGCACCAAGTCACCCCGGACAAAGCGTGTCTGGTTCATCAGCAACCCCCCCGTATCGTCGGGGCCCGGATGACTAATGATGGAGTGCTACAGGCCTGGTGGTTTGCACAATGAACAGCTCAGCAATAATCCAACCACACTCGCCACCACTCACTCACTTACTTCCCCGCCTGTCGCTTGCTGTTATGATGTTTATGTTTGCAGAATGTTGTTTTACTGTTTTCCTTGCAACGCAACATCCAATATTGCACACTTGGCCTTGCGTTCCCTGAGGCAATGGATGATTGTGGTGCCCTGTCAAGCTGCGTCAAGCATTTGGGCTTACTTGTCGACAGTGAGCAGAAGAAATTAAAGATGAATTTTGCCAAGATCCGGGTTTGGGCATTCTCCGGGCGAGATCCGGCTCGCTAGAGGAGGCAAAAGCACTAGAAGCATTGGATCCCATAATGGCTTTACTTCATCTTTCTCTCGCATATTATATATCTCCCTATATCTCGTTCCTTCCCGTTACATAGAACCGATAGGATTCAGAAGTAGGTTGGAAGGTTCGAGTATTTTACCCCGTACCATCGGTACAGGAGACCGCAATCAAACGGGGGCAGCAGTTGGTGCGGTTGCAGATAAAACCGAACCCCCTCGGGAGTCAGATCGAAAGAAAGGATGGGCAAAAACTGCACCACAGCATAGCGTTTGGTGCATTGTCTTGCACTTCTTGCAGTGAGGAGCGAGAACATGTGTTCGGTGCGGTTGCTGATTGAAAGCAAACAAAGCCTGCCTCTTGCCCAGAGAGAGAGTATACAAGATACATACATACATACACACACACACATCGAGGCAAGATTTTTATTCGGCCTTCGAGACCATCTGAACAAAGAGATCAAGATAAAGGGAGCGACAATCGATGGCGAAGAGCCTGCCGAACCAAGGCCCGATGGGTGGCAATACCTTTTCGAAGGGTGGTGGGGGTTAGTGTTCCCTGCGAGTGACGGCAGGAAGGCTATTATTTGTATTCTCTGAACCGGATGAACGAAATTCATTATCAACACAATCAAACAACACACACACACACATGGATGGACAAGGTCAACGTTATAGCCCAACGGAAAAGAGGCTGCTTATCTCTAGGTAACGTGAGAGCAATAGCATCATGTGTTGAGTGTGTATCGCGTGTTATCTTACTTCCAGCTCCTGTCACCGGGCGACAGCTAACGACACTATTAAAAAGCCTAATCAAAGCAAACGGCCGCACGGATGTAGGAGAGAAGGGAGAGAAGAGAATTAAGGGAAGGGAGTGTATCTTATCCCTTTATTTTATATCGAATTCTACACGTTCCGCACACCGATCCGGCAGCACTTTCGGGCTCGATAAAGTGCGCAACACAGCCGACCTTTTAATAAACGACACTCCTAAGCGCCGAAGAACACTGGGTCGGATGGGAGCATACGGGTGGGATAGAAATCTACGGAAAGTAGACACTTTCCGTAGCGCCACTAGCACTAGCACACGACAGCAAAACCAACCTCCGGAGTAACGCCCGAAGTTGCTTGATTTGATTTTTATATCCCCTACCGCCTGTAAATGGGTCAACCCTCATTAAACATGAAAGTAGTGGCTCGTGTGCAGCCTTGTCCTAGAAGAAAACTGACACTCCACCCAGCCCACTAAGGATGGTTGGATGGTGATGTAAAGTAGGAAGATTAATCGAAGAACAATCCACAGGAGCGTGTGAGGTTCCCCGCGGCACTACAAAAACACCCCTGATAAGCTTCATTAAGCACCACCAGGGAGCAGCAGATCGATCAGTTAACATTGAGGCCGCCCGGTTTCTTGCACCTCAACAATCCGCACGTTCCCACAGCGTGCAACAATAATGATATCCCTTTTCAACGGCTCGTTGAGTGGGCTCGTCAACCTAGGGGAGCACTAGCACACCCAGCCCAGACTCTATCCTTACCTTGAGCAGGATCCGATACCGACCACAGCCCATCGGAGAAGATTGTTGTTTGGTCGTGTGCTCGACCCTTAAGTACATCACTTCCACGCGCCCATTTCGCCAACCCTCCCACATTCCCGCTACATTGTTTTACTTCGGCGGTGTAGTGATTTTACATTAAAATAAAGTATTATTGCCAAGTCGTTTGTTCACAGTCTCCCATACTTGCGGGGACACATAAAAGTCTGGGCAGAAACAAAAAAAAAAGCGCTTCTCGTTAGTGAGGCTACGGGCACAAAACAAAAGAAGCATCGAAAAAAAAGAAGGTTTGCAGTTTACGAACAAAGAAATAGGAGCGCACCCGGATCCGCACGGTTTGCGAATTCAACGGATCGTCGTTTGCACATAAAATGGTTTCGCTCGATTAAGAATCACGTTAATGGATTGCTTTCGAGAATAAAAATGATTAACTACCGCCAATAAACCTTCCGCCGCACGGGTGCCGAAAGCCCACCGAATAGGAGTCCCACTTTCACGTAGCTAAACCCGCAAGAAGCAGGAGCAGAGTGTGCACTTGAGCGATTGAAATACGAAACAAAAAGCTTAAAAAAGCAGAGACCCCAAATGGAGAATCAACAATCGAATCTAGTTCCATCGGTTTTTAAAGGTTTTTACGATGCTTTCGAGCAGACAGAAGGAACGTACGAGCTGTCGTCACTGGAAGAGTTCCGAAGCACCCAGTGTAGCGCACCCGATCGGGTTCCAGCGGGGACGGGGACGGTGGTCGGGGTCCATAGAAAACCAGGCACCGCAAATGAATGCTACAAATCGAAGCATAAATATAATTTATTTATGACAACTACAAATTGCTTATTCGTTTGCCCAAGGAGCGCAACTTAATCGACCGATCGGATCGGAGAAGGCAAACATTTCGCTACGGTCGTTGCACTGCTTAAACGGGGGTTACCCCCACAGCTAAAAGACACAATGGCAATGAGAAGGAGGTTTTCAAAAGCACCGAATATACACACTGAATATCCTTACGTCCCTTGCCAGGCAACTGTCTGTCTGGATGGGTTGTTTTCAATAAGATGCGGCCATGTTACTCCCACAAAACCGCACACGCCTCACGAGGAGACCAGCAGAGGTCACGTTTTCGTACATGCATAAATCCCGGTACGTTGCAAACAAACCGACGAAGATGCTCGGACACTACGGCCATTCATTGCTTTCCTCGAACAAAAAATAAAAACAAAAACGAAACGAACCCTCCAGGACATCGAATTCCGTTACCGTTGCCTTGAAAAGTGGGCATAAACCTAACGTAACAAAACACCGAAAGTGCAGACAGTGGACAGTGGGGTTACGGGAGGATATGGTTTCACTTTCCAGTCACCACCAGACACACTACTGTGTGCCGGGTATCATCATCGTTCCGCGCTCTCCGCTTCCTTTCCGGTGCCGATTTGATCGAATCAGCATTTCAATAGTCACTGATTTTTGTGTTAGAAAGGACACCCCTCCTATTGATGAAGGGTCAGAAGCTGGAGCACATAAAGTGCCGGATGACTCTACCGCCTGCTACGCCGGGCGACACAAACAAACACACACACACACGAGGTTGCAGGTTCGAATCTTGTTTTAATTTATTACCCTCGGAAGGTTCGTGATTTTGCCATAGATCACGGACCACTATCAGCAACCCGCCCCGGAGAAGAAGCACGTACCACACATACATGCCCCATTAGGTCCGGAGAGTCTTGTGCCTTTCCTGGGGTGGGTGAGTCCATACTCTCAGCTCACCATTCCGTGTGGGAGAGTACCCCCGGCCGTCCAGTTCGAGACTCACAGCAAAAACACACAGACACCGGTCCAGAACGGCCGGACGGACACGCCAGTGACTAATGGCATTCATGCATGAAGTGAGGTTAGTTCTTCGAAATGGGTGGTAAAAAAAATGTACGGAATCCACAATCGATCCACCACGGATCCAGACCACAGACCGAGGGAAAATAGGGGATGCCATGGCAGTGTGGTCTTAGAAATAACATCTTTTTTTTTTTTGTTACTTCCAACAGCTTATTGGCTGACGTGCTTAAATTAGTAAATGGGAAACAAGTTTTAAATTGATGAAGAATAAATGGATTTAGAGAAAAATTGTTATCATTGCCAACTTCAAGGATACAAAAATCATTGCCAACTTCAAGGATACAAGGATTGCCAACTTCAAGGATAATTCAAGGATATCATTGTCAACTTCAAGGTTCTAGTTCTATATTAACACAAATTCAACGGAAAAACAATGTATTTTGCCGTTGTTGCCACTAGTTTTTGGTTCTATCTCAGCTATTCTTGTCTCATCAAACACCAATACTTGACAGTGTTCTCACCAATTTTGCCCGCTCAGGCATCCATTTTTGTATCTAAAGCATCATTTTTTTATCGTAAGTTTACAGAAGAGTTTGTGTACAGAAACACATTACATGAAACTGTGCGATTCAAAATTATTCAATTTTTCAGTTGTCATAAATCGGCTCAAATAACTGGAAATTTAGTTTATCTGCAAAAGCTACAACTACCAGAGTCGAAAATGGTTAACTTTTGCACAAAAATAGATGCGTAAGAGGCAAACATTAATATCCACTGGCAAAACATTGTTGCCTTAGAGCCAACATTTGGCGATAACGACTGTATAACACAGTGTATGACACATTCAAATAAAAGGCGTAAGATTGGTGATTCAAAGGAGTGAACCAAATTCCCATCCTTTTCATCTTTTTTATCAAACAGTACTGTTTTAACGGGTTTCAACATAATTGAATACTCGAAGCCCCCTGTAACTACAACGATAACAGAGATGGGGCCATTTTACCCCATCTTCCCAACGTTCGTAGAAAAGCACGCGAATGAATACGGTGAGCCTATCGTTTGCGCTTTAACTACGACCTGCCCTGGAGTCGATGAAGACGACTCAGCAGTACGTACGACGACGAAGTTGGAAACCAATTTCCGCTCGCATCGGCTGAACAATATATATAGCGGTATTTGTTGAGTGGGGTAAGCGAGAGGTTGAATGGAAAGACGACAGTTCCAGTTGAATAGCGGGAGCCGCATTACTATCTCCACCCTTCGACCGTTCGAATTCGTGTGCAACAATCTCAAACGATTTGTTTTCGTGTTTTTTTTCTTTCACTATGGACAGACGGCTAGAATGAAACGCCTTCGTCTACAGGGCGCTCCACACGCTGCTTACAATTGACTGTTATAGTTTCCTGCTTCAAAGAGCTTCCCTTCCAGGTCGCCGCGACTTTTCCCGCTCTCCGCTTTGGCAGCACCCGGCACTTACACATCCTGTTGCTGTTCGCGTGCAGAGCGTCAACAGCAGGATCTATAAAAAGTCATGCTGCTTTATGAGCCGCATCAACTCACTCCCCTCAATAGGAGCGAGGCAGTGGGGCGGGCTCAACATCGGGTAAGATATGTGGAAGTAACCCCCCACACAAAAACGTTACAAATTCGAGTGCCCCGTCTGTGACCGGTGGAGGAGGAACCGAACGGAGTAGTTCCCGGTTCACGGTAGCTGGCAGGTGGGTTGGAATGGGATACGCGATGGCTAAGAATACTGCCGTCACGAACCTTACAAACCCCCCCAAAAAAAAACGCGCACAAATGGATAAAAATGGATCGTTACTGCAAGCTAATGGTGAATCAGCGCCCTCCGGCTGGATGGCGCGCGGGTTGACAAGCTAACCGGTTGTGTCAAGAACCGTCCATCGTTTCTTCGTGCCACCGGTCTGGGCGTTTGAATGAAATCGTACCACTTAAACGAATGTGTCGTCACCCGCTAACCAAGGGAGCCAAGGAGCGCTTTCTATGTTTTATGTTCGCCAGGGATACAACTCCCCCAACTAAAGGTATTGTGAGGTAAGTTTCCCCACCGGGGGAGGGGTGGGTTTGTTGTTTCCTGCAACACACACACACACATACCCCATGCGATCCGAAGCCTTCCTCCTTCCCCAATGGAAATAGGAAATGGGCACCCTGTGAGTGCTTGCGTGTGTGTGTGTATGCGGTAAACCATTTTACGATATTCCATTTTTTTTTTTTTCGAATAGCACTTTGCTCCTATCAGGAGCAAGAAAACATTGCTCCACATTTTTTATGAGTCAAAAGGGAACACAACAAAAAAAAACACATACCAACGCATGCGGGAAATCGGTTCATTATTGTTTCCCCGCAAACAAAAATGCGTCAATCACACTTCCCGCGGGCAGGCAGCCATTCAGGCTATCTATAGCAGTGCGTCACAGTGTGCGCTTGTGTTTGTGTGTTTATGTTGATGTTTTTAGCTATTGTGCTATGTATTGGGGGGCCTGCCGGTTTTTATCCTGCATATTGCATACGATGTTTACACAGTGTGCTGGCCCTTTATGCTGTTCTAGGAACTATGTGTGTGTGTGTGTTGTGATTGGCTTCTCCTCGCCAGCCCGAACTAAACTAATGTTATCGTACGGTGAATCAGTGATGGGGTGATTCAGGCGTATTATTTTCACCCCCAAAACGCCCACCCGATTACACATCCCGTGAATCAACATTTTAGTAGCGCATTGTTCTTTTTTTTTCTTTTTTTGCTTACTCAATACTGCTAGCTGACTCAACGGCAACAAACAAATGCAAATGAAGAGCTTTTTTTTTTAAAAAAAAA
>KB665655.1:714585-725847 GCA_000349065.1 Anopheles quadriannulatus
CAGCCCGGAAATCATTCTCCCATGCGCTCGGCTGCATTCATTTCCTGTATGCCCGCCATTTTAGGATGCCATTTTGCACTTCCAACCGAGCGATTGGATGTTTCACGTTTCAATTTCCACCGTATCGATACTGGTACTGTCGGCGCTTGGGGCCCTTACCGAGACTCTCCGGGAGGGACCGTTAAATGCGTTCGCGTTACTTTGCACCATATCCGGTCACCCGGTGGACGGGTGCGGTTTAATGCGTGCAGCGTCTCTCAAATCAGCTATGGGCAGGAAAGCGGCACAACTGATCAGGGTACTGCGAGAAGGTTCATTACACGCATACGCGAGCTGCTTCCGGAAACTGGGGTACCATTTTGGGGGCGGAAATATGGTTACCATCATCATGGAACTGTTGGTGTCGCATTACATGGCAATGGTTTGTGCTGACCGTAGAAGTCAGCGGACTTTTAGTTTTGATGGCTGATTTAAGTGCTAATGAAGTTAAAGTTAAAGACAACTATTAAGTAGTTTGAAGGTAGAAAATCTTCCGATGTAATGATAACATGAATTTATAAAAATGAAATTTTCTACACAGATGGGACTGATATGGTGGAAATATTAAGTAAAGAACATTAAAAAAACTGATTGGAAAATAGCTGTAACTGTACTTTCACACATTCGCTTATAACCTACACACGCACCTTACTCTCTTTAAGCTAATTCAAATGAGCAGCTTTAGCTGTTGTACGAAATGCTGTAAAACACATCGCTGAAAAAGTTCTCCATTTGTACGTTCATGCATGAATGTGCCTGCCGCTACATAAATTTACTTAGCACAATCCACGAAGCAATACATACCAGTGCTGCAACCATTTCGCACTTTTGTACTGTTCACAGCCAGGTTTCTTAGGCAAAGAATGCTGCACCTTGGGCAGCGAGTGTTGGAGGGTGTTAAGAAACAAGAGCACGATATTTTAATTGCTATTGCTTTTTCCGGCTTTTCACCTCGGTTTGAACAGCGGGATGCAATTAAAATGTGAAATAAAATAACTCCTCTGTGCTACGATTCGCTTCAGATAAGAATACCAGACACATACACACAAACATACAAAGGAATAATAAGGAAACGGTACGGAAAAGCACAGTCGCAAGGGGCGCTCACGGTACAACAAACGCTGGGAAACGGGCAAATTCTACCACCGTCCACCAAAATCTTCCGTGCTGCGGAAGGAGCAAAATGAGATGAAGATGCACTTTCAAGCGTTGGCCGGCCGTTGCTGCAACAGTCTGCTGCCAGGGTGAAGCATACCCGCGCACCATACCAAGCACGTAAGTACCTTGGGTCGCGTAAGCTTGGTCGCCTAGGTTTTGCAACCAAATGCCATGCACGTTTGTTACAGCAAGCCAGTGTGCAAGCCAGTGTGCAGCTCTGCGCATTGCACTTTTCGATTAATTCACTGGAAAGCCCGTGCTGTGCTGCGCGTTGATAAATGTACTACAGAAATGCACGGTCGGGGCAGCTTCGCACGGAACAGCAGCAACAGTTTCACACGAGCGTCCGCGGAGGATTAAATTAATTGTGTGCACTGACCGGTTTCGGCCGAATTGGTCCGAGTGTTTCGATTACCCACTCCGGGTTGCACCGAGCCCAGAGGAGGGAAGGAGAGAGGATGGGAGTGGGATGAGGTCGCACCGTCCGGGGTCAGGATCCAACACGTTTGCCCCGACAATGTTGCGCTTACGAGCTTTAAGAGACCGCTGGGATTAAGAGTGCTACGAGAATGGTTGCAGTGTTCGGCACTGCTCCAGTGCTTGTCGCGCTTTTTGCACCCGCTTTTGGCCGATGATAGAAAGCAACGAATGTGGCGGACAGAGCGAAAAGTGCCACAAAGTCTGGTGCTGAGTGCACAAGCCAATAATCGCATCGGTAGCGTTTGGAGTGGCGAAACCAGCACCGAATGGGGAACGAGTGGCATTACAATACAAAATTAACCAGCAAAAGGAATGGTAAGCCGTGGAAGAACCAGTTTTACGTAAATTTGAGTAAAGTAGAATTAACTCAAACCAGAATATTTATACCGTGTATTTTAAGTAAACGATTTTACCAACTTTTCTAATGGAAATGATTGTAAATATTGCGTATTTAAAGGGCATCAAAAGTTAGCTAAAATGTTCAGGGAATATTACAGTATCAGACGTTTGGGGTGTTACGTAATTTCTTGATTGAATTAAATGGCCATTAAGTGAAGATTAAAATTTAGTGACCACCTAAACACAAACTTTTCTTACTCGATCATCTTTTCATCCAAAACTCCTTGTGGTAAAGGAGCTTCGGTTGAGCTGAAAATTGATACAGCTGAAAGGTTAGTATGTTGGATTTGTTGAAGGATAGCTTGTTACATTCATTTCAGATTAACTCATCATTTCAGCAACATGTTCGAATCAGAAGTCTAAGGTTCGCTGTCAGTTGCTCTATCCTTCGACAGACTTAAGCGACGTCAAAGATCTATACAACGGTGTTAATCATCAATATACATCAAGATAGCCTTCCAAGGTCTGTTTGATACACAATTTCCTCTTCCTTGTCCTTTCACATGTCCGAATCAGACCCTGTCAGTTGCTCGATCCTTTGATAGACTTCAGCAACGTCAAAGATCTATAGGACGGTGTTGATCATAAATAAACATAAAGATAGCCTTTCCAGGTCTGTTTGATACACAATGTCCTCTTCCTTGTCCTTTCTCATGTCCGAATCAGACATGTAAGGTTCCCTGTCAGTTGCTTGATCATTTGATAGACTTCAGCAACGTCAAAGATCTATAGGACGGTGTTGATCATCAATAAACATAAAGATAACCTTCCCAGTCCCAGTTGGGTAGGTCTGGTGGTACAGTCGCTAACTCGTACGACATAACAACATGCCCGTCATGGATTCAAATCCCGAATAGACCGTGCCCCCATACGTAGGACTGACTATCCTGCTATGGTAACAATAAGTCACTGAAAGCCAAGCTCACTTCACTAGTGAGTACAGGCAGGCCTTTACCGACACCGGTTGTTGTGCCAAAGAAGAAGCCTTCCCAGGTCTGTTTGATACCCAATAAGAAGGTAAGATGTGGTGCCGCGTGGAAATAAAGACTATTTACACATCTTGCAGCTCTAAATCTTCGATAGTACCATTCCGAGGCTATCTTTCAAAACTGTGCTGTTTAGCAAGCAATAATATCATCATTGATCGGCGATTTGTATGGGCTTTCAGGCGTCTGCTTTAGTAATGAACAGCTTTTAAGAGGTAGATGCGGAAAATGCGGGCTAACTTTAATTATTGCATGGTGTGCGACAACGTTTTGCCAAAGCCCAAAAGCCTCAACCTTTTGTATCAATTGAGTGTTTGCTTGTTTTTACTTCAATGCTACCCAATATGTGCTTCAAAAATGTTTTTTGGCCCTTAATCCTCAAACATGCACTAAAATTATCTCCACCTGACCGCCTGACCGTGGTTTAATTTCATTTGATTTCCGAAAGCGCATAAATCATCGGTGCCAAAAAGTTTTACACCACGCATACCAACCAGCTTGTGTAAAACAGTCCTTCCTGCGAATGCATCAAACCGACATTCCCGACAAAAAAAAGAGCAAGGAAAAAAAAGGACAGCCCACAGCTTGCATTAAACGCCAACGTTCAAATGCTTCAAACGCTGTTTTATTCCACGCACAGACGGTACCGATTCCAGTGTGCACGGTGCTCTGCATTCGCCTGCATGCGCTCGCAGCAGTTTCAACGATAAATTTAATTATTTGACAGCGGGACGGCGAACCGAGCGGGACGTCCGTCCGGTGAATCCTTGCTGAGTGAATTTGCATGACCGATTCCATCCGGCCAATCGCGGCTCACCCGCCACCACTTGCACTCCATTCCCGCTGCCACGGTTGCACTGAATGCAGTTGAAAATTGCCCGGAAAAGAAGACGATCAGTGTAATTTTGTCTTCTTTTTTGCTCACTGTCCCCACTTTCTTTTTCTCTTACACACAATTCTTCGCTTTTGCAGCTAGAATGTAAGCATCCGCGTACCGGGGTTTTGCTGACGTACGCGAGCAGCACAGCGCAGCGCTAAAGTTTGCTGCTAATTCAGTGCTAACGGTAAGAAATTGTCGGTGCCTTACGGGGCCCGTGCCCGAGTTAAGCACTTCCTATGCGCTCTGCACCGAGTGATGGAAAATCTCTCGCGTACTCTTCGCAGCACAAGTGTGTGCGGCCAGGCGGGCTGTAACGCGGTGCAAGATGTTGAATGTAGCTCTCGGATTACCGGCGATCTCGCCCTTGTTCTATTTGCCCAACGGTCTGCCAAACGGTTCGCTTAGCTAGCGCGTATAGCGCGTATAAAAAGAAACTGACTTGCAATTGTAATTTTTTGTGCTTACCCCCTTTTTTTTCTTTTCTTCTGCTGATACGGCTGCGCCTCCATCATGTCCGGTGTCGGGGTGGATAAGGTACCGCTAAGGAATAGCTTGTTTGAAGTGTGCTGTATTTAAATCTTAGCACAAATTCTAAGAATTTCCTTTTCCCCCCGTTCCGCTCGGTCACGATCTCCGCAAGCATGAAGCCGGCAGCGTGATGAAGCTGTACATATATTTTCATTATGTTCGCTGCATCGCAATAGCACCGCACAGCGAACAATCCGAGTTCGGAAAAGAATGGCTTTGGTCGCACAATTCGATAGGAAAACTTTTGTGAACAACCCGCTACTCGCACTGAACGCGTTTGATGTTCGGTTCAAATAAGTTCGGTACAAAAATGAACTGAGCAGCTAGCAAAAATAAAGTTTGATCATCTTTTTTCTTGCGCTTTGCCGTCAGCCACCGCGGGACAATAGGTTCGTTTCGCAAAGAAGGCAATGGTCGGCTCCCGCTCCATCATTACACGTTTGTATTGTAGCGAACGGGGTTTGCTTTCCAGCGCCGGCAACTAATAATAATAGTTTTGACCAAGAATTGCCCAACTATTCTTTGCACCCATTCAGAGCTTCAGCAAGCGAGCCAAACAAAAGGACCAGTTCGTGATCGAACTAATCCCCACTGTTTGATTACGAGTCAAAGCACGTGGTACGCGAGCGCGCTGGTGTAATTTTCCGGTTCCGCCCAGTCCGGATCATGCTTTTGATCAATCGCCATGCCTAGGATGACATCGTGACATCCTACCTCCTCCTCCTCCATTTGTTCGCCCCAGCAAACGAGATACAAAGCGAAGAAACAAACCCAACGACTCCTTGTTAATCAAGCGCCCGTCGATGGGATGTCGTTCGTGGGCTGGGAGGGAATATAATTACCTCCGAACTCACCCACCCCCTACACCACGATGATGCAGCCGGTTCGATTGCGCTACTCGCTCTCACGCGGAAAGGAAGCTCGCCCGACCGGCGCAATTACCGTATGAGCTATGGAAGGATCGTTGGGAGGCGGTGCCGAGACGTTCACCGATCGCTGCAGGAGATTGCTCAGCTGGTGTAGCACAAAAAAAGAAAGAAGGACAGAAAAAAACGCTTTCTAGGAGAAAAAATACTACCCCAGGGCGATGTATTACTTTTCGGTATGTGACATTTATAGTCAATTAAATGAAGTGAAATGAAATTTATGTTCTTCCTGGCGTTTCATCCCCATTCGGTACGCGACCGGATACAACATCCGGCTTGCTAGCGGTGTGCAGCTTAAAGGCTTGCAAGCATTGGGTTTCGTTTCCAATGTTGCTGCCTTCTTGCGACTGGCCGTTTTTATCCTACCCTCAAACGTGGTACAAACGGGTGGGCAGCAGCACCATGGTGGGATGCTGTTTGACGGGCAGAACCAACCTGGGTGGGTCGCTGTGCTGCAAGGAGTTTTATATTTAAAAAGCCACTTTAAACCATTTCGGATTAGCAAGACAAATGGTGTAGCAAATGGATGGACCAATGGTGATATTTGTTTTGGAGCATTATTTGTATTTATGGTAGCGTTTGATCAAACCCCTGCACCCGTTGATCGGTACAGTGATACAGGTTTTGATGTGTAGCACGAGGAGAGAAAGGAGTGTTGCTATATAAATATGAATAAATAAATGTTTTATCTATCAGCTCTTCTAGTAATTTCTACATAACTTTCTTCTGTTTTGCCTACAACTGTATTGAAACAATTAATTCACTGCACGAAATGCAAAATAGTGCTAGAGAAGTATTTTAATACTGTCTTTTGCCTGTCTTTTAAATCGTTTAAAGATGTCGGTTGTGCTTTGATACGCTACAAACTAATTTGAGTCATCTCTTTCGCTTAATGAAACCATAATCATTCTGCATATTCATTATTCCATTACACCACGCGTTCTAGGAATCTGTTGACTTCCTTTCCTTTTGTTGCTTTATTGCTTATTCGCCCTTAATCTAAAGCAAACGAAGAAAACATTAACTAAACTTTACATGCAAAACGCGTTGATCCTGTCAGTGGAAATAGGTAGTCTCAAGTTCGGTACCGCACGCTTCCACACATGTCGTCAGCATCTGATTATGGATGTTATTCGGCGCTTTTGTTGTGGCCTGAAGATTGCTTTCGTTTGTTTCTCCTGTACGCAATCAATCTCCTTTTTTTTTCTTTCTTCTTTTATCTCGTCCATCTCACTCTCCCGAACCGTGTTTGCTTTTTACTTCGGTTAGCTTACACGATATAAAGATAGCGGTCGGAAGTGTAATCTTGTCATCGATCATCGACGTTCGACGGATGTTGGCTTTTCGCCCGGCGTGTTTACGTATCGAGCTCGAGCGGTCCCGCTTAAGGTTAGTTTCCGGACAGGTCCTGGCAAGCGACTCATGCATCGCGCAACAGACGGAGGAAAAACTTTTGTCCCATCGAACCGATGACGCGATGAAAAGCGGCGAGTTCTGGCACCAGTAACATCTTGCCAGACACGTGGTAAAGATGTGTATGTGTGTGTATGTGTGTGCAGCAAAAAGTATGAACCCCAATACAGCAGTGAGCCGAAGGCAGCAAAGGCAGCAATCTGCAACGTTCCGGCGTTCCCCACTCACCCACTCGGTAAGATGAGAATAAAGTTGTTCAATAAAATACTTGATTAGCTTTATGAACGTGTTGCACATTTTTAAACAAAAGAAATAACCCGCGGTAGAAAAGAGCGCACAGCTAACCCGCGATCGTGTGCTTTGTTGGTGTGTAAAGAAAAGAAAGTGGGACTCAACTTCCGGAGGGCAAGCCGGAAACTTTTAATTGAACCGTACTGTTTAGCGCGTGGGCCTTCTACCATCCTTTGCCGGTCCGACCGCTTGCCAAACTCATACCGGCATTACGTTTTGATGATTAGCAATAAATTCGAAGCAACTCGACAATACGAGCAATGCGAACAACGGGAGTCTGCTCCCTCCTATCCATTTTTCTGCAGTCACTTATCGCGTAAAAATTTCCAAACACGTGCCAATATTGTGCTCTTTAATGTCAATCGTGAGACTATTACTTCGGCCGAAACTTCGGCCGGATGGCAGACGGGTGAGACAAAATCAATTTGCTTACCCGAAACCTTTCCTTCGCCAAGGGAAGCGAGTGTCCGTTGGAAATGAGTCGCAGCCAGACTGATGTTTCATCAAAAATTGACCATCGTCACACCGGTGGCCATCCGGTCGCCCAACGAGCCGGGCTGTCTGCTGGGAGAAATAAATTCCCCCTCGCCGTAAAACTTTGACGATTAATTAGAAAGAATATATCTTCATCTTCGGTGGACGGCAAGTAGAGCTGTCCTCTTCGCTCGCACTACGTCCGTGTCTGTCCCGTTGGCTGGCAAACAGTTTGCCATCGATCAATCGGTTTTTACGTGCGCGCGCGCGCGTCGCTTTCCTAATGGTGACCTGCTGGCAGAGCGTTACTTAAGATGCTGTGTGTAAAAGTAATAGCACAACACCCTGCCAACGCACCACGGCCATCGAGTGACAATTTCGCCCACATTTCGCCCCTGGCGGCAAATTGCAAACTTACACTCCAACAAAATGATACGACCTCCCCCCCCCTTGCGGGTACATGACACAATCTGTCTTACGGAGGGCGGTGTGCTTCGGCAAAGTTTTCAGTGCAGATAAAAGTCAATATACGTGCGGCAAGTCACTCACACGGCAATGTCGTAGCATTATTGTTTGGCTTTATTTCTCCACCAGCTTGGGAGTACTTTTTGCATTTTTAAGGTCGTTTGAAAAGAAAAAGTAATTCCAAGTTATTAGTGAGGTGAATGCAATACGACAAAAATTAATTGCAATACGACTGGTTACAAGAGTACAGCAGCAGCATTATTTTGTCGTACATTTTGCATACTTTTAGGAGAATTACTGCAAACTACACATGTATGCAAACTGCATGCAAGGCATTCGTTGCAATTCATTTTTGTTTCGTTCCAGAGTGTCCAAAGTTAATCTAATGGTGGAAAAGAGTTGCTTCGGTACCCTGTTCCGCAACAGTATACAACAGCCATACTGTGCGTCTACGAAAAGCCCTGCACGTCCCATTAGCGGGCACAACGATCGGTTGCCCGACTTTTTGCAGCCATGTCGTATAGAACGCGTATAAAACTTTTGAAGATTCAATTACACCTAACGAATCCATTGGGAAGGCAGTACGAACTCCTGGTTAGACAGTTGTACCGTCTAACGTACGGATTGTGTATGCATTTAAAGCACACATAAGCCTTACGCCATTCATCAGGTCGATTGATTGCCTTTCATATTTTATACGCATAGCAGCACGAACCGTGCAGCATGGATGTACATGGTGCACTGATGTCCCTGAGTATGTGTGTGTGTATATGTTGTCGGTCACACACGCTTTCGCTGTCGGGAAATCCATTTGTCAAAAGGTTTTAGAAATCTTGGAGCAACGCATGAATTTAAACCATGCCGAACGTTTTGGTTGCCTTGAAACGGGGCTTCCATTTGTGTTAGCTGTCGCATGACTGAAGCATTTGTGAACGTTGTGCATGTGTGTGTGTGTGTGTTTGTGTGTGATAACAACTGACACATCCACTCTTCCCATATGGTTCCGGCCCGTTCGTTCAGTCGTTATAGACGCTGGGCAGTCTCCATTTGGGGTAATTGTGTCACTTTAGACCGGCACGGCAGGAATTAAGAGCTTTCCGGTCTGGTCGGTGAATAATTTAACATGACGCTGCTGTCGAACCACCACCCTGTGATCCGATACGCTACAAAAGACTTCCTACCAGCATCCATCCAGCTGTGCGGTGGATGTATACTTCTCTGCTCATTCCATTTGAGATACATTTAAGATGGCAGCACTCTCCGATACATGGTTGTGGAGGTATTTTAGAATTAAACTGTTAGAGCGATAGAATTTGTCGTTCACTCTCTCGTGTGTGGGTTTAATATGATCGAATTACTGAAAAGAAGTTTCTCTCAATTTACAATACATTTTAATGTATAGGATTGATTTCGCAATGCATGGAAACATATTAAGTCGATAATATTGATCAAATGAGCTGCTGATTGCATACATTTAGGCGTTTATTGACCAATTTTATGATAAATAACCCACTAAACGAACGATTTATAGCAAATTTAATAGAACACATTTCAGTAGACAATACTCGCATTCAAATGTTCTGCGAAAAAAAATCATTCATTTAATTTTTACTATTTTTCACTATTTTGTAAGTCATTTATTCAGACATAACCTTCATTATAATAACAAGTTAGCAACTCAAACGCAACAAGATACCCGGAACGTGCCCCGTTAATTAAAGCGTCCATTTAAACTTGACTTCCTAAGGCTCTGCGATGCCAAAGTCATCATCAAAACAAATCTTTCCAAATTATTCCGATCCCTGCCAGCAAACTGACCCTGAGGCTTCATCCTTTTCTTGGTTGATGGATATTTAGCCTTGTTCCCAGGTCCGAGGAAACGATAGACATACTAACGAACACATCTTCACTCGTGCTTTAATTATGTCTTTCCCCCAAAAGCAAAGAAAACTATCGCAAAGCAAAGCCTTCATGTTCAACGTGCCGGAAGCTAGCTCGCACATCACTGTTCGTCCATTTTCCCTACAGCTAGTAAAAAAGTGGGCTGTATGATTTGAAACACAAAGTGAAACTATCCAAAAACTTACTACCCACTCGAACGTGCTGCGCCGGAAGCAATCGTAGACGGTGTAGACACTTTCCAGCTCCGTGCACAAAAGCCAACTCGTCGACGGACGCTCGAGGGTATGGAGCCGCTTGAACAAACCCCGAAATAAATGGCAGCAAATCATGACGCACCGAAATGGATTGGTCAACTGGCAAGCATCACGTCGTGTGCACACACTGTACGACTGTGCCATGTTATTAAAGTAAAAACTTTCTCCACGCTCAACAAAACCGAACTGCCGAAAACAGTGTGAAGCGAATCGAGAGCCCACATAAACAATGTGCTGGACGCGTCGAGAAAGTTTGCCGAAGCGACGCACGGCCCCAGCAGCAATGGGGGAATGGGGGACCAAAGTTTCATTAAGAAAATAGATTGAAGATTAATTATCTGCAGCAGCAGCAGCAGCAGCAGCAGCAGCAGCAGCATCGGTGGCGCCTGAGAGTTTCCCTCGCACATAGGAGAGGATACTTCGCCATTCTTTTCTGCCAACATTGTGCCAGCAAGCTGTCTAGCCTTCTGACAACCAGCTCCGTTACCAAGCGTCAATTTACACCTTTTACCATGCCGGGCGGTGGAAAGGCTGGTTGTTGTAGCACTCAGATTCACACCCACAGCTTGCCGGTCGAGTCACCAAAGCGCTTGTCAAATGCTGCTTTTAATCTCAGCCAAGGAATGCAAAGGAAGGAAGAAGTATTCCACCCTTGGCTCTAGCTCACCGCCACACCGGTCCCGCACTCTGTCATAAATCATGAAAAATATGTTTCATCAAAATGTGCGGAATTTGACTAATGAAAGGCAACTTCTGATCCATCCGGCCCGCTGGTTGCAAAACTGTTCATCGCACCGGCTCCAGGGCAACGCCAGCAGACCATGCATCAGCACGAGCGGGAAGGAGGAGGCATTTTATTTCGCCCAAACACGCTGGCGCACGGTGGTCTGGTGATGAAACAAAAGCGCATCAACACGATTTCTTATCTAAGAGTGGGTCTACTCGTGTCTACTGTGTCACCAGCATCGATAGACACATTCGGTCGCACTGTGCACAGCTTTGGAACCGGGAATGCGCGGCAGTCGGAACAAATATACAAATACACACACACAAACACGCACACCGAG
>KB665655.1:774423-787639 GCA_000349065.1 Anopheles quadriannulatus
AAGCGCGATGAGAGGCATAAAGGATAAGCTTTCGCTAACTGCTGGGGATGGATTAGATTGCATACGGCGGGGAAGCGGTGCTTAGCAAAAGGATGGAAGGAGCCGGTGGATTGCGTCGCGGATGAAGCTGAAATCTGATAATGTTCAGTTGAACATGGCCACGAACACAACCACGAACGATGGAAAATGAAGTAAGAAGCGCAGAGGACACACCCGGACCATGCATTGAGCAGACGAGATCTAATTATGTGTGTAACGGTGTGTCAAGAACAGGAGCGCTCTACACTATGCAATCTCGGAGGGTTCACCCGGAAATGGGGTTTGTTATGATTTCCACACCGTATCTTCCGGCTTGTGTTTGCTTCTTTCTTTTTTGTTAAGACCATACTGCAGGAAGAGTGAAGCTACTCACAGTAGCATGCGGTAGTGGTAGCTATCCGAAATAATCTGTTATATACGATGCCGTCTACTGTTCGTACCTATCTGTAAGCAAAACAGTAAGAGAAAATGAGTGAGAAATGAGATAACGAGAAGCTCTACAAACTGGTGGGGTGACTGAAAATAAATGCAGTATTTATTTATAGAACAATAGGAATGTTACTCCACTAATTGCACTTCCGCAGCCGTAACAGCAAACTTTTTCCTGAATCTGTGGACTTTTGTTGCATAAAAAAAAAGGCAAAAGCTTGCCGTTTGAGACCGTGCAGAGATGATCAATTATCATCAGCATTGCAAAGCACTTTAATACTAAGGGTCACTGAGAAAACATGACTGCATCCATTTCAAATGTAACTGTCAGTTGCTGCTTTAGTTTCCGAAGAAATCTGCTTGAGTTGCTTTTTCCTATTATCACATGATTTCCCAGACCTGGAAAAGCTCATGAAAGCAATAGTTATAGTGTGAAATTGTGACTCTAATTAAGTAACAAACGCTGTTTACAACAGAATACTCAACCATTTCGTCATATTGGTGCAGCGAAATGCAGCAACAAAGCGTCTATAATTTGGGTTCAAATTTGAAACATTTTTTGCATAAAACTAAATAAATAAATAGCAAACTCTTAATTTTACGATAACCCGCGTTCAGATGCCTGCCTCAACTGTTGATCTGTTTTGTTGCGCCATCAACACAAAACACCCTCAGGTATGCTGGCCTTCTTTCCACACGAAAAATTCTTCAACTTCAAACATTCACACAAAAGTAGAAGACGGTTCACTGCCGTTACCCTGCGTTGCCACAAATTCACGGCCATCAGTCAGGTGAGGCATTTCACTTTGACATTGTTTTCGTTTCCGAAAACAAAAGAGGTCGAATGCGGTGTGACGAGCTCCTTGGTTTTGGGGCCAACATACGCGACGCAGCTGGGCCTACTGTACACGAAAACAGAAAAGGCAAAAGCGGCAAAACTTTTATGCTCAACTGCTTTGTGGTGGCTTGCCCCGTCGCTGGTTTCGCCACATTTTGTGAGCTTCCGTTGGCTTTAAAGAAGATCGATCAAGGAGAAAAAAGCACAAGAAAGGTAGCATAATGGGACACAGCAAAAAAAACAGGAGGGAATGAAGAAAAGTTTTTGCCGTTGGTAGTTTTCAAACTTTGCACTTTCTACCTGGTCTTACAGCGTACGCACAAGTTTTCCTTCATGACTTCATGGTGGAATGTGTTGAATGTTTTAAAGCATTGACTTCAAAAGAATTAACAAAAGCTCAACAGTACCAAGCGTAGGAATGTACAATGGAATACTATGTTGAACAGCACACACACACACACATACACACACGAAAACTAGCAGAGTAAATGCATCGAGTGGGGAAAGGTGCAAACTTTTCACCGAACTGGGTCACCAGAGTGTTGTAGCATAAGTTGCAAGCTGTCAAGGGCAGCCGTGAATCACGTCACCCGACATCTTCATCTTCTCGGTGTCACCTGTCGACACCGAACATGCTGACGTTGGATGTCTCAGATTGATTTACTGCTCATACATACACGCACGCTCACAAATACATTGCCGCATTGGCAATAGCAGCGGACACGGTGTGCTCTCCCGTGCACCACAAGTTATCGCCACTTCGGTCCATACCTTCATTAATCATTCTGCTGCTGCTCAAACCAGCCAGCGAGTGCAAGAAGATTTCACACCGCTTCTCATCGTCAGGTGTCCGTCAATCGCACGGGCTTCCGGTACAGCGTGCCGGACAGCACGGTATATATGGATGACATTCACTTGGGGCATTAATATGACACCCATTCGGGCGTTGGCTACACTATTAGGCCACTATTTGCATAACGGCCGCCGGCAAGGGGGCGAACAGTAGGAAGCCCGAGCTCACAGTAATCGACGCGTATTTCCACCAGGAAATCGGCAGATAATGATAGATTATCGAACGAAACCGGGGCAGGCAAACTGCTGTGAAGAGGGAGATGCTTCTGATCAATCGATAATGGATGGACGGGACGTAGCCTAACCTAATTCGCACGCTATTAATCACGCAGTTTCGATTGCGCCATCAAACGGACCATCAGTTGCGGCACACTGAGGGGCGGGTGCTGTGAAGGCTTTAAACGACCGAACCAAGGTTAAATTACAGGGTAGAGGAAAACATAGCAGCACCCATTGTTCGTACATATTGGTTGGAAGCGGAAGTGCTTCTTCTTACAGGAAATTGTGTTCATCTCAAACACGCTCGACATGTGATTTACTATGGTAAGCGTTTCCATTTCGTGGATCTTCGTTAAAAGGAGCTCAAAAATTAGTCGAAGATTTTATATATTTAAACTGAGCAGCTTTAATATCCAGCATTTAAGAGCGGTCAACTCTCAAAAAAAAACATCTGGTCATTTTGATATCAGATATTGTTAATGTATTTATGAGTATTTATTAATTAAACAGATACATGACAGGAAACAGAGTGTAAGTAAATGATCAGTGAAAATCTTTCAAAACAAAAGAAAAAAAGGCAAAGATAGTTGATACAACTAATAAGTATCTCTAGGTACTTACGTCTATTTCCTGATATCTGATAAAATATCTCAATCATTTTTGCTAGTTACAGAAACAAATGCCCGTAACCCAAGCATAACCACCAGCTGCGCCCTGCCAGCTACGGTTCCCAGGAAAACGAGATCTGCTTCGGTGAAATGCTGAGCAACATTGGTTTCATAAAGGAAATCCTCTTACGGAGCTACCGATATGGTTTCGTACGCATTTGCACATCCACCTCCCCGGTACCGTGCCCGTGCATCAGCGCAATAAATATGTCTGCTCGATAAGACGAACCGGCAGTAGTACACCCGGCGTACGTACGTACGTACGTACGTATGTGTGTACACAGTGGCACTTGGTTGCATAAATCGGCGGTTGCCTTTTATCGTCTTGCTCTGGCAGCGCAGCGCGTTCTGAAGATGGTTCCAGCAGTGCCTGCCCAGAACCAATGTAACGGCCGTTGGGCAACGAACCAGAAATGCATCTGGCTCGCTGCAAAGCCACACGCGGCCCTGGAAGGGAGAATCGGCCAGCCCACAATGGACAACGACCATATTCGTTTGTTTGTGGCCTGCAACCAAAACTAGCCATAATGTTGTCAATGTTGTACCGAAAGTAAACAGTCGCTTCTGTTCTTGCCGAGACCGGGCCCTCTTGTACAGGCGAAAGAGCTTGTCGCTGTACCGGACGAAAACGGGCTTGATGGTAAACGACAGCGCAGCGATAGTGAAACGGCAACGGGAGGATTAGCTACTGTAAGTGTCCGAGCGAAAGAAACAGTGGAGTTTGTGCGGGAGAAAGTGTGTGTAGCAGAGGAAGTATCACGTACGACACGACACATTTCATCCACTGGAGTAAGATGGGCAGGCAGATGGTTCGGGTGGTAACAGAAGAATAAAGCAGAAGAAATCTCTTCCCAATGCCGGAGCGCCGTGTTCTCGTTTCGGTCGGACAACGATGTAATAATGTTCCAATTTCTTTGACAATGCTATGACCCCCTTCAGGGTCCCAAGAGCTGTACCGAGCTGACCGGTTAGTGCAACCTACGGCTACGGTCACTCCGTACCAACCCGGGCACACCGCATCCAAGATGGGCCATCTCTGGCAGACACGAGCGAACCGAGGCTTCGTGTATTTTATGAAAATGTGTTCCCAATCAACAGCATCCTACGGGCTGGCCTTGAAGCGATCCGTGTGTCTGCTTATTCGTACGTCGAAATTGTCCCTGTCAAGTAGCAATACACACACACACAAACACTCACGTACACACAAACCTTGGCCGGTTCATGTTCAGTACAGCACAAACGTGCGGAGCATGTACATCTCGCTTTTGGCCAGCCTAACTGAAACAAGGCTTTGCTTTGCTAACAGACGAACCCGGTCGCAACACAACGTTTGTGTAGTGGTCAAGCAGATTCCTCTCCCGGCAGATGGGGAAACGATCGAGTTCGGTAGATTGAAAAGCGGTACGGAATGGGTGAAGGCAATCCATTAGCTTACAATAGCCTTAATCCCGAAGCAAATCGGTAACGCAATCACAAATGGGGTATTTTACGCTGCCATCCAACCGACCCGCTACCCAGCTTGAAGGGTTGATCCCTGTCCAGTTCAGCAGACTAGCAGCCGATATTCGCTCTCACGAAAAAGGTTGTATTTTTCGGAATTCAACACCGGACAACATCTCGAGGGTTATCAGGAGAGGGATGAAGGGGTGTCAGATGATCCCTTTCAAAGAAAAAGATCTATACTTACGTGATAGTGTGCTGACTTGCCGTCATCAATACTCTAATCACTTGCAAAAAAGATAAGCGCCGTACAGAATGCCTTCTATTCAATATGCTATCGGAATACTTCCCATGTTACTCTCATAGTTGTTTTCCGATTAACTGAAGTGAAATAAATGAGCCCATCAGTAATTTTCTCAAGCCAAACATTTTTTACATCCCATTTGTTCATGTCGTTCCAGTTAAACTTCGTTGTACAAAAAATACAAAACCGATAAATAAAGGTATAAAATCAAGGTCCTCCCTCTTTTGTGAAAGTTTAATTAAACACATTCTGTTTGTTAATCACTGGAAAACAACACTGTAAGTTGATATCATTCCAAACATGTTACTTGAATTGCATGACATCAATACCGATAACATCAAAAGGCACATCAGATAGACAGGTACTACGTCCTGCCAGCATCCTTTAGTTCCTTTCGCTCGATATCGATGGATTGGATTCATCGAATGACATGGAGGAAATTAAGCAGACTTCATCGGAAATGTTTGCAGCCAACTGAACATGCATCACTTGCAAGCAAAAGCTTCCTAAGAAACATTTGCAATATTGCAAAACTTGTACAGTCATGCTGAAGAGTACATTGCGCTGTACAAATTAATTTGATGAAATAAAGTGTTACTGTAATCTAAAATAAGCATACCGTAACATAGACATTGAAATTGCACATCAATCGACGTATGTTAGCCACGAGACCTATCAATTCGCTGAAAACACGTAAGATAAATACAGAATGTGTACTAAATAAGACCGTAAAAACGAAAAGCCTGTAAATTAAATTAAATTAAACAATTTTAATCAAAGCTCTCTTCACACTACGGTTTTATACTTTCACCTTTCAAAAACAACTGCCGGTCAGGGGTGGAATCGATTTCCACGCTATTGCGCTTTTCCAGCTTCCATCTTCCGACTTTAATCTCAGTGCCGTAGGGAGCAAAGTTGGAGCAGAAAGACACCAGAAAAAAGCATCGCCTAAAGGACGTTTAAATAAACGCTAGCTCGGTGCCACAAGAAAAAGGCCATGTATCCAGCACGATCTATTTATGATGTTTTCTGACCATTCGGTGGTCATTGTTAGGCCGCCGAAAATATAGGAACCACTGCTCCTGTACATCTTATTAAGAATTATGACACGGATTTATGCCGTCCAATATATTCTACTTCATTCTTCGTAGCTTCTGTGTATCTTCTGGGCGCGGGCTTTTGTCCACTTTCACAAAGGAAATGGCTTGATCGGTTACATAAAATATGGAGGAGAGAATAGAAAAAGGGGAGATGGTGGGTTTTTCTTTCATATGTATGGATATAGCACAAAGATTCCAGCAGTGTAGGTTTTTTTTTCGTAGATTCCATGTATTCTCAGAGATTCCGACCCTGTTTGGTCAAAAAACCAATGCAAATCAAACCGTTTAAGCTAACGGCACCGACTTACGACGAGCCAAGCCAAACAGCACTGTAAATGTTAGCTTCATCTGTAAAGACGTTGCGCTTGTCGAAACAATCGTAAAAAATCCAATTAACATGCAAATTAGCGTCGCTCAGCTTGGCGGTTACAGCGGCCATTGAACTTTAAGGACGCTTGCTTGGGCTACACCGTCGGGGTGCATCGCCTTTCGCTCTTTCCTTCTGCACCCACCGGTAGAGCGTAGCGTTCCAAGGGGGGAGTGTAATGTGCGCCAAAAACTTCCGAAAGCAAAACCCAAGCAGCACAAGACGGAGCTGGAGCTTTGATTTTGCAAATTAACAAACTGCGACTGCTTTCGTACATTCCACCGGAGCTACCGATTTGCCGGCAGCATTTCGTTAATGCAATTGAAATAGCAAACGGAACAAGAAATTGCTGCAGTAAGCTGCAGTCAGATTTTTTGGCATTAGTTTTTGGCAGCTGCAGCTGCTCGGTCGGTCGTGTTCGTCTGGTTGGTCTGGAAGTGGGCAAACATTATATGGCAGTGACTAATGCAAGATAGCCTGATTTGTATCCACTAATGAGGGGAATCATCTTGATGTTAGTGATTTAATATGCTTATAGCGAGAACAAAACGTTAGAGCTACAGGGCCGATTAATCTGCTACAAATTCATGTGGTTTATTTAAATTTAATTCATGCCCTCAATATCACTCATAATTACACAACAGTTTGAATTAAACAAGGTTCAATAGAACAAATTAAAAAGTATTGCAGCTTTCTGGTGAAATTCAGCTTATTTTAATGATTAAACCCGACCAACATGAAGTGCGCGATGAGTGGTTCCAAAAAGTTATTTAAAAAAAAAAAACAACCAAAAGCTCACTCCATCATACGTAGATGTGCAAAAAAACACGCAAAACCCATTGGATTGCCGTGAACCAATATCAATCAGCATGCTTAATGCAAGGTGTACATTGAGCGTGTTCTTAGAAAAAAGGCATAATTAATGAATCTACTCTAGCAGTGCGCCAGAACTGCTCAAAAACGTAGCCAAAATGGCAATAAACCGGTTCGCTTTTTTTTCACTTCTGATTAATGCTAATTCGGTCAAGCTTGTTGGTTTTTGGTTCGTTTGCGTTCCACCGCGCTCCGTTCGCCATTGAAGCAACGAAGTACGAACGGAAAGCATCAAAAATTTAATCCCATTGCACTTGATTGAGAAACTCGAAAGCTCAAATGAAAGCGCGCACTCGGGCGAAGAAATAATTGACACATGTTATTTAAATTTTAATGTGCATTTTTCGAGCAGCACACAAAGCGGGATGGTTCTAAGCTTGTTGCACGTGCGGAGTTGAGAATTAAATATTTTTTCTCTCTTAAGTTTAATTCTTTTTTTTTTGCTACTTTTGAGGCTCCGCCTTTTCCAGTATCACACTTAAATTCGTTTTTCAGTGGTTTTAGCTTGTCTGACTAATGATCATGAATAACAAGGCACACGAAGAAGAGCTTTAATTTGAGGAAAGCTACCAGTGATGAATTTCTACGTGTAAAACTCAGCAATTTGATGTATTCGATTCACGCCTTTTCTTTTTCTAGTCAACAAGCTGAATTTTCAGCCTGTCAGTGTAACAGTATTCAACACCCGGGTTGTATCCATTTGACAGTTACGATCTGGCATATTGAGCAATTTTGTGAAACAAAAAAGATGAATTTGTCAAATTATTTTAAATTCTTTTTTTCTCTTTAAAATGAGTTATAGTACTTTCATTAAACTTTTAAAACATCGATCTGTATGGAACAATGTTTAACTATTCTTGACACAATATTTATCCTTAAATATAAAAATATAACAGCAAAATAAATAAATCCTTTCAATGAGCTAAGCTGATCGCGCCCGCGACAAATCGACGTTTGTTTACATATTTTTCAGGCTGAAAAACTGAGGCTAGTTTTACGTGTGGTTTTGTATAGAGTGTTGACATGATTTCAGCCCTCAAACTACATATTAAACAGCTAGCAGGTATAGTAAAATCCCCCTTTATTAGTTTTATTATGAAAGGTCGTTTCCCTTCCACGAGAATGATTTCTGAATGCGTCTGAAACTATTTGTAATGATTCTGTCGGTTATGTTGATTCGTATGCTGTTTTGCATAAATAAACATTTCACCACAGTCCTCCAGCATGTGCACATATAAAGCATAAACATGTGCAGTGTGTAATGAAATACGCGTATACATACTTGTACATAGACACCGCACAGCAAACATCGCTTTAATGGTACAGTCAAAAAAGCCAAAAAATGATAATCTCACTAGCATTCGTACTTCGTTAATTATTTGTTAACCAATTGAGTCATGGGAATTGTGACGTAATTTTGACCACATTAAAACTGATGTTGATTGTTCTATGTTAAATCAAGGCCCTTACTGATGCCTCTTTTTCCACTCCTTTTCTTCTGCCTACGCAGAAGTCGGCCACACAAAATAAACCCCTACAGCCACTAGACATTTTGAATTTTCTTTCCAATGTTTTCAGTTCGAATACTCTTTGATCCTCGCGAAAGTACGCCCCATTTGATGCTATTTATTCTCTAATTCTGCCACAGTGTCAATCTTACCAGTGCGCATCATCGACACCGTGTCTGCTTTCACTGGCAACGGCAAGGAAATTAATCCCACGGCAGTGGGACCGCCACCGTACTGAACGGCTAGACAGCAAAGTGTGCCCTTTAGCTCGAACGCCCGCCCGGGGGTTGACGAATCGAATAAACGAAGCTGATTGCGTTGGTGCCAGCTATTTTTGGTTGCTTCCACAGCCAATCGAGGCGAGCAGCAGTTGTTTTGCCATCCCGATCGGTCGACTGATTTCGGCACCCTTTTGCTGTGTGCTGGACGTGGGTAAACTAGTAGCAAGACGCTTCATCAAGACGCGCCTGCCAGAAAGAATCTAACCCGGGGTAACCTTTTCCCTGCCGGCCGTGCAATAGCCGGCCGGTATCAATTTAGATACCGCAACGGTAATAGCGGTATCGAATTTGATTCTTTATTTTTTCCTCCTCTGTTGTCCCACCGACCGTTCACCGCTCGGTGCCCGGACAGGTCCGCCAACCGGAACACTTTCGCAAAGAGGAATTCATTCGTAAGGTATCGACATCGCAGATCGAACCCATAATCGCTATTCGCTTTCGTACCAGCAGTAGCAAATGGGGCATGCTTTCAGGGCGAATCGATTCGAGTGCTGCCTGCTTTCTTCTCCCCCAAACAAGGACACAATCCATCCAGGGCCATTCTCGCTTGAGGATACGATCGTGGGAATAAATAAAAATGATATTCGATTATCTGCCTTTGCTTTACTGCTTTACGCTTTCGTTTCCAATTGGTTGCGCCCTCAGCGCCGAGAATCGGGATCTTCGCATCCCTCCTTGCATGATGCGCCCCCCAAAGCGAACCTTTCCACGACTGTCCCAGATTTCATCACCTCCAAACATTCAATTATTGCTCTCGGGAAGTAATCATAGCGAGCGAGCGAGCATGCACCAAATGTTGCGCCCGGTTCGGTTTTCGGTAGCTAGAGAATGGTACGGTAGTGTGGTAAAATTAATTACATCCTCAAAGCCCCGAGCCTGCTCCAGCCTGTTGGGCCGTCCTGGCGGATTTTGCGACATTTGATTACGGGCATCGGGCGACGGGGATGGTAACCATGGGTGAACGATGGCGCTCCATAAACGATCGGCTCGGTTTTGAACGGTGGGTGGGTGAGCAAAATTTGCATACCAGAAATGAAGCTATTCCGCTTAATGAAGTGCAAATTATGAATCAATAATCCGAAGTCCCGTTTCGGGATCGGGAGCATTCGGTGCACTGTGGCGTTGCGGGAATTTGGACGAGTGCGACGCATTTTGTCGGCTACATGCCCATGATGGCAGGATGTGGAAAACGTGAAGGGCACGGGCGAACACCGAAGAGCGTAGAGTAATGGGATGTAATTATAGTTTCGGCTTGTTTTGCCTGTAAAATGTAACTAAAGTTTTAGTTTGAGTTTGAGTAGCAAAATCGGATTGTTCTTTTATTTATTGGCTTTACGTAAATACCACAAGTGAGTACTAAAATCCTCCAAAAATGTCATTACATTTTGATGAATTTAAAAGCCCAGTAGAGTATTGTGCATGGAAGCAAAAAAAATATTGCTAAGAATCATATAACCTATTGTTCAACATTTACATCACTGATACATAATTGTACCTTCGGCCATGTTAAAAGCTGTAATAAAAGAAAAAATGTTCTACTGTTTCTATCCAATGCTCTTTTCTATTGCACCACGGCGCCTTCGACAGTGCGCACGAGCGCACAAGTGTGAAGCTAATGAGACCAATTGATCGTACCGCAACCCAAAAGGCGATAAGCAGTAATCCAAGACTTCATGTGAAGTGTCGCACGCCCCTTCAAGCCGCCGGGCACTTTCGCACGATACACAGCTTCATGCTAATCCGCCCGATGAAGGCCCTTCTTAGTTTTTGCTACATTCTCATTTCCCATTTCGCTCTGCGCTCGCAATCAACGCTTCACCGGAATGGTGCAGCAGCACAACTGCCTCGCGTAACAACCGAACAGTTGAAGCATTATGAAAGAAAAAAGGCAAACACTCGTACACTCACAGTTGTAAAAGGGTGGTTGAACTGCCATTTCCTAGATCTTTGCTGGCATTTTTTCCCTCGCCCGTACGGGACACAATCCTCCCAGACACGAGACGCTTGCATTGGCGTCTTATTTTCACCCATGCTCCAAACGGCACACTTTAAAAGCGTGCCGTATCTGAAAACCCAGCAAATGCATCGTTGGCGAAACGTGGAATGAAACAAGGAGAAGGATAAAAAACACCGCTTTCGCTACCATGTACCGATGCACTGGGCACAGTTACGGTTGCAGGAGTAAAAACTAAGCTCAAAAAATGCTGTCAAGTTGCATGGCTCAGCGGGTACACCACTTAATAATGTTTCTCTCTCTCTCTTTCTCTCTCTCTTCCTCTTTCTCTCTGTATGTGTGTGCATGTCTGTGCGGCCATGTTGTGTGGCCGTAACTACTTGCTGGATCAGTTTGATGTACCCGCACGACGGTTTCGAGGATCCGTTAGAGGTGTGGTGTACGGCAAATTGTGGCGACAAATTTATCGCGCCTAAGTGCCACCGGGTGGGCCCTGCGATGCTTTTTTTGTTAGTCTGCTTGGAGCAAAAGCATTCGCAATTAAAACTGCACACTTTACAGAATTTTTCCTTATTTATCATTCTTGCAATGAAAATTTATTTCCTCTCACTTTTCGGTGCTTTTTTTCACACCGCGCACGACTGCAATTGTATGTGCGAGTGTGAAGGCAAACGGTTCAGTGTTTTTTTTTTTTGTTCTAACGAAGATAGTGGTGTACGGGCCTTTACGCTTTTTTCCTTCCCCCCCCCCCTTTTTGATTCCTTTAACGAGTGCATTTTTCCACGCGTACCATTTGCAGTAAATGTGGAAAGCTCGTGCTGCGTTGGGCAACTCTTGTACGACCCCTTGTACGAACCATCGCTGATGTCAACGACGGCATAGTTGGCGACGATTTCGGTAACATTTTTTTTTTTTTTTCAAATGGTTTTGGTGACTACAAATTGTCCCTACTAACCGCTCACCATGTGGCTACATGCATCTTCCTCCTCCTTTGCGAAAGCCAGCCGACACGAGACAGTTTCGTTTGAGCACTCTGTTCACCGTGCCGTGTTGCACTCAACCAAGTCGCGCCGGAATTGCAGGCACGCATTGCGCACCGTTTTGTGGTTCACATTTCTCATTTGCCTCCCGTGTCGGTCCGATCTGATGTTCTGCTGCATCTCATGCTGCATGGCGAAAGGCAATCGGCAAAGGCAAGCGAGGAGTACATTCGCGCGAACGTTGGCAGCGATTCGAGCGTCGCATTTTTATCGGCAATCTTTGCCGACCTAACATTTTATTCGTCTCTTCAAGTATTTGCTGCGTAAAGGAATGGCTTTTGGAGCCGTAATTGAACATGAACCAAAAAAAAAACATGCACATACACACACACACACAGACATGCACACATATACACACACACACACGTAAAGCTAGTGCATCACACTACGCTGAAGCCGTGTGCGGTGGTTTGGATGCTTTCATAAAAACGCTTACTTGTGCAAAATAGTGGAGAGTCTTTTTTTTGCTACTTCTCATTTCCACTATTCCTCATTCAATTTGCATCAACCGAAAGGGCGTACAAGGAATGAAAAATATGCTAACGAGTTACGCATATCGGCATGAAGGAAGCAAATTGGTACGTTCCTTGGCGGTAAAGTAAACACAAGCACGCCAAATCGTAGCCAGCACACCGAATTAAACGAACGTTCGTTACGAAGGCTAGAGCAAGATTTAAAGCAATTTTTAATGATCTGAACGGTAAACAAATGTAATTAAAAAAAAACATGCAAATTAACGTGTTGTAAACGTTTTCGTGCTTGGGGTGCATTGCTGGCAAACACAGAACACAGAAACTGGAACACTCCACAAGGAATGTTTTTTTTTGCCTCTCATTCCTAACAGCTTTTCCAGCATTGCATAGTGCGAGCACCTCATCCACTGCTTACCATCTGCTGGTGATTTTCTCACCACGAAATGAATGAAATATTCAAAATATTCAAATGGCGCCCATTTTCCCTATCCCTACCCACAGTGCCGAAAAGATGAGAGAGTGGAATTTATTTCAACGCATGTTCATGTTTTCTTTTTTTGTTGCTCCCAACATCAAGCACTTATGATGAATTCATCATCATCAATGCTTTTCTTGCTTGCTTGCTTGACGGCGATTTCTGCCTTGGTTCCCATCGGCTGCGCAGTGCACGATGGAAGGATGAAAAAGCTCGCACCTCACTGACCTTAGGCTGCTCGAAAGCAGAGTCGATCGAAAGCTATTCATTTAACTGGTGGAGAAAATGAATAAGACGGTTGGAAGCAAAGATAGATCTAGCAGATTACACGCTTTCGTAAAACAAACGCTTGATTA
>KB665655.1:787649-800978 GCA_000349065.1 Anopheles quadriannulatus
GTCTGCTTGGAGCAAAAGCATTCGCAATTAAAACTGCACACTTTACAGAATTTTTCCTTATTTATCATTCTTGCAATGAAAATTTATTTCCTCTCACTTTTGGGTGCCTCTTTTTTCACAACGCACACGACGGCGATTGTATGTGCGAGTGTGAAGGCAAACGGTTCAGTGTTTTTTTTTTTTGTTCTAACGAAGATAGTGGTGTACGGGCCTTTACGCTTTTTTCCTTCCCCCCCCCCCTTTTTGATTCCTTTAACGAGTGCATTTTTCCGCGCGTACCATTTGCAGTAAATGTGGAAAGCTCGTGCTGCGTTGGGCAACTGTTGTACGACCCCTTGTACGAACCATCGCTGATGTCAACGACGGCATAGTTGGCGACGATTTCGGTAACATTTTTTTTTTTTTTTCAACGTTTTTGGTGACTACAAATTGTCCCTACTAACCTCTCACCATGTGGCTACATGCATCTTCCTCCTCCTTTGCGAAAGCCAGCCGACACGAGACAGTTTCGTTTGAGCACTCTGTTCACCGTGCCGTGTTGCACTCAACCAAGTCGCGCCGGAATTGCAGGCACGCATTGCGCACCGTTTTGTGGTTCACATTTCTCATTTGCCTCCCGTGTCGGTCCGATCTGATGTTCTGCTGCATCTCATGCTGCATGGCGAAAGGCAATCGGCAAAGGCAAGCGAGGAGTACATTCGCGCGAACGTTGGCAGCGATTCGAGCGTCGCATTTTTATCGGCAATCTTCGCCGACCTAACATTTTATTCGTCTCTTCAAGTATTTGCTGCGTAAAGGAATGGCTTTTGGAGCCGTAATTGAACATGAACCAAAAAAAAAACATGCACATACACACACACACACACACACACACACACATACACACACACACACGTAAAGCTAGTGCATCACACTACGCTGAAGCCGTGTGCGGTGGTTTGGATGCTTTTATAAAAACGCTTACTTGTGCAAAATAGTGGAGAGTCTTTTTTGTTCTTCTTCTCATCTCCACTATTCCTCATTCAATTTGCATCAACCGAAAGGGCGTACAAGGAATGAAAAATATGCTAACGAGTTACGCATATCGGCATGAAGGAAGCAAATTGGTACGTTCCTTGGCGGTAAAGTAAACACAAGCACGCCAAATCGTAACCAACACACCGAATTAAACGAACGTTCATTACGAAGGCTACAGCAAGATTTAAAGCAACTTTTAATGATCTGAACGGTAAACAAATGTAATTAAAAAAAACATGCAAATTAACGTGTTGTAAACGGTTTCGTGCTTGGGGTGCATTGCTGGCAAACACAGAACACAGAAACTGGAACACTCCACAAGGAATGTTTTTTTTTGCCTCTCATTCCTAACAGCTTTTCCAGCATTGCATAGTGCGAGCACCTCATCCACTGCTTACCATCTGCTGGTGATTTTCTCACCACGAAATGAATGAAATATTCAAAATATTCAAATGGCGCCCATTTTCCCTATCCCTACCCACAGTGCCGAAAAGATGAGAGAGTGGAATTTATTTCAACGCATGTTCATGTTTTCTTTTTTTGTTGCTCCCAACATCAAGCACTTATGATGAATTCATCATCATCAATGCTTTTCTTGCTTGCTTGCTTGACGGCGATTTCTGCCTTGGTTCCCATCGGCTGCGCAGTGCACGATGGAAGGATGAAAAAGCTCGCACCTCACTGACCTTAGGCTGCTCGAAAGCAGAGTCGATCGAAAGCTATTCATTTAACTGATGGAGAAAATGAATAACATGGTTGGAAGCAAAGATAGATCTAGCAGATTACACGCTTTCGTAAAACAAACGCTTGATTAAAGCTAATGTTTTGCTTCATTGTTACGGGCAACCAGGCGTCTCCATTTTGCCAAAGCGCATGTTGAATGATGGTTTGCGTTAGCAAATTTATCATGAACAAAGGTCGTTAGAACTTGACGTTACTGTTGATGTTATAGGGTTACTTTTGTTGCAAAGGCTATTGAACCTGTCTCAAACCGTTTGCTAAGATTTTCTTCATTTTCAACACAATAACGAAGCGTTTCTACGGTTTATTTCGAGCCATTCCGATACGAAACAGTCAACAGATTGTAAGACAAATTGAAAAATTAATCGGAAACGGTTAATATCCTAATGACCTTCGTAAGTAGTCATTGTTGTGATTGTGAATTAATAAAGTTGCTAACGCTATACAAAACGTTTATTACCATAAGCACAGTATAGAGTTTAATTTTTTGGTAAATTAATTTTCGTATCAAAATGCTTAAAATGCTGCATGTATTTATTTCTGAATTCTCTCAATAAATAAAACCTTCATCAACCAACAACATGGAACTTAAGCGAAACGTACGAACGAGTGATAGAATATTCCCAGCTAATTACCAAACACCGGGCAAGGTGTGCTGAACGGCACTTGCAACACTATCCTTGCGTGGGGACACTTTTTACTCATTTATTTATTCAACAAGATAAACATTGTGCTCGAATTAAACGTTTGCATTCACGTTCTTTTCCCCGTTCGCAGACGGCCAAGGACAAGTTCTGCCATGTTCTGCCACATCCGCGACCGTCCCACTACTACTAGCAACACTACTTGGAAGTAGGTGAAAAACTTTCCTTTCGTGGTAATTAATTTTTCTAACCCCATCCATGCGAGGTGCCGCCCCGTTTAGCGCTGAACATTAATGTTTTCCCACTTGCACGGTAAGTTGTGTCAACAGCGAGTGATAGTAGTTTTTGGTTTGTGTGAAACCAAAGAAAGAAAAAAAAACAATACGACGTTTGATACGGTTGGCTTTCGACTCTTCTGGCATCTGTTTTAGTGTCATGCTCTGTGTGGGACATTTGATAGTGTTTATGCAAGATATAATATTCTATTCCATTCCTTACGTCTCATACTGCATGTGACGAAAACAGTTCAGTGAAAACGACAAGCTGGATGGAAACTTCTGATAATTTAATATCACCTTTAATCATAGCCATACACAAAAGAGGGTATGAATAGTTGAGGAGTCGAACTTTGTGATATCGTGTATTTCAAATAAAAAAGTTGCCAAGAATGCCATAATGTTTTGATAAAAATTGTTTAAACTATAGAAATGTTCAAATTCGGGTAGTTTGAGAATCTTCATAAATGTGTATGTAACGGTTATCAGTGAGAAATTGCAAAAACTACTATCAATATCAGCTAAATGACAATTATGAGCTGTGCAAATCAAAATGATCGAATCGGCGAATCGTCGTAACACGAGTGGGTCGTATCTCGAGGGTCAGACAGACCTCGCCTGAGGTCTAGACTTAGGTATATGTTAGCTGTGCTGTAAATCCAACTATTTGTTATGAAATAGTAAATCTAACAAATACACTTTATCATATAATAATCATTCAATGATCCTACCACATCTATTGAAGCGATTTCAGCACACCTTAATCGACAGAGAATTTGAGTTGATTGAAGAAAAAAACCACCTAAAATACAATAAAAACTTAACTCTTCCCATGAAGTATCAACGTCACAACTTAGCACAATGAATTTATAGCTCCTTGGAGCTGCCATTGCAGGTTTTTCGTTGTGGTTTTGTTCGCTCACTTTTATCCATAAACTGCACATTAAACCGCACGCTGCCTTCACCACCACCACCGCCATCATCATCATCATCATCTTCAATATCAGCACCATCATCATGATGTCAACTGTTCGGTTGACCGCTAGCTTGGATGAGAAATTATTTGTTCTTGCACCTACTACTAGCCTCGCATGCCAGCAAAGGCAAGGCCCCGGATCGTCTCGGCACCGGGCCCAGTCCCGCCCGAGCCCAAAAACCGCTTGCAACCGTACAAAAAGGAACGCGTCGAATGCAGCCAGCAGCAAAGGCCACGGCATCCAAAGGACGACACAAACCGCCCCTCCCGTAGAGACAACGACCACAAAGCGCTGTACACTTTCATTAAAAACAAAATTGGATTAAAGCGTTTAACCGCAATGGGAAGCGAACGAAACATGGGAAGCGTGACAGCAGGGCACCTTTACGCTTGTGCAAAGCTGCAGCAGCCGTACCGGGCCGGTTTGTGGTGTGGCAAGCTCAACCCCAAACCCATCGCCATTGCTGCAACTGCACGAGCCCGCCGGACGTGGAAGAAAAATATCGTCATAACCTAATCACGAGCGCCACGAGTGTCCTTCCACGTTCGTTCGCATTGGGTCATATTTCTTCATACGCGAGCATCGTCAGCGGCAGCATGGAGCAGTAACATGGGGCAGTGGTAGTGCAAATGGTGGGTTACAGCGATGCACAAAGTGAAGCAAAATGGCATACCCGTTTGTACTGTGCGCAACGAAACGGTAAGAAATCCCAGGGAAATCGAATTCCAATCCAAGCTACTGATTCTCGCGCCCGTGCTCGCATTATGGCTCGATATCTCAATCTTCGTACGTCTCGAGTATATGTGGCTAACGTGCACCGATGCTTAACCTCGTCGCCTGCAGCTTGTGTTGCAAAGGGTTGGCGCGATGGCATGGTGGGGGACAAAATATGACCTCAAGCTGATTTGAATGCGCATGTGAGCAGCCACATTTCTGTGCTTTCTCGTACTCTGTGTCGATAACGAACGGTTTTTTTTCGAAGGTGACGCTACCAGAATTTACTCGGATGGTGGCACAATAAATGCAACAGTTTCTTGAAAAATAGAGTTAAAAAGTATTCCTGCAGTGAATTTTAATGGAACAAATATGTCAAGATTTACTAGAAATAAAATTGAACTTGAAACTTCAAAGAGAACCTTTAATCGTTTTTTTATCCTCAATATGAGAATAATATGAAAAATTGCGATAAAATTATCAAAATTAAAGTACTAACATCGATAAGCAGAGCCTCTAACTTGTATTTAAATATAATAAATCACCAAGCTTGCACCCATACATACCCGAATCAAGAACGTTCTTTAGTCTAACGGTCGTAACTCAACCGCAAAACTGGAATAAAAAAAAAAACAAACCCTCACCCTTGCACAAATGTTTATTCCATCTTTTTAGTGCGCTAACCGTAGCAGGGGTAAAAAGTAAATCGAACCATACCTGCACCAGCGGCTTAAATCCGCTCGCTTCGAGGCATTGATGTCTTTTTCCCGGTGCATGATGACCCTTATCGTGCCCCCGCTCCCTTATCCGTGGTGTGCCGCTTGCAATAGATTTGAATAGATTGTATCTCTCCACTCTCCAAGCTACTCGACATGCTGTGGCGCTACGGCTGCGCTCCGTATCCGTGCGGCGTACGGTTCGTACTGTTCGAACCTGGTGTCGTTCTGTGGTTTCAATGTGCATTTCTTTTCCCCACAAACGGTCACACGTTGATAGAGGGAGACTACACAAACTAACGTTTTTTTTCTATCTTCTTCATTCCTTTTAACTCCCAACGCTTTTCACCCCTGATAAGTGCGCTGGGCCAATGAAGCCCCTGCGAAACCCCGATCGTACCGCAGGTACACTCGACTATCCGATAAGGATGTGCGAAAGATGTGTACCACCATGGTATAGACAGGATTTGCTCGATATTTATAGCCTTTTTCGATTAGCATGAAAGCGGTGTCGTCTTTTCGGGCCAGGCAAGGCAACTTTCAGTGTGCCCTTTTCTCTTCATCACACTGCTCCACTTGCTTTGCTGAGTGTTCTTTTTTGTTTTGCTACGTTCTCTGCGTGGCAACGCTTCATTCGCTCTATATGTTCTATTCCTCAGGTTACACTTTTAAATTCGTGCTTCATTGGCCATTTTGCCCGTGCGAAGGAGCGCACACAACGAAAAGGGTGCATGAGGTGTGCAAGAATGCATACCGATTTACCGTTTTGTCGCCCGAAGGCAATCGTTAGCACAGCACGACGACATTCTGGCGTCCCGCTCCTAACTCCATTTCACACAATCGTTTAAGAATATTGACGATCTGGTGTGCAAGTGTCTCCGCCGAGCGGTAGTGAATAAATACAGCACGAACAATCTAGAGAAGCGCGCTCATGCTCTGCAGTGCATTTTTCTTTTGCGTGCCAAGAAATAGAATGAAGCGTTGTGTTTTCCTTTTCGTATAACAGCGCTGCTATGGACAATATTTAGATTAGGGCGTTCTTTTTCCATGTTTAACAGATTTATTAAAGCAAGGTACAACAAAAAACACAACAACACGCGCTAACGCTGTGCTTACGATCTGCAAAACCCGGGAAACGGCTCACTCCCCCGGGGGGGTTTGGGTAACACGCCATCCGCCATCGAGCGAACGGTTGAATGATACAACTTTTTGATGTCTCATATTCGTGCCGTGCCGCAATGCAATAAGCCAGATAAATGGAAAACGCCATTCGGAAAAATAAAACTCTACACCTAACACCTCCAGGATCTGTGGAGTAACGCTTACAGCGAGCGCTTCACTACGCCCAGCTTCGGTGGTTGTTAGTGTAGAAAGAAGCAAAAAAAACGGGAAGAAACCAACACCGACAATAGTAAACTACTTCAAAGTGCAAATGCATGCGAATGGGAAGCTACAAAGCGTGGAAACCGCCCCAAAACGAGCGCAAAAGTAGGTCGCCAAGCTTCAGCGGTTCGAAGCCAACGATATGCAAAGCAAACCCAAAAGGTAATAATAAGCAGGTACGAAGAAACGAACACGTCCACCGGGCTACAAAACCAGTGCCCTTTCTGGAATATACAGTGAGTGTAAAAAATAATCGAAAACAGACAACCAGCACAAGACGTAAAGATAAAGCCTGCCAAATCTTGTGTTATGCATATATTGTGCCAGAGTTTTGGTACTGGGCTTTGCCCGCACGCCCTAGGCGAACGAGATGTTGTACTCGATGCAGGCAAATATTTAGTTTTGACCTGGTGCAAAAAAAAACCAACACCGAAGAAAGAAAACATGAAAATACTACCAAACACATTCCGGCAGCTTCGACTCGAGCGGCGTACAATTGTACGGTATTTTCTGTCCAGGTACATATCTGGGCGAGAAGTTTCGGTACACTCCTCCCCCCCGAAGCAGTGTTTGGTACTGTTTGTGCACATTTTCCATTTCTCTGAATCTAGATGGTTGCGAGTGAGTGAACAAAAAAGAGGGCTGAGAAATGGAGAGAAAATTTGTAAATTGGAAAATTTGCATGCTTTGTAAGTGGTGCAATTGTACGGCCGGCTTTGCTGTACTTTGTTCACCATATTCTAAGAAAACATTAGCATGCCATTGGTGAAGGTTTCAGGTTTCTGTGCTGTCGTTTTCTATTGCCTTCGATTAACAGCAGAAAATTATCAGTTTAACACAAATTCTGAAAGAGTGTAGCATGAGGTTTTATCGTGTACCTAGAGTACTGTTGCTCTATTTACATTGAATGTTAATAATTGCAACACCCAGTGGCGCATTAACACGAGTGGATGCCTTAAGCGGTCATACGAATATAGGCCTTTCTGATTTATCGAGTGTGAAGTTGCAAGAGGAATTCTGAGAAGCAAATTTACTTGTGACTGGCGAATGGGTTCCTTTCTAGCCCCCCCCCCCTCAAGACTTCCCGGCTCCATGCAACCACTTAGTTTGTGTGCTGTTAATTCGGCCATTGAAAACACCATAGAAGTATTAACTCGGTGAGTAAGAAATCCAATCAAAAGAGCATAACGTTTTATGTAAAACTAATCCAACTGGTTTCTTTGGCTCGACAATTGATAATTGATCATTCAACTGACACCAGTAAACTAAAACAGCTATAATAACCTTCTTGTTTCAATTTCCCTTCTGCTTGAAATAGTCAATCGATCGAGCTGACTTGACAGATAACGTGATGGCGGTAATCACAATCTGTTAAACAGTGGAGTATCAGATGCATAGTTAAGGTAACCATTACTATCATCGTGGTTACCAGAGACTTTAAAATATTAATTAAACGGCCTAAAATAACAGTTGATTGAACAGGTAACAACTCGCTGATTGACTTGATACGATAACACAACCACCCGCTATCACATAACCATTTGCGACTCGTTCAGCATCGAGCGTAAGGACACACTAGAGGTTTATTGCTCGTATAAAATGAACCCATTAACGCTATAAAGCTAGACCATAAATACTGTTTTTATTAACGAACGTAACTCCACTTTAATTTACAGCATTTTTAAATACCAAACAAACAATTCACACTTATGCAACGGCATGGTTTGTTCATTTAATAAACTACAGGCCCCACCGGGGGTTAACCTTACTCGCCTACGAATAGTCAATCAAATGCAAACGAACAAATGTGAAAATTGCATCTAATCATCTATCAATCACGCTGGCTAAAAAAAAAAGAGGGGAAACAATTCGATGCGCTTCCCTGCCCAACCCATTCCCCATCGCCAGTCCATCGCGAATCAGCTAGTTAACGGAACAGCAACAGCACAAGTTTGTCTACACGACAGTCTAGACAGCGACGTGAGCACAACCCGCTACTCGTTGGCTTTGCAATTGCGTCATGCATAATGAAGCGCAACCGTTTGACTGTTGCATATTTAATTTCTAATTTCACTATCCGCACACCGTTCCGGTGTGGAGCACCGGTTCTGCGGCAGTGCGGCCTTCCTCGTTCCTGCCTTGTTCCGTAATTATATCACACTCACACGCAGCCCCATATGTCAGTCATTATGTCAGTATAATCAGGAACCGTTGCAGAGATAGATCGAGTGTTGTGCCTCCGGTATGAGTAAAAGTGTTGTAACAGCGCGCTTACAAAGGTGCAACTGTATGGATGATACATCTTTTCGGCTAAACATTGTACAAACGAATCTGATATCGATATCAGTAAGTGGTCTTAAATTAACACTTTGAGATAATTCTATTTCACTTAAACACTTAGAAAAGCAATAGTAATAGTATATAATTTTACCAAACTATTTTTAATTTCCAAGCGCTATTGCTTCCGATTACTATCTAAAGAGTATTTAAGCATTTAGATACTACATCAATACTATAAGCAAAAGTCCACCCTTTCCCGTTGAGCATAAATCCACTCATATTGACACGAGAAACGATATTGCATTTTCTTTTTTTTAGCAAATATTCTTCATCTTTCTAGTTAATATTTCCGAAATCTGTTGAACAGCAAGGTTAAATTGTAATTATTTGGCTGTAAAAACTACAGAAGCAAACAATAATTTTGAATTATTCTTACAAACCGCAGTACTAGCCAATTGCATGATTGGCATCAATTCGGCCGTCGATGCCAACCAAACCATCGCTAAACTTTAAACCAAACAAATGCAATGGGCGTAACAATTTTGCCGCAGTCGCGCACAATCGCCGACAACCCGTTTGTTTCCCCCAAAACATTCCTGTTTCATTCCCGACACAGCATCCACCGACCGGTAACTGGTAGGCAACACAGTTTGCATTATTTATTCAACGAAAAAGGTAATTTCATTCACGACCCATCATTGAGCCAATACGAACGGTGGAACCACATTACTGGCAGAAAGAGGAAACATTTGCCAGATACGAAGTGCTTTCCCCTTTCAGGACAGATTTCTTCGGAAATTGTCAACTACAGCATTCTTCTTCGCCGAACTCGCACAAACCGCCGTAACTCAAGTATCGGAAGCAAAATCGACCACGACGGACGGAAATGGTTTCCGAGCAAAACCGAGTGGCACACGGTTTAATTTCGGATTTGTTCAACTCGATTTCCACAGATAGTTCGGTGTGTGTGTGTGTGTGTGTGTGTGTGTGTGTGTGTGTGTGTGTGTGCGCGTGTGTGTTTGTGTGTGTGTGTGTGTTTGTGTGTGTTTGTGTGTGTGTAAACAAGTGATGTCGTAATACACTCCCAAACACGCAACCCACAGGCACCAAACCGAGAGCGAGTTTAGTATTGATGGAAATGGAATACTAATAGGATTTGCTCGAGAAAACCGATAAAACCCATCCATTTCTGCAAAACCGCCACCTTCTTCTTCTTCCACTTCTTCCATCCGGCCAAATGCAATCGAACCGTGAGCTGTATCAAATTCTCGCTACATGATGTGCCTTTTTCAGGTCTACAATTTAGCTACCAGCCCAGGTTCGTGCTGGGACGCATCAGAACGGCTTACCCCTTTTTTTGTTTCCTTTGCCTCCGTTCCCTGTGTGTGTGTGTGTTTTCGTTGGTCGCAGAACGTCTTCGTTTCGCCCCGTTTCACGGCGTTTGGTGAGTGTTGCACGTGTTTTTATGCTAATGAAATTTAACCTACTTTCTACAGTCGGAAAGGCCACGGACTAACCTTGGCTACGGTTGTACGGCACCGGCCTGTAGAACAAGTGTTCTGCTTCCTCCATTCGTATGGTTTGACCTGATTCGCTGATGTATTATTCGATCCGAATCAGGATGCCGATTGAAATACGTCAATTTTGATTCCAAATTAATCCAACTTACTCTATGGCAACATTTAAATTTTGGTAATTTATTGTTATTCGACTTAATATGAACGCATATTTGCGTAACCGTTTTCCAAATGTAATTCGACATTTAAATCCACTACTTTTGATCAAGCACAAAAAAAAAACAACACACTTTACAAACGCATTTGCCTCACTAAAGCCTAAAGCCGACGAAACCTTCCCAGCCCGTCCCCCCATCAATCACTGTCAGTCGACTGTCGCTCAACCTGTGGCGTCGCTGTTTTATGCGGCCGTTCCCGTCCTAGTTCCGGACGGCGGTCGAGCAATATCCTTCCAGCCGAGCAAAACCTTCCCCACCACGTGTACCTGTTGTCGGCCAGAGATCAATAATTTCTAGCTAATGTCAGCAAGAAGCTCCAACGCAAAGAAAGCTCTGTAAACCTGGCACGATCAAAGAGGACAAGACTTCTGACGATAGTTCAACCGCCAATGGCTGTACTAGTACTTCTTTAATGAGGATTCACTTAGCGATAGCGGAGATTGGAACGACCACCAGCAAGGCAATGTCAATTGCAACTAACCACATCACCTACGGGAGGATGTAGCATAATCTATACAGTAATTATTGATTCGACGTAAATCTATTTCAACTTACGGGCACAGAGAACAAGAGTTTGTCTTGAATAATATGCAGCGAATAGGAGTGATAAAGAAACGACACGGTAGTGGTACAGTATTAAAACACAGCGTAAAAAGGCTATTACATCTTCATTAATGCTTCTACTTAATGCAATTTTAGAGTATATTGATTGGTATGAAAGATGTACGACCAAAGTTGAGATTTTGAAAATTCAGCACCCAACACCTAAAATCACATCACATTAACGTACGCAGCATAACCATTTGTGGACCTAAAAGAATCACTCCATTAAAATGGGCCACAAAAAATCGCCTTTGAACTTCAATCTTATGGAAATTTTCCCACATCATTCGTGGCCATTAGTGGTCGCGTAAGGTCATAGCTGGACCGGCACTGTATACACCCACAATCATGATAAGACTTATGGCGATAAAAAAACGGGGGCACCAAACAGCATGCCATAGTATCACACTAGCGTAACGGGCAAAAGCTTGAATAAAACCAAAAACAAAGAACCCCGACCAGCCGTGAGAATTTGATGAAGCTAATTAATTTTTGATGTTACCCAAAATGATTTATGGACCACATTTTGGGAGGAAACGTACTGTATCTTACTTTTGTTTTTTTTTTTGGCTTTGTTTCATACACTTACTTACAGCGCCTGGCGGAACGACAATTTGGGATAGGTTAAAAAGGTTGTTTTTTGCACATCACAAGATTGGCCCTGTTTCGTTTTTTTAGATCGATTTCGTAGCACCCTTTTGGTGACTAGTGGAAAGTGTATTGATTAAAAACAAAGCCTGTGAGAAGGTAGAGTTAGCGGGTGTGTGACTTTCAGGATAGGGATAGCTATTTTCCTGTGTGCGTCATGTAAACGAATGCATACCGTTACAGGAATTTGCTTTTACATAGGTTTTAGACCGGATTGCGAGCAAAACTACCTTGAAAACATGTTTGTATTTTTCAAGCAGCTGAGCGCAAAAACTCTTTCGTTGTGCAATGCTTCATATCCAAAAGCGTTTCGTTTTATTTTTCTCCTTTTCACTAATTTTAATTGATTTGCAAATCAAAATCAGAAATCCTGCCATTCATAGTGTTTTATTTTTCGAATTGTAGTTTATTAATTATGGCGAATGAAGGCATAACAGGGCCATTGCAAGAAATAAAATAATTATTGCACATGAATTGAACAAACCCATTCTGAATCTCACCCAACACAAAACAAAATCAAATTTAAGTATCCTGTTCCAAACCACGAACGAAAGCCCTCCCTTCAGACCTGCTGCAGCGCGGTGAATATTAATTCAATCAAAACAAGCAGAACGTTCAAAACTCCCAACGTGCACGCGGGGTTATGTTTTTAATTACTTTAGCAATGTTATACCCATGCTTAAAAATACAACTACACATCTGCTCGAGTCGAACCGATCGATAACAAGGCCGAGGTAAATGTGCGGGGTAAAATAAAGGGAAAGTTCACTGATTACACCTGTCCGCTGAGCAGTGCGTACCCGGTCCGATCGGAAACTGCACCTGTTAAATACCATTTCGATTGCTTCTCAGAAGGCTTATGAATAAAATTCTGCTTCCTGACCCAAAAAAGCAGGAGGCACAGCTGATTGATAGCTTCCGGAGCAGATTTCGAAGAAACATAATAATACAATTTCCAGAGCCGATGATTGGATGCCGATTATGAATTTACGGCCCAGACAGATGGAATACATCATTGAGTCCCTTCCGAGTTTCAGCAGAATTTGCTACCCCCAGCGAAAGCACTAATTAAAATGTCCTAAACTACTCCATCTGATTGAACTATTGATTGATGCGATCAGTTTGGAACGTTTAACGATACTATAACGAAAATGGTTGTAACAGTTGTTGCAGATCGCTCAGCGGCGTACAATGCATTGCTTTATTTTACTATATTTTACGATCAAATTAGGTTAAGAGGATATCCTCCTGCTGCAGCAATTGAATGAGTGATTGAGCAAAAATTACTATGATACACTCATTGTGAAACATAAATGTTTATTTTGTCATTTTGAAATCGTTCGGTTAAACATATCAAATCAGTTGCGTAGGAAGTAGCAAGTAATATTTTTCGATGAAATCGCTGCATGATTATTACACATTTTGTCGGAATCACTAGCTAGTAATTATGCAATGTAATACTTTGTGTACGAGTCATCTATATTTTTCTGAGTGATTGTTATTCCTTAATTGGCGCTTTCACCGACACAGATTACTTGATAATGAGGGGGTTTAGCTGTCCGTCCCACGCAGCTATCAGAATCGTGAACCCATCGC
>KB665655.1:891332-906265 GCA_000349065.1 Anopheles quadriannulatus
CTTAATCAGTTGTATACCTTGTGTACGTTATCCTTATTGTATAATTGTCCTCTCAATGTTATTTCCCACGTATTAATTCCTGGACTTTACGTTAGGTTAGGATAGTATAAGATAATATAGATATAGGGAGTAAGAACAACTTGTTTAGCCTATTGCAACAGAAAATTGAATGTGAATAAACAATAAACAATTATCTGGAGTCATTCGGAATCGTCTGGAGCCGTCCGGAACTGTCCAGAGTCGCCCGAGTTTGGAGTTGGTCGGATTTGGCATTCAAAACAAGGACCTGGATACGAAGTGCATCCACAGAGTGAAAGACAAAAACACACAACGAAATGAAATACCTAATCACAAGCAAATTGAAAATCACTCCGGTTCCGGTTGACTCCGATCGATTCCGATCGACTCCGGACGACTCCGAACGACGAGACGAGTCCGAGACGTCCCGGATGACTAAAACTCCGGGCGGAACTAGTGGTTCCCATTTTGCCATAGTCGGAATCGGACTTACAATAGCCGTAGTCGGATCGGAGTCGTGGGTACGCTCTAAAGAGCACATCACTATTCCGGATGACTTCGGACGACTTCGACTGTGGCTAGAACTAGTGGTTCGCGGTTTGTCGAAATCGGAATCGGACTAACAATAGTCCGAATAGGATCAAAGTCGTAGATGCGCACCAGAGAGCACATCACTACTACATACGCTAAATTCTGAGATTTGACATTGTCATTAATAGGGTTCTCTAGCCAGCCCAACAACAAAAGCTTCACTTCTAATCAGCATAATTCTCATTTCCACAGAGTTCAAACGACATCTAAAGCACGAACTACATCTATTCGTTGAACGGAGACAACTATCTAATTTGCCAGCAAATAAAATGGACTACACCTTTTTGCTGGAAAACGTTATCACGGCAAAGGGGTTTTCCAAAAATTACCTATATGAATCGACCCTCCATCTTCGATCAAAAACACACTCCAAACTGCCATGTAACAAGCTACCATTTTTTTGGATTGTATACGTATTCGTTAAAATAAAAAGTTCCTATCATCGCCCCAATGCCTCATCTTCCCTTTAGAGCTTCACCGGCCGAGGTGCTTCACTCTCTGTCCGCAATATCTGCGCGTAACGGTAAAGGACAGCCGAAAAAGGATTATTTTAACACCGCAATGTAAGTCCTGCAGCATGACGACAGAGAAAAGGACACGTTCGGAACTGTTCGAAGGCAGTTTGCGTGCGGCGGAAGGAAATGTGTGTAAGCGGCATACATATAGATTTTCTTTCTTTTTTGTATTAGCTTCGTTTCAAGCTCCTCATTGCAGTGTTTCGGCTGAAGTATCGCACTGCCGAACATTGGCATTGGCACTGCCGGTCAGCGATTTGCCAGTTGGATCGAATATTTATTGATTGATCAGCTCCAACCGTCCGTGCATCCACCCGCAAATGGGCCTCACAATTCCGTACCGTTCCATTAGTGGATTTTGCTAACAGGGGAAAAACTTTCGACTTCACCGAACTCCACCACAAGCGTGGGAGATGATAGAGAAGCAAACAGTACACAGCGCTACTCGCGTGTAGTTCGTCCAGCCTGCCGAAGCACCCATTAACTGCTCTGGCAATGGTAAATTAATTCCAAATTCATTCGTTCTGGCTGTGAAATCATCACACAAGCATGTAAGCACGCCAGCCAGCCAGCCCGGCTACAGTCCCACCGTCCGGGTGGTGTATAAATTCTGCCAAATTTTAGCAGCATCATCATCACTTGCGCGCGGGTTGTTGTTTGCTTGCGTAATATTAACAGTCAAACATTACACCATCCAATCCAATCGTTCGGGAGTACCTATCTGTAGTTTGGTGTTCCGTTTCATTCTGTAGCAGGGATCCCCTCCACAGGGCCAGCAGGACCAATAAGGACGCAACAACATGTGTTAGGGGGGCACGGTGTAATACAGCAGTAGCAGGGAAGAAATTGGGTTGGAAGGAATTATGCGCAGAATCGGAAAAAACCTGTTCACCACCACCATCTCCTCTCGCGAAAGGGAGTCACAAACCGGCCAAATGGGGGAAAGGAACTTTTGATGACAAATTTGATGAGGCGACTGTACAACAGATTGGCACACTGGCTCGAAGGTCACGTGTTAAAGGGTAAATGCGGGCGGTAAGAAAAGAAAACAAAATGGATAAACATGCAAAATGTAATTATATCAGTAAGGTAGCGTCTGCTGCTGCTCTGTGGAAGTGTGTGTGTAGTAACGGGTGTACCGAAAATGGAAACTTGCCAATGGGGAGAGGAGCATTGTGATTCATGCCAGCTTGACGCCAGCGCAAATAAGCCAAAGCAGCACGCGGTAAAAATTCATGATGAAACGTGTTAAAGCTCGAATTTCTCTGTGCACAAAGAGTGTTTTAGTTTGATTTCTTTGTATGAAAGACAGACACAGTGGCTACGAAAACCAATTAGTAAGCTACCGTAATGGCCAAGGTCTCGCTTTATCATACCATCGCAAATCGTAAGCTCATATAAAAGCATTTTAAAACACATAAATGAACCACTTGTTGTACCCAAGCATAAATAATCGTATATGGTTGTTTAATGAGCCGACTGACAGCATTCGCGCACCAATGCCTGATGGGGAAAACGGAGAAGAACCGATTAGATTAGCAGTTTATCCTGCACAGAGCTAGCTCTATATTTAGCTTGGACCGTTCATTCACGCATGCGGGTGCACTTGCAACTAATTTAATATCGTACACACCCGGGGTAACCTTGTTACAATTAACCCGCTAGAAACTAGAGACAGACCATTGCTGGAAAAGTCTTTTAAAGGGGTTGAAAATTATAGTTTCCTGGAATTGGAGAACCACGGGAAAAGGGAAAATGCACTCGCAGACAAACATTGCGTGATGGCGCAGAACCCCAAACTTGTTTGGACAGTGATCGAGAAAAGGTGAAACGTGTAGACAAGGGAACATTAAATTCGTCGCGCCATTACATTGTCCCGTCCCCCTCGCCGGAGGAGAAACCTTTCCCATAGCTGCCCCGTTTTAAGCTCAATAAGGGGTTTGTGTTTAAGGCGGCAGACTACACTTCACTTGCTAAGGTGGCTCATGAAAAGGCTTCCCACCCTGGAAGAGGTCACAACACCGGTTCGGCATTCGGTACCGAGTAGAAAGGAACGCTAGACACATAAAGCAAGTGGAGGAAAAATGACATAAAACATAAGTAATGTCGCGTGTATGCTCACATGCACCGTGTACTGGAGAGAGAGAGGGGGCGGACCAACAATCATTCTGCACTCAGTGCACGTTTGCTGGCGCACACGACAACCTTCCATCCCCATCCAACCCACCAACCACCACGGTCATGAACGATTTTCTTTTGCTCAATTTGGTGTCGGGAGAAAATTGCCACCGCCTTCGGAAGAAACAACACAAAGATGGGGTTTTCTTTGCCTGGCGAAGCCAAATACTTTACCGTCCTTTATGCGCGCCCCAGGATATCATCCACTGCTGAAAGGCGCTTGTGTTTCTCCCTTTTTATGTGCTTCTTTTCAACCTCCCACACAAACACACACATGGAAGGGAGGGCAGGTTGGTTACGGTGAATACAGAAATTGATTAAACTTACAGCACGTAACTTTGGCGATCGATTGGCCGCAGCATGTTTACAAGCAAACAGTGGGGGAAGCACTTGTGGAAGAGAACGGACCGAGTAGAGAGAACCAGAGGCTACACTTTGTGATATTTTGCTATATGATTTATGATATTTTGGTACATTTTTTCTTACATTATAAAGAGTAGTTTCGCGTGAAAGTAAAGTCCAATAAAGCCAGATAGTTCAATAAATGATGATTAAGGGAGGGAAACACTGTAATTATCTGGTATAAAACAATGTTGTTAAAAATCAGGCACAATAAAATCACAGAAAGTAGCGCAATTTATGGCAGGATAATAATTTGCCATTTTACACAGGACCGTAAACGCTCGATCACGCTCGATAATCGAGTGTCGTCGTTGAACGAGAAAAAGGACATTTTTATGAGCCCCCAAAACAGTAACACAGTAACGCACAGCAGTGTCAGCACAACATGCCCGAAACTCTCCCAAGAATCCTTCCGAAAGACCCCTTTTACCCATGCCATACACCGTCCTTTTAGCCCTTTTTTTTCTTTTGCTGACCAGTCAGTCAGTCAGCCAGTCATTCAACCTTGCCTCGGTGTGTTAGCCGTATGCCGCAAGTACCACGTTTTGTCGCAACGGCCCACAGCAACGGAACGAGGCGTAGGGGAGCCCGCGTTTGAATTCGGTATCGATTATACCGGTACCGCCAAACTGGTTTCGGACCGGCCTGGAGCCCTCCCCTCCCCTCCCATCTATGGTAACGAGATCCTAACAACATTTAGGTTAGTAGCGTGTGTGTGTGTATGTGTGCACGGTGCGTCATGTGCGTTTGCGATACCACTTGGCTTCACGTCCAACGAAACAACAAAAAAAGCTGCGTTTTTTTGTAACGATGGTAAAGTTGAACAAAATAAATACACCCAAAATCCGGAAATCCTTTGCGGAAGCGCTCTCCCGTAGCGCTTCTTGCCGTAAATGGGGCGCCATAAACGGACGCGCCACCGTACACCCGGGAGGGGAAAACAGAGCACTCTAACGCACATAATCAGCTAAAGTGTTGAAAAGTTGGCCGGTTAGCAGCGAACCACTGGACCGGAAGGAAACGGGCCGATCGATTTAAAATTTGATCAACGCGCATCAACTCCCCGATATCGCGAGCTGGAGCCATAGTGCGCCATTGTGTCCGCTTCGTATTGTTTCTTGTTCTGTACCGTTGCAGTCGGTTGCATTTGCACCGTTCCATTGCTTACTGCATTGTGTGTTTTGGGCATGGTGGGGCAAGGTGTTTGCATATTTATTCCAGTGCTGATTGTTGTACCGTTCGGTTTGTGCAATAGGTTTGCTTCCGCAAATGGAGCGATAGATATTTAACTGCCGATACGTACTCATGGTCGAAGCTGAAGGGAACGCACAATTTCTGCCCAATGAACCTGCTGCTAAGGACATCTAGATAGCGAGTTTAATAAGCTTTTCATGAGTAGTATGTTGGAGGTAAATATAGTCAGCTCTCAGAAATTGTTCAGAAAAATATACGAAACTAAATTAAATCAAACAAACAATTGTAAATATTTGCAAAATAAATGATGCAAAATATAACATTGAAAATTGAATTAAAATGCTCACTTTCCGCTAGAAACAGCAACCAGCAACTGATTACAAAAGCAAGGACATTTCACAAATGATTTTTCCTAATTTTAATAACCAATTTCCGGCAACCCTGGAGATGCACTCATTCCGTTTAAATATTAACAATTAATAGTGCTTCACCATCATTCCGAAATTACATAAGCAAACAACCAACAGACAAAAGAAGGGCTGATTTTTTTTCAAATGTTTCCAGCACGATAGCCCCGCCATCAGTCACGCCATCGGCCAAGTCGCACCAACAACAGGCACCTAAAAGTAACAAGATTAATTTTTTATCGGCGCTCGTCTGGATGTATTGATTTTTTGAGTTCCAGCATGTCCCAGTTGCTTGCTTGCTCTCTTTCTTCCTTGTTCCCTCCACGTTTCCTTTTTGTCCCATTTAACCCGTTCCCAAACAGTCTTTTGCCGCCAGTGCGTCCAAACCTTTGCCGTTTCCTTGTGTGTCGGGAGAGTGTTTTTTTTAAACATTTTTGTTCTTTGTGTTCGTTAACGTTGGGATAGGACAAGGCTTCATGCGTACCACAACAACACAAGCTCCAGCGTGTCCACTCTTTATGCTTGCAGAGTGACTTTGACATGCATTACTAATCATAAGGACGCCTTCACTGGACTCTGGCGCGCGTTGCGTGTTCCAAACGTGTTGTTAGTGGTACAATTTTATAAAACCAGCACAAGGATACATTAATTGTGCAGCTTATCGAGGCCAATTTCACCTTCCAGAGAAAAGGTGCTTTCGCTTGGACGAGAGATGGTGATTAGCGGCGATTAGCTGTAATTCATTTGACTCAAGTTCGCCAAATTCAAGGTGATGTGCACAAATTTACCCCTTTCGAGCTGGTTTACCCACCTCCAGCAAAGCTGAGTCATCGTTCAGGGTTAACAGGGCCAAAAATCGTTCAGCACGCGCGTAAGGACTGGAAGTGAATGACCTCCGCGAGCCAAGTCGGCTGGTAAATCGCATAAAATTCAACACCATCTCGACACCCCGGTTCACCTTGCCGCAACGTGCCCGTGGGGTTTATGTTGCAAGCTATAGCCCTCCCATGAATGCCGCCACCTTTTCAATTCATCCCAACAGGGGACGCCCAACACTTACCCCCGCCGCTTGCCGGAGTGTTTGGCAGCAAAATTAAAACTTTCAATTACTTACGAGCGCGCATTGCGAGCGGACCAAGAATGGAAGTAAAAGTGCACCGGCAGCCAAAGTGCAGAACACCGCGCGGGGCGCCACCATCCGGGGTATGCACCGAACGGCACCTTGCAGCTTAATCCTTGAACAGCACGACACAAACACATAAAGTGCAGCAAAAGGAGCGATGTGCAACGACACGAAACCAGCGGACAGGCGGCACACATTTTTCCGCTGTGTACGTGTCTAGCGAGCGGAATTGAAACTATTCCCTTTTGTCCTGCCGCTCTCGTCCCGCCGCTGGCCTTCCTCTCCATGGGTCTGTAATAATGCTGGGCGGATTGGCTTTGTGCCGTTCCAGACGACACAAAGACGGCACCACCGACACACTCCGCCATTGCTAACTTTTTCTTCCGGGAGCAAAGTTTGCTAAAAAGCTCCTTCAACCAGACGCCAGACCTTTTGCACGGCACCGGCAGTACGAAGTACGAAGTACGAAGTGCACAGGGTGGACAAGATTAATCACATCCTTTAAAACTCAATGGAAGGATATTTTTCGCCTGCCAGTCTCCGTTAGCGTGATGACCAATGGGAAATTCCCCATCGGTGCCAAGTCTGCCGACATACCGCTGCACACCCGTGCAATGGTCCACCCATGCCAATGGCTAGTCAGCAAAAAGGTACTGCTGGCGTTGGGTGCTAGAGGTATGCCCGGGATGACATTTTGTACGAAAATAATAAAAATAAATCGTCCCTCCATTGACAACCTCAAACTGGTGCAGAACCAGTTGGTTTGGGGGGGGAATGAATCAGTTCGGCGAGGTTTGCAAATCCGTAAAAGGACAGGATTTGCTGGTTGAGCGAGTTGTCTCAATGCCATTTCTGTGAGCTCGCCGTGTGGTTGAAGGACGCCAAATATCTTATGCATTTGTTGCTCAATATCGCGAGAATGTCAGAGAGCAGGCAGTCGCGAGCAGTGTGTTTTTTTGTTTTACAAAATAAAACTTGCCATTTAGAACTAAAACAAAACAAAAGCTAAGTAGTAAATTGAAATGAAGCGAAGCACAAGCTGCCCCACCCAACTCACCCTCGTTGTCTTCGTCGATTTTGAGCGCTTTGGAAATGTACTCGAACGCACGCCGGTGGTGATGCTTCTGCTTCGCCAGCAGCGGATCCCCGGGACCCACCTGGCTGCCGCTCGCTGACCGCTGGATGGACATTTCGCGACCTTCGCCGTTTACCAAAATGCCACTCTGTGAGCACTGCAGCGGATGATGGGCCGCTTGATGCTGCTGCTGCTGCTGCTGCTGAGGTTCTGTGACACCGTGCTGCTCTTGTTGCAGTAGGCTGTATTGATGCTGCTGCTGCTGCTGATGCTGCTGAAGCTGGTGTGCGGCGGCGGTACTGTGGATGCTGTGGCTACTGTGCCGATGATGGTGATGGTGATGATGGCCGTGCTGATCCGTGTTGATCACGATCTCCAGCCCGCACTCCTTCCGGACCGGCCGGTACACCACCTTCGTGGTGAAGTTGTACACGTAGCGGAAAACGATAAACAACTGATACAGCAGCGAGCGCAGAACGTTAAACACAAAGATAACGGGAAACGAAATGATGTAAAGGTTTTGCTTGTGGACCGAGCCGCCGTCACATCGTTTGGCGCCCGCGTCGGTTCCGCCTCCTACAGGACTGCCGGCGGCGCTTCCGCTGCCGTCCAGGGTGCCGGTTTCGCCGTCGTCGTCGCCGGTGGCGTCGTGCTGCTTGCTCAGGCTGCCGGTGCGCGATTTTTTACTGGGCGACTTGCCAGCGGTGGTTAGCGTGTATTTATTGCGCACCATCGGTCACACGGGCGCGGATCCGGGGCCACGGATTGCCTTGCTGCTGCTAACCTTCCGTGGCGCGCGCGTTTTATTTTTCCTCTTTGGCTCTCTCCTTGCTTAACACCAAAACACAAGACCCACGCTCCTTTTGCTTTCACGCTGGTCGTAGAGCGCTGCCGCTCAGGCGCTTCACCATACACACGGACCGAACGAAAGTGTACTAATCGTGCTACGCCTATCGCGCTTACTACTGGCAACGGGGAACAACAAATCAGGACGAAAGGCTAACAACGACACCCGCCTTATGATACCCATGTAAGCGGGGTGGGGGCAAACTCTACTGCTTTCTGCCCTGCCCTGGTACTACACAACACGCACTGTGAACTTCTATGCTAGCACGAACGAAAGCACCGCTCACCATAGCGATCGCATAGAGAAGGGGATGCTGCACAGCACACAGTTGGCGTGGGAATAATGGGTGTGCAGACGCAATCCCCACAAAATAACACTACAAAAATCACACACACACACACACATGTGCGCATCGACACACGCACAGTAACGCACGGAGCGCTTCTTCACTCTCGCTGCTCGCACTAGAGCAGTAACACGGAAACGCTATATTTACACGACGGTGTTACAAGAACAAACGCTACAAACGGAACGAAACCACCTATCGTAAGGCTACGGAGAAGCACTACCTAGTTGCCCGTTTGGAGAACGAAATCGCTACGGGAAATCATCCCCCTATGCAGATGGTTCCGCACTGTGCCCGACTACAGCTAGACACACTGGGACGGCACGGCACGATGATACAATTCACGCCCGTGACCGAAACAAAGACTGCTGCTGCTCATTTGTTGTTGCTGCTGGTGCACACAACTTTTCGCTGCCCGCAGCTGTCAACGCTTGTGCTTAGGGCGCGTGTACACGGTGTCACTTCCTGAGGTAATGGGCACTGCTCGTTCGGCTGTACGGTAGGATTTTTTTTTGTTATTAGCACTGGGGGGAACTCAATTGCAGCACCTTGGGAAAACCAATTGTTAGTTTTGTTAAGTTTAAGTTTAATTTAAATTGTAGTGTGCTGATATCTCTCTCTCTTTTGTTGGTCTGCTTACGATAGAGCACGTCGATGTGACATGGCCCAGTCAATAACAATTCTCCAGGATGCTCGGTCCCTGGATGCAGCCTCCCATCCCATGTAGACTTCCGATCTCCGACAGGTCTCGCTTCACCTGATCCAACCATCGAGTTTGCTTTGCTCCCCTGCGCCTCATACCGAACTGAAAACCGCTGTCGAAACCTTCTTGGTGGGGCATGATTTCGGCATCCTCAAGACATGTCCCAGCCATCGCATCCTGCCGGCCTCGCTTCGCCGTACAGTTCAGCAAGCTCGTGGTTCGTTCTTCTCCTCCATGCTCCATGCTCGAACACACTGCCAAATATGGTCCGGAGGGTACGTTGCTCAAACACGCCCAGAGCGTTTGCATCCTCCGCTCGGGTGGTTCAAGACTCGTGTCCATAGAGGACCACCGGGCGAATCGATGTGCGATATATCTCACATTCAGTGCGGACTCAAAGTCTTCTGGATTTCTTGGATTGATCGGTGGGAGTTTACCTCCCACAAACCCAGCTTGGTAGCTGCCGACTAAATTTATAGCAAGGGGCGCAAGTCTGCAGAACAGGATCTAGGATCTTCGACGGTAAGCCTCTCCGGCCCCATCTTGAAGAGCTCGGCAACCAGTCTATCGCTACCAGCAGACTTATTGGTCTTAAGCTGCTTGATGACGATCTCATTCAGAGATGGCGGAGGCACCTCATCGTCTGCAGCAAATTTGTTGATTTCATAACAAATAAAAAAATCAAATTTTGCGTTTTTCTCACAAGATACTGCAACGTGTATACGGTGCTAAAGTAAAAGCGCCTGCTAATCAGCTGTCAAGTAAATGTCAACCAATGTTTACAGCACGTTTTGTGTCGCCGCGAAAATAAAACAACGTTTTTTCCCCAGCACCATCGGCTCCAATCTACCCAAAAAGCTATGAACTCGCAGGCAAACGACTCCGACAGTGAATATTCGGTCGAAAATGAGGGATTGGAATCATCCGCGGAAGAAGACAAAGGCAGCGACTCAAATGACACCAGCGATGAGGATGCTGATGACGATGACGAGGATGAGGATGTGGTAAATATCGGGTCAGAAGAAGCGTACACCGAATGAGTTACTAAAATAGATTTATGTCCTCCTTTGCGTAGCCAAAACTTGCGGACGATGAGTATAAAACAATGCCGTTCGAAGATTTGCTCAAGCTGCAGAAGAAGCTTGGCGCACGGATGTACAACGAGGCCATATTCGGCACATCGAAGGATAAGAAACCGAACGCATTGAAACCTAAGCCCAGCAAAAAGGCGAAACAAAAGTCCGCATCGGAAAACGAGTCGAGCAGCGATTCGGACAGCGGCCCGGAGGAGATGACTTCCAAGCGGAAGGTTCCCGCACTGGGAATGGGAAAGAAGGACAAGAAAGATTCCCTCGCCCGGCCCAGGGATCCGCGGTTCGATCCACGGCAGGGGTACTTTAGCGGCCGCCAGTTTCGCAACAACTACAGCTTCCTGAACGACCTGCGGCAGAAAGAGCTGAAGAAGCTGAACAACAAACTAGAGGCCGCGACCGATCCGGAAGAAGCTAGCAAGATCAAGTTTCTCATACAGCGCACGGAAAACCAGATTCGTGAGTACGCGAAGCATAAGGCACTCGATGCTGACCGAATGCGCGAAAAGCAGCAGGCCCGAGCCGCGATACAGGAAGGCAAGCGACCGTTCTTCGAGCGCAAGAGCACCAAACAGGCGCGCGCACTGGTCGAGCAGTACGATAAGCTTAAAGATCACGGAGCGCTGGACAAGCACATCGACAAAAGGCGAAAGAAAATCTCTGCTAAAGATCGGAAAAAGCTCGACTTTGCTACGTAGCGCCGTTTTATTCCTCTACTGCTTAAATAAAGTACACACGCACTCTATCCCACACGCAACATGCGCGCTTCCCGCTTCTCCTGCAGCTCCTTGCGCTGATCTTCGACCACTTGTCGCCGCTGTTCGAGAAAATCCTTATACTCGGCCGGATCGAGCTCGTTCACTATTTCGATCCCACACGTGCGGGCGACTCCGACCAGCGCCTTGCACATGTGCTCCAGCGTGAGTAGTGCGTTGGGTGGATCTTGCAGTTTGATTTTCGCTATCTCGTACAAATGCTTTCGTGTGATCTTGCCCGCAATCTCTTTGCCCGGGCTCATGGCACCGCGCTGTATGCCGGCCGCTTGCTTGAGCAGGAACGTAGCGGGAGGTGAGTGGATCGTCAGCTCGTACGCCCGGTCGGAGGTGACAGCTACCCGGCACGGCAGCGGAATGCCTTCCTTGATCTCTTTGGTCCGTTCGTTGAAGTCTTTGCAAAACGCCGCTATGTTAATGCCACGCTGGCCGAGCATCGGGCCGAGCGGTGGACCGGCCACTGCCATGCCGGCTGGGATGTTTGTTCGCAGCTTGCTGGTGTGGTTGATTTTGTCGAACGTTTTCTTCATCGTTTTCAGCCGTCCCGCCGCTTTCGACATTTTGGCTGCAAAATGAGGTAAAAGCGTATTAGAGTAAGCTCAACAAATTATCGTAATATTTGATAAAATACTTACAGGTTTTATTTGCTGTATCGCCCGGGAATTATTGCATGCACGGTGTTGTCAAAATTGTGTAATCAAAACAAACGGTTTCGTAGAAAGGAGGTTGGCTCATGGGCCTTCCAACTGCAAACCACTGACAGGTAAGATTGACCGTTAAGAGCAAAGCAAACCAATGTGATTTCAAAAATAACGAGCGAACAGTTGAGATCGTTTGAAGTTTAAAAATTTGCGTTTTATTTAAAAATCTCGATGCAAATGGAATTGTTTAAATTTTGAGTTGTTCTTTTTGCAATATTATTTTTGAATGAATTTTATTTTTTTTACTATTGTAATAGAACTACTTTTGAATATTCAGTTTTGAGCTTTGAAACTTTGATCGGTATCATTATATGCTTTTTCTTCTTCTTTTCTTCGAACACACATCGATGCGAATTGAACACCCATCGCAAGCGCCACAAATTAAGCTTAAACGACTGGAAAATCAAATATCCATAGAAAAAAAAAACTAAATCTCCATAGCTTCATTAGTTTGTTCAGTAGATGGCGTATTACAAACTCATCATCTGTCCTTTTCTTGCAATGTGTCTTGCCTAGCTTCATCTAATCATGGCGTTCTAGTTCTAGCGATGCATAACTTCAATTCGAAACCATACAACATTGCAAAGGAAAGCTGAAAGCTCTCTAAGCGAAGGAGGCTCCGCTATCCCGCCAACAGTTAACGCCACCAACTTTTTTGTGCTATTTTTATAATGCATCAGTCGTTCATCGTATGCTAAACGAAGTATTTTTATATTCCGTTTAGGTTGAGAACTTGAGTCGTTTAGAACACGTTTAGTGGTCGTTTAGTGGACTTGTGGCACTTGGGATAGCAGGATTGTAAGTTCTACGTGTGGGGGGCATGCATGCTCCATACAGGGGTTGACAGACATTTTCTTAAGCTTTGCGAGTTGACGATTCTACCACTGGAAACTCAAGGTTTTGGTTTTCGGTCGTCTACCAACCGTTTGGCTCTGCTTTGTTTTATGAATTTGTTGCGTGCAACAAGCACATAGTTTTTGTCGGTTCGTGTTGTTGAGATTGTTTTCGGAGAGATGCGATCGCACACGAGCGTACCCTAATAAAGAATCGAAATTAAAAAAAACCCAAGAGTAGAATGCATCCATATCAACGTTCCTCGATTTATTTTTTTGTACTATGAGCCTATTGAACTCATTTGTCCATTTGTGACTCAAAATGGTACTGTGGAATTAATAAATTCAATTGAAAAGGTATCATGATTACCGCCATCTCTTGATGGGTACAGTGACTTCCCTAGATTTTTTTATTCCAATGATCGTCTTTTTTAACTTAAACTCATACGACCATTACAAAAGCAAAATAAAGGAAGTCCCGTTCAAAATTATTCTCACCAATCACTTCCGGTAGTAACTGCCCAAACCGGAAATAAAACCCATAACGTTCTCTACCGCATTTTCCATCAACAGTTGTCACCATATACAACTGTTCAAAAGTGGATGTAATTTAACACCTTTCCCTTTCTTGACACCTCAAGTTCTAACTTGCAACCGGTTCGTGGGTGTAATCCGATATGATGCAATGGTATGCGATTGCTCGATTAAATTGTTATCATCCATCGTAATAAGAAAATGGAACGAACGCATCCCAGTAGTTGGTGAATTAACACAATTAACAAGCCACCCCACCGGTGAGTGTACACGTGTGTACCAGCAAGCAAACCGATCCGCACCATCAGCGTGGCAGTCGTGGTGGCTGACGCTGTCCAGCACGTGGCACCAAAGGGAATCCGCTTAATGCGTGCCGACAAAAGGTGTCGACATACTTAGGCACACCGGAAAGCACTGATCGGCTGACTTCCGGCATACGAGTGGAATTTCACCCAGATTCGATTGCCCGCTGGTGCGCTTCGGGTGACAAATTCTTAGCACGCGCCACCTTTTCTTACCAAAACAAAAGGCATTTTCTTACGAATTTTTAACAAAAATATGACACACCCAGCAGAAACAGCAGAAAAAATGCTGACGAACCACCTGGTGCGTAGTGTGGCGCCACCGTGTAGCGCGTAATGTTCTAGCTCGATTATTAGCGCGCACACAGCGACAAAAAAGCCACTGCTTACCGAGGCACATTTTTTGGTGTGGACGGGCGGAATAAAAAAACCATAACAAATGGAAGGAAAATCGCACCCCGCACGTGCCGTTTATGGTTACGCGCCTTTTCACAGTGAGGGCGGTACAACGAAGGGCGCTCCGCTGCAAGCGGAGGTGTCTTGCGTACGACAAAACGCTTATGTTTCCATTTTTTAATTTATTTTACTTTATAATACACTACAGTCGAAGATAATTCAATGGGCAGAGTTCACGAGCGGGGTGAGATTTCATAATCGGTGATAAATTGAAAAATCAATGAACACATTTAACCCTCCGATCCCCCTGAAAGATCATGTAATGTTGGGCAAGGGTTTTGGGCTGTGCATTTTCAAAGGGTAGGGCAAGCCGGGAAATATAGAAAGAAAGAGGGAGAGAGAGAGACATTATGGTATGGTGGCAGATGGTGGTGGTGCTACTGTGGGTGCCAAACGCAGGCTCTACCCTTACCCTACAAACGCTGCTATACCACGAACGTTTCGCACCGAAAACGATCGATCGATCGACCGCGAGTGAAGGTTCTCCGTAGTGCTGCTGGTCGTGTATGCATCGTGCACCAGGCCCTGAAGGTGGACGGTGCACGGGAGGGGAGGAATGTGAAGGGGGTTCCAGTCGGCAAGGTTGGAAAATTCATAGGCGAAAACGCATCGCCCACCGAAGCCCGGCCGACGATCGAGCGGACGCGCGCACACGGTTCGCTCAGTTGTTTACAAGATCGCGATAGAGCAGCACGCAACAGCGCTCGGACGGCTTTCACACCGTGCGCGCCTTGTCCAACCGGGTAGGAAACTGGTAAATAGTAAACAGAAGAGCCGTGTGTCGTTGCACGAGTGTTTCGAAAGCTTAGTGCGCTTCGCGGGTGTGCAGGTGTGTATCAAGAGG
>KB665655.1:936540-955309 GCA_000349065.1 Anopheles quadriannulatus
GCTACGCTCCGACTTTAGGCAACCGGTTCCGATGCAAATGGGCAGTGAGCAGGCGACGAACCCCGGGCAAAATAAAAGGAAAACAGACAAAACAGGACAACGCGCAGCAGGCCCCGGCGGTGATAAACGCGAACGAGATCGGTCCCGCCAACAACAAAAAAGATCAATGAACGATGCAAATATGTGCGCGCGCTCCGTTACGGCGGGGGCTTCCGGTTTGATAGCGGTTCGAGTGCGTTTATCGAAGTCGTTCTCGCATGCGCGGAAGATCCTTGACTCTGCGATTGTTGGCCGGTTAGTGGTCGGGGTGGGTGTGTGTGTGTGTGTGTGTGATAGAACGTTCCGGGATGGGTTTGAGCAAGCATGCTTTTTGGTGACAACGTTTTATTGCCCCTTTTTGCGGGGGGAGGCTTGTTTCGTTCGAAGGTTCGTGGCTTGGTTTTATTGCGAATTTAGAGAAATGCCGTTATGCTCTTAAAATAACAAATTTAAATTCGGAAGCGCTGGAAGCGAATCGTCGGCTTGGGAAGGTCGTTCGTTTTATGGTTTTATGGAGACGTCATGCAGCTAGTGAATTAGCTCGTGCCATTTCTGATGTTTCCCGTCGAGGACAACGAGCTGAAGCGATCTAGATAGTAGATTGACGGAATTTTGCTTATGTCTCCTAATGGTCTAAAGGAGTCTGGAATAAAATTCGGTACAAAATATGATCCTCTTGTAGCTTTACAGAAGGATCTATCAGCCACACAACGCAGCCCGTGTGACATATGAACAATGCAAATTGTAGAATAATTTGCTCGCGTCATCTATCGTTTCTCCGCGACCGAACGCCCTTTTTTCTCACGAAACTCCTGACGTGCTCTAACCCACCGACGCGTTCACCTTGCCCTAGAACGGGTCACGAAGGTAAAGAAAGAAGGGGAAAAAAATAAACAAACCAACCTGCCTTCCCCGGAGAGTGTGTCCGGCCGTGCCGCCCGAAGCATTAATAATCAATTTGTTCCGGTACGCTAATGGGAATGCCACCCACCAGCCAGCCAGCCAGCCAGCCATCCAGACTAGATCGTGCCACGAAAAGGGGCTTTTAGTCACCCTCGACAGCTGCGGGAGTGGCCATTCCCGGACACATTCTACACCCTTGAAAGCTTTGTTTGCACCACAAAGGGAGGATTTGCTGCACACATTGGCCTGTCAAAAGCGTTCCCACATGTGTGTGTGTGTGTTTGTGCCCTGCATTGGACGGCTCGCGTTAGGTGCAGGGCTAGATATGCAAATCTGCGCTCTTTCGTCATCCGATCCGGTCCAGACCCGGTGCTTTATTGGCTCGGTGTGGTGCAAATACGCGCCCGGTGTGTTGATTTATGGGCATGATCGGGATGGATTGTTTGCTGGCGAGTTTCCACCGGCTTGCGACAGCAGCCCCCCTGCGCACCTCAGCAGACTGACGGTCACGATCATCGATACCGGCCACCGGTAAGCGCGTGTCCGGTTGAATCGATTTGCATAAAATGTGTACCAAACGCGTGGTTGCACGCGACGACAAATGTGCCTGTAGCGGGGCATACTCCGGAGGTGGGTTTTTTTGTTACGATAGGTGGTTGGGTGGTCACACTCACTCACTCAAACACTCTGCCAGCGGTTCGGGAAGAAAGAAACGTCCAGGTTTTTTGGTTTTTTTTGTTGTTGTCGCGAGAAGTTATCAATGAGCTATGCCGCTCTCTTGAGTGGGAACTTGACCGCCAGCAGGAAGTGTTTCGCGTGTGCGCGTACCGAAGACTGAAAACCTCCCCCCGCCTGAAAACCGGTTTCCCGTGGTTTTTGGGTGAAGGGTCATCGCGTAAGCGGGGCGCGGCAAGCAAGACAGCCGCCCCGTAGAAGTGAACCGTGCCGCAAGTCGGGTCGAAACTGGAACGGACCGGATCATTCCAACGGCGTGCGGATGGACCCGCCGGCCGGCAGATGAGCGCCAGGGCTGCATTGGAAAGCGTTGAGCACACTCTACCTTTTGGGGGCGTAGGCGTGCAGACAAAAGGGGGGTTGTAAACCAGGGAACGACAGAGGTGATGTACGCGATCGTAAACGATCGTGGAAGTAACTCAAGGGCGCTTGCGCTAATTGTGTCCTTTCCGAGAAAGGGGGAGTGACGAAGTGAAGCTTGTCAAAACACGCACACACACACATGCATGCTTCTTACCGTGCACACTGTCACACTTCAGGGTGTAGTGGTGTAAGCTGTTCAAACCGTTTCGCTTTGGGGATGATGGCCACGAAAACGTGCGTCGATGGAGCCGCCTGGTGGAATGGAAATGAAATGTTTATTTGTTTTTATTTTTTTTTACTTCCACGCAGAGAAGAAAAGCCACAGCCAATAGAAACAAGCTTTTTTAATGCCCTGTTTTTGGGTTGGGGGGTGGGGAGGGGGGTGAAACCCAAATAACACAATAAGCGTCACAAACTGGTTCCTTGCCTTCGCGATTAGTATGATCGGTGAGAACTGTTTTTTTCTTCTTCTATTGACATAACAAGGTCACCCCAAAGGGAGGGGTGCACAACTTCACATTTCGTATCACTCGCACGGCAGCCTCGATCCGCAAGATGCTTCTAGAACGATCGTGTGATGTAGTACACCACCTTTTTTGTTTTGTTTTTGCTCGGCCCTCTCTTTGTTCGGTGCGGCTGTGGTTCCGCCTTCGATGCAAAACGCTATCGATCGAGGGCGATCGAAGGAGAGTGTTTAGATCTGTGGGAGAAAAATCACCGTTAAATTCAATTAAACTCCGTTTTCGTGATCGGAGCCGCGTGAAGGGCGGGTAAAGCCTTTCACACCGGTCGGGGCAGCGCTTGATGTTGGTAGATAATCAAAGGGTTTACATTGCTATCGTACTATCGTGTGCCTATCTCACGGAACGATCGCCGACACACAATTGAACGGTATGGGGCGGTAGTTTTCCGGCTGCTTCCCGTCAGCACTGCACTGGGCGATTGTTTTTCACCGCCTGACGCACGATTAGCATCTACGCGGTGATAGCAGACTGAAGCCATTTTGATTGATGTAGATCGTTGGTTTTGCTCGTTGATGTTTCTTTTTTTTCTTTGCAAAACAAGCAAATTAAATCTGAAGGATGAGCTTTCATAATTCATCAAAAAATGCTTTCATTTAAATAGCGCTCATACACACATACAAAGGAATGGTATTAAACCTACCTGAAAGCTGAAATATGAAACCTGATCTCCTAAACACACATACACAGATACAGAAACAGTGTTGAGAAAGGTCTGCGCCCGTTCCAGGTGCCCTGTGATTCAGCGGGATTTTCAGCAAACGGTAACAAACATGCCTTCTACCCTACCGAGAGAAGCGTAGAGAGAGAGAGAGAGAGAGAGAGAGAGAGAGAGAGAGAGAGAGAGAGAGAGAGAGAGAGAGAGAGAGCTCAACAGAGAGTGAGACAGCGACACATTTAAGCTCTTGATCGTACGATCCGTACGATCACAACCGTTCCCACTGCCAGCACGGAAAGGTTGAAACGTCCCACTAGCTTCAATTACTCACATTCTTGTTGGGCCACGCGTGCGTTCTGTGTCCGGCGAATTGCGAATTTGCCCTCCCCGAAACGGCACGCTTACGACAGTCAGTACCCGCCTCAACGCACTCGCCAACCGTCTGGCTGAGCTCCTGGCGTTCCGTGATTCAGACGGTAATCAAGTGTACAAATTGGTTCCGACAATAAATCCGAGCCCAATCAAATTAAGCTCTGCTCATAGAGCCGAACTTTAAAAAACGCCGCTTTTCCGACCGGTTCGGTCCAGCTGGCGAACTTCCGACACTACCAGTGCGTCATTCAAACCCAGTGCGTAACGCCTGCCTGGGCGTGAGGCGTGTGAAAAAACAGGCACGTTTGTTAACGTGTTAGCATGTTTCACGGTAAGTCGCTAAGTGTCACTAACAATGCCACAAGCCAATCAGTGAGGTAAACTGTGCGTGATAACGGTCCGTGTCCGTGATGATGAGTGAGCAAAGGGACATCGGGAAGGGAGTAATTATGTCAATAATTTACGCTCATGATTGAGCGATCAGTTTAATTCGAAGTTTTTGATCACTTCTTTCACAAATGGTGCGTGTTCTGTGTGTGTTTGTGTGCGTGTCGGAGTGTTGTTTTGTTGATCCGATCGTGGGAAATGGTGATGATGATTTACCGAAACCAACAACGGTAGCAAATGATGCAAATTGGTGCCCGTGCTGTGTTTGCCGAAAAGCTGATCGTTGTTTACTCAAAAAGAAGCGTGATACACTTATCAGCCGGGACGCAGGATCCTTGTTACCTTGACGGCTTGCTGGAATGGCCCAGGTGTCGATCGACACAAAGCAAAGCAATGTTGTTGTAGCAAATAGAAGCAACCGCAACAACAACAACAACAGATCAATATATCATCTACGTCTTTTGCGGAAGAAAACATGAATTTGCAACCGTGTCCCACCCGAAAAAAAAAAACAATCCTCCCCAAACGCCCGCCGCCACACACACACACACACACACAAAATTTGCCTAACGAATTCATATCCTCCGCGGTTGTGAACCACCGCGTGCCTTTGCTGCGCGGCGTGCCTGTTTGTGGCGCGAGCTGCCGCCGGCGCACATAAAACTCGCTCCGCCGGTCCGCAAACGGTTCATTCGTCGGCAGCGGTCACGGTTGTGCGGATCGTACTGTTGCGTCCAATCTTTTTGTTGATTTGGTTTTCATCCCCGCTCCTCCCCCCGTTTGCAGGTGACAACGGTTGCCGGCTGGTAAGCATGAAGACGCAAATCCACACGCAGCTCGGTGCGCCGCCGCACGATGGGTCGTACGATAACGAGGCGCTCAGCTGCTCCACGATCGACATAACTGCGCCGAACAGCGGCGAACCGCACGGTGGTTTACGCGGCTCGAACGAGTTCATACGTAAGTTACCCAGCTGCTGCCAAAAGCTACTGCTCGGGAGTGCAAAGTACTGGTCTAGCTATTATTTTTATGATTTTTTGCTCTCTGCAATTGTGCTGCCAACAGTGTCCGACAGTGGGAAGAAGGTGACGGGCGATGATCAAACGGGCCAGCTGAACATGTGGCTGCAGCGCAAGGCCCGGAGTGCGTTCTCGGAGAAGATGATTAAAAAACGACTGCCCATCCTACGGTGGCTACCGCAGTAAGTACCCGTGAATTCCCGGTCCCGGGTCGTTTGAACCTGTTCCCGAGACGGTCGTAAATTCGAAAAGAAACAGGTTGTCTGTAACCAATTCCCTTCTCTCTCCCCTTCTCTCGCTCTCTCTCCCTTCCCAGGTACAACTCCACCGACGCGATCGGGGATTTAGTGGCGGGAATAACCGTCGGCCTGACGGTAATACCCCAAGCGCTTGCCTACGCCGGTATTGCCGGGCTTCCCGCTGCGGTTAGTATTCGCTACGGCTACCCCAAAATCCACCATCACATGTTTCTCTCTATCTAATCATTTATGGTGTTTTTTTTTTACTTTTCATTACAGTACGGACTGTACGGCTCGTTCCTCGGGTGCATCGTGTACATCGTGTTCGGCAGCTGCAAGGATGTGCCGATGGGACCGACCGCCATCGCCTCGCTGCTCACCTTCCAGACGGCGGGCGGCAGCGTGGGCAAAGCCATCCTGCTCTGCTTCCTGTCCGGCGTGGTCGAGCTGCTGATGGGGCTGCTCGGGCTGGGCTTTCTGGTGGACTTTGTGTCCGGCCCAGTCTCGTCCGGCTTTACCTCGGCCGTGTCGCTGATCATCGTCACGTCGCAGGTGAAGGATGTCCTCGGCATTACCGCCAAGGGCACCACGTTCATCGAGATTTGGCGCAACATCTTCAACGACATTCACAACGTCCAGGTGTGGGACACGTTCCTCGGGCTGACCTGCATTGCGGTGCTGCTGATCATGCGAGTAAGTGACGGTTTGCTTTCGGGAGCTCTCTTGGGAGTGCCTCTAACTAAACTCCGTTTTTTCCACCCTGCTCCCCGCAGATCATTGCCGGACTGAAGGTGGGACCGGCGGACGATGAGCTCAAGTCAAAGAACCATCGCATCATCAACAAACTGATGTGGCTGGTCGGTACGTCGCGCAACGCGATCCTGGTGGTGGTGTGCGGTGCCATCGGCTATTCGTTCCAGTCGTCCGCCGTCGCACCGTTCAAGCTGATCGGCGACATTCCGCCGGGGCTGCCCTCGCTAAAGGCACCGCCGTTTTCGCTCACCGCGAACGAAACGATGAGCGGGACGGAGGAGTCCTTCATGGAGATGGTGTCCAGCCTCGGTTCGGGACTGATCGTTGTGCCGCTGATCGCGCTGATGGAGAACATTGCGATCTGCAAAGCGTTCTGTAAGTGTATGGACGAGTTTGCCAACCTGAAAAAGGCGGCATTTATTTATCCTTTTTTGTTTTGTTCTACCTTTTGTGCAGCAAATGGAAAGCCGGTCGACGCGACCCAGGAACTGATCGCCATCGGGCTTGCCAACATTGCCAACTCGTTCGTGCAGGGCTTCCCCGGTACGGGGTCGCTAAGCCGCAGCGCCGTGAACAATGCTTCCGGCGTGCGCACACCGTTGGGCAACATCTACACGATGGCACTGGTCGTGCTGTCGCTGCTGTTCTTCACGCCCTACTTCTCTTACATTCCGAAGGCGTCCCTAGCGGCCGTCATCATTGCGGCCGTTGTATTTATGGTGGAGGTTAAGGTTGTGAAGCCCATGTGGAGAACCAAAAGTAAGTGAAGATGGGTTTAAAATTAGTCGCGAAAGAAATCATGTGCTCAATCTTTGCTTTCGCTGTTTAATTTTGCAGAGAGTGATCTAATTCCCGGGCTGGGAACGTTCATTGCTTGCCTGGCCCTGCCGCTGGAGATGGGCATCCTGTTCGGCGTGGGGCTGAACGTGGTGTTCATACTGTATCACGCCGCCCGACCAAAGATTTCCGTCGAACGGCTAACGGTGAGTGGCGTAACATTCATTTCCCCCTACAGCAAGTGCATTTTTGATTCCAATAACGCTGATGCATTGCGCTTCCCTTCCACCCATTCCAGAGCCCGGGTGGTGCCGAGTATTTAATTATCACGCCCGATCGCTGCCTGATCTTCCCGTCGGTCGACTACGTCCGCAATCTGGTGACGAAGCAATCCATCCGCCAGTCGCTGCCGGTCGTAATCGACTGTTCGCACGTGTACGGTGCCGACTTTACTGCCGCCACGGTGATCGACAGCATAACGCAAGACTTTGCGCGGCGCGATCAGCCACTGTTCTTCTACAACCTGAAGCCGAGCGTGTGCGCCATTTTCGAGGGACTGTCACCGGCCGACTTTGTCGTGTACTACCGGGAGGAGCATTTGGACGATCTGCTCAAGCAGCGCGCCTACAAACCAAAGGAAGTGATTAGCGCCTAATGTGCCTTCGTGCGCCAACGGAGGGGGGAGGATGCCGGACGATAGCGAAAGCGGGTTTAGAAGGTGGGAGAGGGGGGGGGGGTTCATTATTGTTGTCCAACTATTTTGAGAACAGTATTAAGCAAAGCGAAACGAAAGCAAAAGTGCCAGATGATTTACCAAGGCGTGCCGCTGCCGCGCGCCTGTCCACACAGAAGATTGGATTGGAAACTATGTTCGACTTGTGGTGCCGAACGGTGCAACCATTCGTTCGAGGGGCTCAAAAGTACGGAGCGGAGCAAACGGCGGTCCCAACGGGTTTGCGGTGATTCAACGAATGTATAGCTCCTACGATGTAGGTATTATTATTATTTAAAACAACCAGAAATACGGGCACACGCGTGCGAGCGGAAGGAGCGTTTACATTATTATTATTTAATTATTAGTAACACGAACATGTTCCACGATTGGTTAGAGCTTAGCGAGTAAGGGCACACATGTTTTAGTATGGCCTAATAATGTAAAACAAAACAAAAAAAAAAAACACCATTGGCATCCCGACGAATATGAGTACTTAAGTACCGAACATAAGAGGTATTTTGTTCTACGAATCTGAACACTAATAAAATGATCCAATAGAAAATGGATAGGGGTTTGTGTTTATTTGGTTTTTTCATTATCTTAATGGTAAATTCTATTTTTTTATTGGTAGCTGTGCCGGTTTCCGCAAGACCGGCTGTGCATCCGCGGAAATATTGTGCGTAAGTGTTAAAATATATATTTGATCCAGCCTTGAACTGATTTAGGCCTTAGTTCTAAGAAGAAAACAAAGAGAAAGAATGCGATTTCCACGTAAAATGTATTCAAATGAGGACATTGAGTGTAAATATTATAACGTTCTTCAAACAAATTTAAATGCGAAATATTTCAGTCATGAAATATTTCACCGTTGTGTTTGGAAGATTCAGTTTTTAACATTTGAACCACTCTTTTATTAAAAAAAAACTTGTAAAACAATAAGTTTTCTGATGATTTCCCTAATTTGAATGAAATGTAATAGCTAATAAGATAAGGCAAATGTTTATAAGTCCCTAACCGTTGATTTTTAAATGATTTATGGAGTTATGTTTTCTAAGTATTTGATAAAAGATAATTTTTGAAATCAACAACGAATTTATTTAATAATTTCTTTAGTTGCTTATCAATCAGTATATTGATTAAAACAAACAATGATTGTAACGTGTACAATTTTGAATCAATTAAAAATTGACAGCTATTTCGCCGTAAGCTGTCAGATGGGACTGGATGACCCAACCCGTCCGCAACCATCACTTGACGTCAATAACAACTCGTAAACAACGTGCAACGTGCTGCCAATTGCTGTTTCCACCACTTCGTAGTACCTTAAACAGTTTAATTTTTCGTTATTTAGCTGTACCATTCTTCCACACTCACCATGAAACGACTATCAGAACAGCAAACAAAAGTTTTGTTTGAAAAGTTATCAAAATAGTGAGTATTTGGAGCGTAAATCGCTCGTCGCTCAAAGCCGGCAATGCGGTGCCACTATACAAGTGTTTCTCCACCCATTTTCCAGCATCGGAACGAACGTAAAGCTGCTGATAGACCGGTCCGATGGTACCTACTGCTTTCGGGAGATGAAATCCCGCGTCTACTACATGTCGGAGAAGATCCTAAAGCTCGCGGAAACGGTACCGAAAGAACACATGGTATCGGTTGGGACGTGCTTTGGCAAGTTCACGAAGGGCAACAAGTTCATACTGCACATAACGGCGCTCACCTACCTGGCCCCGTACGCACAGTACAAGATCTGGCTGAAGCCGGCCGCCGAGCAGCAGTTCCTGTACGGCAACAATGTGGCCAAGTCGGGGATGGGCCGCATCACGGAAAACACCCCCGTGTACCAGGGTGTGATTGTCATGTCGATGAACGACGTCCCGCTCGGGTTCGGTGTGGCGGCCAAATCTACCAACGACTGCAAGCTAGCCGATCCGCTCGTGACGGTGTGCTTCCATCAAGCGGACATAGGCGAATACATTCGATCGGAGGAAAATCTAATTTAGGTGGGAAAATAAAAGAAAAAGGTTGAAGTAAAAAAAAGCAAAAAAAAAAACAATGCGTTTCATGCGTTTTGAAATGTTTCGTCGAAAGTTTTCACGCGACGTGAAATTTATTGCAGTTCACAGAGCTCGGCCGGTAAAGTGACAGCGCGCTGTAATGTTTTGGTTCTGGGTGGGGAGGTACTGGTTGTAATTTTGTTGTGTGCCGCCCTAACCTGTCCGTCTCCGGCCGTACACTTGTTTTGCGCCCGTCTGTGCACAGCGAAAGATCGCCACCGCCTAGAGCGAACTCCCCGCAATTGAGGGCCCTTCCAGTACCGTTGGTTCCAAAGTCCAAAGTCGTGCACGATCGCGTTTCGATACCGTGCGTGTGGTGCCTGGTGGGGATAGTGCTGAAGCAGTAGAAAGTGGAACGCGAGACTGCTGCTTTGTAGTGTCACAGTGCCAGAGGTCATTGCACTACGCATGTAAACATCGCCTGTCGGTAGGTGCATCGGTCGAAGCAGCTGGTAACACCCACTTCCGGGAAATGAATCGGGAAAGCATCTACTACCTGCCGGAGGGTAGCACGGAAAGCACCTTCTGCTACGATGAGGACCGGCCCCGGCTGCCGCTGCCCAAGCTGGACCACACGCTCAAGCGCTACCTCGAGTCGTTGAAACCGTTCGGCACGGCCGAGGAGCTGGAGAATACGAAAAAAATCATCGAGACCTTCCGCAAGGGCGTCGGTGCCAAGCTGCAGACGATTCTGGAAGAGAAGGCGGCGAAGGAAAAAAATTGGGTAAGCATGTGTGCGTGTGAATTATCATCCACGGGGGTGCTTCAGCATACCACACACCGTACGCGGGGTTATTATCTCGCGCAAAAAAAAAACGAAAGTCATATATTTCAGAATATTTAATCAGCCAACAAGATAAAGGCATGGGAACGAAGAAACGAGAAGCAAACACACACGCACCACTACCAACGGGAGGGGTGTAAAGTTCACTATCGGTATCACACACCCTTCCGTCCCGTCCCGATCACTGTACCGTCGCCGACGGGTGGATCGGGTCGTCTGAGCAAACGATCGATCCAGTAGGCGGCTGCGTAGTTGCCTTGCTTTAGCAGCACGTTCCGGTAGCTATGGAGACGGTCACGTAGCGCGGGCGACACTCGGATCGGTCCACCCGGACCACCCTGCATGTGGTGCAGAATTTCGTACCGCAGCTCGTCCGGAATGTTGCTCGGGACGCGTCTGGACGTGTCCGTCTCGCTGTAACCGCCGTACGTGAGCACACTCCCGCCACCGTTCCGAGCCATCGCAACGAACGTTTCTTTCAGCACTTGCTGCACTCGCGGCTGAACGGTTGGGTCGAACTGGGCCAAAAAGCGGACAATGTTTGCCTGCGACGGTAGTAAGCTTTCGAACGATTGCTTACATTCGGTAGGTAGGTCATCGAAGGGCTCGATAAAATCGACCGCCGAGATGCAATCTGCCAGGATTGTCCGCTCTGTTTCGAACGGATAGAGCTGCTGCGGCGTGCCAGCGATTCCGGACGACACGGCCAAAAGCACCAAGTACCGAATGCTGTGCACCATTTCGATTAACGAGTTCGTACTGAACAAGCCAATTTTGATAGGGCAATATTGCTTGCTTGGTCCTGTCACTCTCTACAAGGCGCTCTCGGCGCTCGTGTCAGGTTCTGATAAGACATTAGATAACCATCAACACCTGTTCGGTACAGAGACGATGAAGAGACTTTTTCTGTGTCTACTGTTTGTTTGCACTAATGACAACGGAAAAACCAACGCCGTGTCCCGGTTCGGTAAACAAGCGCAAACCAACATGGGAACGATGCGCCGGTTTGTTTTGTTCCCCTTTCCCCGTCTTGGATGATTCACTACCGGAAGTCATGTGCGCGGCTGGTGCGCAAAGCAAAGATACAAACACCGTCAGTGGTGTTGAACAAGCAGCGTGAAAGATTTATCTAATGGGGAATGTTTGCTTTTTAGTGCCAAGATATGGTTTCGGTGAGCTTTTTCACTATAAAAAGATGCTGCCTGCGAACGGTACGGGCACATTGTGAAGTGTATACAACCCCGTGAAGCAGTTGCAAACAGTAGCCATGAAAGTCCTGATCGTCCTAGCACTGGTGGCCGTCGGTGTGTCGGCAATGCCCGCCCGCGGTGACGCACGGGAGAAGCTGCACGAGTATTTGGCCCTCGTGCCGGAAGACATTCGGGCGGAGCTGGAGACGGCGATCCGCAATCGCGAGAAACCGTCCGACGCGTTCTTCGCGAAGGTGCGCGAGCAGATGCTGACCCAGCTGGCGGAGAACCAGCGGTTCCGTGAGTTTGCCGAGCAGAAGTACGCCCAGTTCCTGGGCCTGCTGACGCCGGAGCTGCGCGAGGAGGTTGATGCGCTGATGCAGAACTGGATCCAGACGGGCAGTGTGCCGCATGCGGACGAGGAGCTGCGTGGCAAGATGCAGCAACATTTCCAGCAGCTGAAGCAGTCCCATTTTGAGCAGTTCCTGGCGCGACTTTCGCCCGCTCTGCGCGAACAGGTGCAGGCTGCGCTGAGCCAGGCCGGCCAGGGGCGCCCACAGTACAACGCTGAGCTGCGCGAAGCCATCCGGGAGCACTTCCTGAAGCAGAAGCAACCGCAGCCGCTGTAAGGAGGGAGAGAGAGATAGATGAGCTTGTATCTGCCGATTATAATAATGTACGCAAAAGCTATAAGCGAATGTTCAATGAATAATCTGAAACTTGTGAAAAAATGTCTTTAATTTCAATGGCGTTTCTTTTGGTTCACTTTGTTTGAGGGGAGAAAAATCATATCAAATTCACTACACCCATACTCACTCCACTCATACGGTTCCGCTCTCTGTCCGCAGGTCGACAAATGGTGGGAAGACTACGCTTACTGTACGCTCCGGATGGCGTTGATTCCGTACTGCGTCATGGTGCAACCCCTGCTGCTCGACGCCGTCGGTCTCGCCGCGGTGCCGGAAAACTTCCTCAAAAGCCCGGCGACCTGCCTGCATCACAACATGGTGTTCTGGAAGCTGCTGCGTACGGAGCGGCTCCGACCCATCGCCAGCGCCGACAAGAAGAACGTATTTTCGGCCGATCTGTACCGCCGTCTGTACAACACCGCCCGCACGCCCGGCCTCGAGATGGACAAGGTGGAAAGCCACTTCCGCACGGAGCGCGAGGGACCGTGCGCGTCCCACATCATCGTCCTGTACGGGGGGCGAATCTTTAAAATTCCCGGCCTCAACGCTACCGGCGATCCGCTCAGCCCGCAGGACTTTCTGTTCATGCTGCAGCAGATCCAGGTGAAGGTGGAGAGCGAAACGATGACGGTCCCGCATGCTGGCGTGCCGGTGCTGACGAACGATGATCGTACGAGCTGGGCCCGCAATCGGCAGCATTTGATCGAGCTGTCGGCGCGCAACGCAACGATGGTGCGTGAAATCGAGGAAGCCGTCGCGCTGCTAATACTGGACACCCACTGTCCGCAGAACTTTTCCGACCTGGCCCAGCTAGCGCTGACCGGTGACATACATTCGAAGTGGACGGACAAGAGCTGCGGTACGATCGCGTTCAAGAACGGGCAGATGGGTTGCTACGGCGAGCACTGCTGCTACGATGGGTCGATCTCGATGTCGATCAGCCTGTACGTGATGATGAGCATCGCGGAGGAAGGCGTACCGGATTGGGACGTGCCGGCGGCGAACCTAATACGCCCCGAGGAGCTCGTGCTCGATTTGGACGATACGCTGCGGGAGGAAATCGTACGCATGGAGAGCGTTGCTGACGAGATGGTAAGCATGTGTGCGTGTGTAAGGTAAAAGATCAATAAAAGTATCTGCTTTCCCTTCACCTTTTTTTAGCAAAACTGCGTCGTGGTGTCGATGGACCAGTTCCAGGACTACGGGAAAGCGTTCATGAAGCAGCACAAAATCCACCCGGACGCGTACGTGCAGACCGCGTTGCTGCTGACGTACTACCGGCTGCACGGCACGTTCGCGCCCACGTACGAGACGGCCATGATGCGCCAGTACTACAAGGGCCGGACGGAAACGTGCCGCTCGTGCAGCATCGAGTCGGTCCGCTTCATCGAGGCGATGGAAAGCGCCACCGTGGCCGATGCGGACAAGGCGAAGGCGTTCAGGGCGGCCGCCAACCGGCAGATGGAGCTGATGAACGAGGCGCGCAAGGGCAACGGTATCGATCGGCACCTGTTTGGGCTGTGGTGTGCGGCGTACGACAACGGCATACCGATACCGGAGCTGTACGACGACCCACTGTACAGCCGGAGCGGCGGCGGCGGCAACTTTATCCTTTCCACCAGCACGCTCGGCTACACGATCAACTGCGGGTACGTGGCGCCGATGTGTGCGGACGGGTACGGGTGCTTCTACACCATGCTGGAGGACTGCATTTGGGCGATCTTTTCGGCGTACCGCGACAGCACGGTCACTAGCGGGCACAAGTTCCAGCAAACATTCCACCAGGTGATGGGCGATTTGCGAGCGCTGCTCGAGCGCACTGAGATGACGAACAAGCTTTAATGTAGGGATGGGATGGGAAAAAGGAGAAGGACGGGGTGTGGGCCAATTTTGTGTTTTTTTTTTTTAATGTTTTTTTTATTCTGCTTACTAGCCGTACTAACGTAGTCATGATCAAAGGTCAACGGGGTGTTGTGGTTATATCGGTATTTGTTGTATTTAAGCGTCACATTAAAGTGTAAAGCGTACAATATTAATTCAGTTTTAATGTTTTAGTCTCCTAAAAATAATATCACAGCCATACGAAGGGGTTTTAATGTATTTAGTATGATTTTACAATGGAAAATTCAAAGTAAAAGCATTCCGAAGACTCTTCAAATCTTCATTTCTCAAGCGATTCAACCCATCCTGCACGTGATTTGCTGTTGTCGTGTAAGTAAATTGCCTAAAAATAGATATTTTTTTGGTAATTACCCTCCCGCTTATCTCACTCTCAGGATCGCCTTGGTGACAGGATGTTGGTGAGAAAACGGTTATCATCACGCGCCTGCAGCTGCTGCTACTTTCTATCGAGCACGGTGATTCGATTCGATGCGATGATGCAACAATGGACATATTGAGGTGTACCGCAGCCACCGATTCACGTGATCGATGGCCAACAGGTGACTCACATACATTGGGGCTCCGGGCCCCCTCTGGTGCAGCGCGATAAGACATATTATGCTAATTGGCCGAACGCAAAATTGATTCATGCGATGGCTGGAGAAGAACCTTGATCTGTTCGCTCGGTTTGATATCTTCTCGTTACGGCGGTGCTGCTGCGGCTGCTACTCCGTTGCGATAAGAAACACTGGGCGGCGTATAAAAGACATCCTGCGGCAGAACGAGGGACAGTGTAGTGTGTTCGACGTAAACCTGTCAGACGCAACGCAAAGATGAAGGCACCGACCGTTCTGTTGCTGCTCGTCGCCAGCAGCTGCTGCATCGCATCGCCCGTTCCGCAGGGTCGGCTGCAACGCCGCACCGATGTGGCGGACGAAACGCTCGACCTCGTGTACGAATCGTTCGTGACCGTGTTCCGCACGGTGCAGGCAACCTATCCGCCCGCTCTGCTGCAGGAAATTGCGACCGAGCTGCTCGCGACCGGTGGCCGCTTCCAGTTCTCCGACGCGCTCGCCGCCCAGCTGGACGAGAAGAATGTCGAGGTGCGTGCGAACCTGAAATACGCGCTGGAGGATTTGGCCATCACTGCCGCCGGGCTGGACGGTGCCGATGAGGTCGTCCTCAGCAAGGTGCACGACTATCTGGACTACGCCGTGGACGTGCTGGTTAGCGCGGTACCGATGGACGTGGTCGAGGCGCTGGTGGTGGAGGTGCTGGAAAAGGAAGGCTCGTTCGATTTCACCCCCGAGCTGGAGGCGATGCTGGGCGAGGCGCTGGCAGCCGCCAAGGAGGAGCTGCGCAAGGTGATCGACTACGAGTTCGAGCTGTTCGACGATCTGATCGCGCTGGACGACGAGACCCGTGCCCTGATCTACCGGGTGATCGACTATCTGGCCGACGAAACGTACCAGGCGATCCCGTGGAAGCTGCTGGAAGACATCGTGTACGAGGTGATCGAGAACGGGGGCGTGATCGCGCTGTCCGACGAGCTGAACGAGCGCATCGAGGAGACGCTCGAATCGTTGCGGCAGAAGCTGCGCGAGGTGCTCGAGTCGCTCGAAACGCTGCTCACCCCGAAGAAGGTCGCTCGCGTCATTCCGGACGAAACGATACAGCTGATCTACGAATCGATCGCGACCATGCTCAACAGCCTGCGCGCCAACTTCCCGGAGGACGTGTTCCAGGACGTGGTGCACACGGCGCTGGTTAACGACGGCGTGTTTGCGTTCTCGGAGGAGCTGTCCGAGCGGCTGGACGTGGCGCTCGAGACCGTGCGCGGCGCGATGCAGCAGGATCTGGTCGCACTGGCGCTGCAGAGCGTCGAGGAGGCGGACGAGGAGGTGGTCGCCAAGCTGACCGACTACTTTGACCACGCGACGAAGGTAATGTTCGAGGTGTTCCCGGCCGACGTGCTGGAGGAGATCGTGAAGGAGGTGCTGGCCAACGGCGGTGTGTTTGAGTTTTCGGCCGACCTGCTCGCCATGATCGACGCCGACCTGGTGCGCATCAAGGCGGGTCTGCGCGACCTGTTCGAGTACGAGTTCGCGGTGTTCCCGGAGCTGCAGGAGCTGTCCGGCGTGGAGCTGGAGCTAGTCTACCAGGCGTCCGACTACGTGGTCGATGAGGTGTACAAGATCATGCCGTGGAGCCTGTTCGAGGAGATCGTGTACACGATCGTGAGCAACGACGGTTTGGTGGACCTTTCGGACGATCTGATGGAGCGCATCGACGCCACGGTCGAGGAGCTGTTTGTCCAGCTGAAAGACATCATGGACAAGGCGACCGAACTGTGGGAATAGACGTTCCATATCGCCCAGTCGCGTAGATCGTGCCGCATGGATCGATCGGTTCTTTTGGGGAATGCGATAAATAAACAAAGCTCCACACACTTTGGACGAACGAAACGGATCGTTTATTGTTTGTTGACTAGCTTGGGGAACAACTTTCTCAGCGCTTCCTCGATATCGATGTCCTGTTTCGGCTGCGATTGAGGGGAGGGTGCCTTTGTGCCGGTGCTCGGTGCCATGGTGGACGGAGCGGCATCCGTTTCTTCGGCCGCGTGACTTAGCCTGCGGAACAGCTCCACGTCTCCAGTGGAGGACAGCAGCAGGGCAAGAATGTTCACGTAGTCCTGGTTGATTTCGTTCTGTATGTTTGCCGTCACGTTCACGTTCACGTTCACCAGATCTCCGATGGTGTTGCCGGAGATGGTAATAGGATCGCCCGAGACAAGCGCGAAGCAGATGGCGCTGCTTACCAGCAGGAGGGCACTAATTCTAGCTCGGATCATTTTGATGCAGTGCTGGAGTTGGAACCTTGCGTAGGCTCTTTTATATTGTACACATGGTTCAAGAAGTTGTGCAAGCTTGAAGATGAATGTGCACACCTTGGGCTGAATTGAATCTGCATCGCTTGTGATGGTGGCAACATAATCTTGACAACCGTTTATCTGTTCGATGTACTTGGGTCTCTTCCGTCGAGCGGGACAAGACAATGTGCCTAACCTTGGCAGTATAGTTTCATCACACCTGTTATCACGATGGGGATTGATGGAAGAGAGCAAAGCAACAGAACAACAAACACAAAAAAAAGGTCGCTGTAGCATCTGGTACGGTAAGCGATTGTTTTCGCACATGTTATCAGAATGGTTATCACCTGTGGTCAAGAAACGTGATTGAAACCAATAGCCTATTCGATTATGCAACTAATTTCAATGGTCTATTTCGATTCGTTTTAGGAAGAGGTTTCGCTGTAGAGATTGCAGAGTGATGTAACGTTTGAATCACTGTGATATCTTTATCACTGATAAGTAATGCAATTTATGTGAACCAACGAGGAAAAGTAATGACCCTGAACAGTTGACTACTCCACGCTTTTGGCGGGAAGGAATAAGGAACGGGTGTCTGTCACGAAGGCGACGTGAAGGGGCATAGATAGAAATCGAAATATTCCAAGATGATCTTTTGTGACAGTAACTCTGTTAAGTATAGTCCTCAAATGCTGTACTTATTAATAATAACTGTTAACGTACAGCATTTAAATCAATAGGTAGCAGGGGAAGGTCCTTTGGGTAGTAGGGAAGGTACACATTTTAGGCTTAATCGAGAATGTCTTATGAAGCATCAACATATGTAACTAGAATACAAATGTTTCATTGCAGTAAATACAGCAGACACAAGGCCGCTAAGCTAAATCTGCAATATCAATCCATGCCTGTCTCCAAACATAGGCTTTTGTCTGTGAGCTACCCAATGTTGCTGCCTGCAGTTGAATTTACAATAGTTCTTCGTCTATAGCACAACAACCGTGGTCGGTAAAGGCTTTCCTTTAGCTACTAGCGGGCTTGACTTTCAGTGACTTATTGATTTACCCAATGCCGGATAGTCAGTCCTGCGTATGGGGGGCTCGGTCCATTCGGGGCTTAAACCCATGACGGGCATGTTGTTAAGTCGTATAAGTTGACGACTACACCACAAGACCGGACCCCAAAAATAGTTCATCTAGACTTGTACAACTACAGTGGAGGCTCGTTTATGTAGGTACCTTTTATCCGGTTATCCGTTTATTCGTGCTGTTGCGAAATGACAGTTCAATACAAAGGTGACAATGCGTGCTGAAGAGGATATTTGAAGAAGAAAAAAAAATCCGTTATAATAGCACAATGCCATCACAAAAATGCTATAATTAATGGCAAATTTAAAATATTTTTATTGTAAAAATATAAACTGGCTATTTTAATCGAAACATAAGATAAATTATAAAAAATAGTTCAGTAATTTGTGATTTACTATATACAGTGGAGCGCCGTTTATCCGGGTACCTTTTATCCGGCTTTCCGTTTATCCGTGCTGTTGAGAAATGACAGTTCAATCAAGGTGTTATAAATGACAAGGTGAAGTTGTTCAGAGCAAAATGACATTTCTCGACTTGACATTTCTCTTCCGGGGGCTCCGGTATGAAAATCGGGGAGGGCTGGTGCGGGGTCAAGGATAATGTATTTAGAAGGTTGATTTTTATCGCTTTTGCTGGGCGACATTGTGGGGGACATCTGTCACTCTCTGCATACAAATTTCATTACCCCGCACCAGCCCTCCCCGATATTTATACCGGAGCCCCCGGAAGAGAT
>KB665666.1:6847-35000 GCA_000349065.1 Anopheles quadriannulatus
ACCGTCACACACACACACACACACACACACACACACACACACACACACACACACACACACACAGGATTGTCCCATGTCTTCTCAGCACCTGAGGCCTACTTGAAGGCCTCAGACCTTCTGACTTCTTTTTTGTAGTTGCTTCAGCTGCTGCTGCACAATTTCTTCTTAGCACATGCAAATCCAATTTCGAAAGGAAACGCTCCCAAACATGGAAAACACTGAAAAGATTCGGCATCATCGTGCTGCCTCCCCACATCACGTAGCCCCCCTCCCCCCCAGCACACTGCATATGCTTATGCTTATGCTTACCGATGGGGATGAACTTTTCTTATTTAAAGTTTGAATTGAAATCAAATCTCGACGGAAGTGTCGTTAGTGAAGCCAATGGATATTTCGGCGGTTCCGTATTCGGCACCATACTGGCGTGGGTTTGCACTTCGAGCAGTAGTTTTCCGTCTTTGGTAGTTTGGCTTTTGTTTTTCTTGCTCTCGAGCGGTTTGACTCATTCGATATTGCCACTCACTGGCTGGGAGGGGGAGGAATGCTGGCGCTGGAATATTGTGATCAGTTCTGATCGGTGGCATTTTTGTGTATGTGTGTGCGTTTTGTTCTCTGCTCGATCTGGGGGGCTGTTTTCATCTTTTGAAAGCAAACAAAAGCACCTCACTTGAAGATTGACTTCCACAGGGAACACACCCACATACAGAAAGTCTGTAGAAGTGGAAAAAGTTCCATTGGGCTTGGGGTGATAGTAAACTTAGATATCCGGAGAAGGAGAGAAATGTGCTTCCGCTGTCCAGCCGGAGTTCTTTTTAAGTTAAAACTTTTTTTTCATCTCATCTTCATCTGACAATACCTGTGCCTTCGTCTTGACAATGCTGGAAGTTGGTTGGGACATTTTTGCGCAACAGCGTGCTTCGTTCTTAGAATGGAACATACAAACCCGTACGTTATGGAAAACAAGTCATTTTCTCGAAAAGGGATGAGAAGAACCTTTCACGAAACCCTTTTCCAGTAGGCAAACTAGCTGTAGAAGGATAGTGAAGGAGTTTGAAGAGCAATCTGATTGCTTTTTTGTTAATTTTGCTTTATGTTGAATGATTGTGTAACGGCGTGTTGTTGGATGACAGGAGCAGCTTTGTTCATAAAAATGTCCATCTTTTTAATATTTTTTTCGTGTTTATTCAGAAATAACGGCCAGAGCCGGTTGCTATGCTTCATATAATTGAATTTTATAAATAAAATTATTTATAGCAATAAATAAGCATGGAGAAATACGGAATAAAATACCTTATTCTAAGAATAAATCACGGAACAAAATTGGAGCATAACCATGATTATTGTCCACATTTTTATGATTAAAAGGTGTTTTTTGCAATTTTTCCCCATACTCGTACATTTATAAGGGCACATTTTAATTCATATATGCTATTTATTCATTTCATATTAAAGAGGAAAACACTTTAGTGAGCCCAAAGTCAGAGAAGAACTCATAATTTTTAAACAACAATATCAACAAATACATTCCTTTAATACTACTAACTAAATTTTTATGCACAATTTCGACCGTACATGTAGTAAAATTATACATAAGCAAAAAACAAATTGGTTGCCGCCTGTTTCATCCTTCACTCGTATTAATAATTCATTCCATCGAATCTGTCGGGTGTGCTAATCAATTATCATCCCTGTCTGCGTGGTGGAAATGCTTTCCGCCGGAACCCAAACAACCCGGTCCGGTCGAGATTATGGTTCCTAATTTGAACCAAACAAGCCAACCTCTATCTCTACATTCCTTTGGGTTCCCAACGGTGTGTGTGTGCTTTTTTTTGCAATCACTACATTACAGCTTTGCACACTGTCCTTTTCCATTCTGTGACATTTCTCCGGCCGGACACAAATTGGAACCGGGCAAACACATATCCCTCGCAAATTCTTTCCCAGCCAAAGATCCATTCTCAAAGCAAACCCACAACCCGTAGATTCGGTTTGGTCGGTTGAGGATGCTGAGCTACGTACAGGGGGGGGGCATAGGTACTGCCTGCCATGGATCGGCATCCCTACCTAGCATGCCATTATTATGTAAATGATCCATCGCTCGAATTTATTCTGATAAAACATTTAAATCCCGACGACAAAATGGTCCCGACTCGGACCACGCGCAAGTACGGGCTGCATCCGCTAGGATGATCACGTGCAGGAATTCGGTTGCCCCAGCACTCCACTGCTTCGTTTGGAGCGATATATCATCGAGGCTGGAATCCTGCTGCTGCCGCTGCTGCTGCTGCTACTGCTGGTACGTTGGGATTGGTGGGCTTTGTCGGAAAGATCGTACGGATTCGGGATATTTCATTTAGTCATTTTTTGTTGGGTTTGTATGTATGTGTGTGTGTGTATTGTACCCATCCCTGAGCTGCATCTCGGTTTTGTTGTACCAAAACGGACCTTTTTTTCTCGTTCCGTCCTTCTCCCCCCATTCCAATATATTTCCATTCCAACAAACGAACGGTTTGGTTGGAGCTTTGGTGGAAGAAAACTAGCCTTAAAATGCAGGTAAGGCTTAACCGGGTCTTTCAAAGCCGTTTGCTTTTCGTGCGACAAATGGCACCAAAATAGTACAGAGATAATTCAATTCGCCCCCCGCCTTGGTGGTTGAAATGGAAACGAATGAAAGGCGTGATGCTGGATGCTGAGCGGGCCGGTATGCTGTGTGGCATGAATGCTCAAAACATGTACATAACTTGCCTGCCAGCTAGGCCGGTTCCGGCGGTATGCGTCTTGTAATGGGAGGAGAAAGATGGAGAGCAGATGAAAAGGATTTGTTGAAAACGGGTGTATACATGGTTTGCGTTGATATGTGTACAAATGACGGTACGGGTAATGGAAAATGGAAGAATAGTCATTTTTTCTTGCTTCTAATTGATTTATAAGACCCCTGGTGATTTTTAAGCTACGTTTGTACAACGCCATTGTGTGGGTTTACTTTCGTTTTTGGTGATGAAATAGTTCTTATTTTAAAAGTAGAATTAACATGTTTATGATGAAATATTTTGTTTGAAGTATTTACAAATGTGTAAAATAAAGTATCTCAAATGATCTTTTCAGAGATAAATGATTGCATTTATTTCTGTAAAGGTATTCTTTTGAAGGACATAAGATAAATATAAAAAGTATACTATTGATAAGGGCAGTAGTTCTTACCGATCTTCGAAAATAAAACTAGCTCTATATTTAAAAGCACACAAATATCCCTACAGGAAAGGTTATTTCGGTTGGTTTGATGATCACTCATCAAATGGCATCTGCACATTTGATGCTGCAAATAGCAACTTCCCCATACCTACACGCTACCACAAGCAAGCCTCTTTTTTATGAGTTCGGCACATCGCCGAGTAACACGAACATCAGCATCTCCGTTAAACCTAGAAGTGCCCTTTAGAGTTGCTTTCCTCTTGGGAGTGAAACAAAAACGAAAGCAAGAAATAGAGCAGCGGAAAAAACATGCGGAAGGGTTGTCCTGGTGTTGACGGTGAAGGATGCTTCTCACGCTTGAGGTGTTGCTGGTAGCCACATGAAAGATTTGGTGAAGGTTCCTAGTGCCACTTCTTGCTTAGCTGTCGTCTAGTGCTCGAGAAAAGAAAAAGACACTGATGACATTCACATTATCCTGTTCGGCCGGTTTTTGCTCAACACGGAAGCCGCCTGCATCTTAAAGCCTGCATAGCACAGACAGAAGAAGACGAGAAAAGTAAGACTGTAATGAAATAGGCAAACGTACATCCGAAGCAGACAGCTCGCACGTCCACACGATCCGGACAGACCACAAACCGTGCAAAAGTACTCATGGGAAGGGTGGGGTTTTGGACGGGAGGACGGGATCCCCGGGTGATCCGTTTAATGAGCAAATGGGCAATTTACATACTTAGCAGGGCGCGTTTCCTAGCACAGCCGTTTTTCGCTCTACGTGATCAGTACGACCAAAGACAGGCGCGCATATACTTAGCATCAACTGGGGGCTTGTCAACTGGTGAATGTGGAGCTTTACGGTGCTATCGATGAGCTCTTCCCATGTGAGGGTGCGTGTGTGCGTGAATGTGTTTTTGTGAGTGGAGGTTTGGGAAAACTATTTAGAAGTTCGAAGAAGACGCTCCTGTGCTTTCGGTGACACAATTATGGGTCTTTGCAAGTTTTCTTTGGAACTTGCGAATTACGAGGAAGGAATTTGTTTAAAGGTACGATGTTAAATGAATTTGGTGTACTTGATTGCTCGCTGTTTCTACTTTTCCTTTGCTGAACGCATATTTGCATGTGATGTATTAGTGTCATTCCGTATTTGGTTTTAATTTTAATGGTAGTTTTATTTTTTGTAATGATGCAATGATATATTTGATGCGTTTATTGATGATTTTGATTATTATTATTTATTTTAAATTAGGAACTCGGAAAGGAAATCGGTTAGGAAAAATAAAGATAGAAGAGTTCATATTACATTAATTGTAGGGAAGAAGATACCTCTTATACATTGACATGCATAGCGTCTAAAAATGTGTTGCTGATCTAAACAGGATATTTTTTCATAATGAATGAACAGTTGCTTCAACATTGCTTCGTAAGCTTTCCTCATTTCCAATTCCCGCACAATAATCGTGTCAATTTATACAAATGATTGCAGTGCAGGTAAGAAGCTTCAAAGGATGGCTATTCTTCGAACTGCGCTACATTGTAACGATTGCGCTTGATTTCTTTCGCTCGACGACGTGTGAACCGAACGCCATGGTAACATAACCATGCCAATTGACAAAGTATTGAAGAGGATACAATGTAAAAGATAACAAACACACAGACCTTAACACACACATACAACCACATACATACATACATACACAGACACGGAATGTAAGATGAAAGCTTTCAAATAAATAGCCCGAAATGGTACCGTTTGGGAAAGATGACTCCACGGTGTGTTGGATAGGGATACCGGATACGTGTCGAATAAGCGCATGGTGTGAGTATGTGTGTGTGTGTAAGAATTGTCGATGATTGCTCTTTGAAAGTGACACCACGAATCGGGTCCATCATTGCGATGAAGCCAATCTGCTGCGCCACACATCGCACGTAACAGCGTTTCGCCTTTTTTAGCTTTATTCGCTTCCCATTTTTTCGCACTGTATGGTATGATACTTTAAACCAATAACAAAGAGAAACAGCGAAAAAAAAAGGCAAAGCAACGTGTTGTGCAAAACATGAAAGACATAAACAAAGGCATGGCGAGGAGGTGGGTGGTCGCTATTCGCGTTTTTTGTTTCACCCAACACTCTATGAAAGCAAAACGTTGTTAAGCTTCCGGCGTCGCCACTGGTGCGATGTGTGTTTGTGTGCAAACAACGGTTTAAACAATAACATCGATGGCACATATGTTCGCCAATATAAATTGCCGTAATTTATTATCGTCGTTTGTTTTTCTTGCCTCATCTCTGCTTTTTTTTAGCCATGCGATCGGTTTTATTTGCTTCTTTGCTGGTGCTACCTATGTGCAAACCAATCGTGGCTCACCTTCGGCAGGCTAAAAGTGTTAAACGAAAATCGTTTATGAACAGCGAGGAAGCCTGTACAGGGTTGTAGTCGGGGTTTTTTTCTGGTTCACGCAGAACGTTTAAAACAAATGGTGTAAGTAATGGGTTTTGTTGAGTTGTTCACTTTAGCGGGCAGATTGGGCATGTGCAGCTAATCGATGTTTAGTAAAATTGGTAGAACATATATTAAGTAGAAAATATGCACAACAAGAGCAGTTGATTAAAATAAAAAATAAATAAATAAAATATAACAAATTTGCAACCAACTGTGATCAATACCAAAGATATACTACTAACAAACCTAAAGACGACTGACAACTGCTAACTGACACATGCAGGAATGAACACAATTTACCCCTTTTTTATTTTCTATCAATTTTATTCACCATATTCAACTCAAAAGCGATCCTAGCTAAAAAAAGATCAAAACTTTTCAACCTAAAAGAACTGATTCCCGTAATTAACATAAACTAAACAAAACTGTTTTGCTCCATCAACTATCACCCTATACCACTTTGGTGCAGTAGTTCGCTTTCGCCCCCTTGTCAGCAAAGACTGTGCGATGCAAACTTTCAACAGCTGACCATTTATCTTTTAAGCCACTCAATCACAGCCGACCGTAAGGGAAACTTTTGTTTTGTGACCGTTGCAAAATTAAACAACTATATCCCGTCCCGTCAGCTGTCCGGGTGAAATCTCGACCAAAACAGACACGAACCCTAACACGAACGAACCAACCCGTTGGTGTCTGGGGCGCTTCAGCGTCAAACGTACGTACGAAAATCGTATTCTGTGCACGTCCCCAGCCTGTCCGCCTGACAACAGCGGGCAGGGCGATGTCACCAGTGTGGAGAGGGAGAATAAAATGTCAACATTTTGCTAGGGATTTCCGCTCACCCACTGTACACACTTGGTGGTGCTGCTAGGTTGGAATTGAAACAAAAACCCAAAACGTTTTCGGCATTATTTGTGTCGAAAGTTTGTTTTGGTTTATGTTCTGAATTGATTTGAGCACTGCACTGCATTTGGCCAGTTTGCGTGGGGTCGAAAACCTTTGCAATTTTCAGGGAGGAATTAAATAAGTGCAAATTGCTGTTAGTCCCCGTTAGTCCAATGTGGGATAGTGTTTTGGAAGTGTTTGTGTGTGTGATTTATGTTTGATAATTGCATACATTTATTTGGTGGGGAATATTCTTTTAGAAACGAATGATAGTTTAAGATCAAAATTTATCAAATAATGTAACATTACAGCTGATCGGTGTACTTCCATCGTCGATTCAAAACGAATTCTTCCTTAAAACTCCTTTTCTTTTAAAGCAAACCCACGCAGCAATGGAACGGAAACATCAAATGAAAAAAAACGGGTTTAGCCTAAACGCATCTCAAAATAGAAATATCGTGCTGTAGGTGGAAGATATTGAATTCATCAAAACGGTTATTTGGTTAAAACACAAGCACACGCAAAAATACGTCTAAAATTAACAAAATAAATATAAAAAATGGGAAAAACTAAGTAACAGAGGTAACACCGTTAATCGTTTTGGGCTACTTTTATGTTATCTGCTTTTGTGTTTCAAGCCGAATCACAATCGTGGTAAAATAAATGGCATGTTAGCCGATGGAATTCCCACGAAAGATGTGGTGATCTTACGGCAGGGGTTATTCATTTTTCTCCCGTCATCTTCATACTACTCCTATTAAAACCTATTGCAAGAACGTTTTCTGCTCAACAGCCGATTGGATTTTAAGTATAAAAAATGAACCTCAGCCTTTATTATTTGCTTCACCATCACTAAATCAACTTCATGTGCCAAATAGGGACCACCGTTTGGCAGCCTGTTCGCTGCCTTTTTTTCACTTTACTTTCACAGCATTTGTTCTACTTCTGGGGCTCCAAGGGGTTAAAAAACAACATCCGCACAAGTCACCATATAAAGGAACCATAAATTTTTGACCAACTGCTTGCCTTTCGGCACCATTTAGGTGTGTGTGCGTGTATGTGTGTTTGAAGCGTGTGTTTTTTTTCTTTTCGGCACAGCAGTTTATTATGCAAAAGGCTACCGGAAAAGTGCAACGCCACGCTATCTACCGAATGGTCTAAAACGGCCAACCAGCAGGATAATCGAGCCAATAACTCACGCTCAAGTTTAGCCCACACCCTGTGGTTTATTTAAAACCGGCAGACAATGGAGCACAGCGCATGCGGAAGTGAGGTGCAGAGAACGTTATTTAACCTCGCTGTAGCACATGTGAAAACAACGGGCACTTGTACGAGATGGGAAGATATTAGCAACACTTACGGTCGACCACAAAGCGTATGCGTGCCTACGCCGAAAACGCTGCAACATGTTAATAACGCTGAAAACATTAGTTGCACAATTTAATGTCGAAGAAACAAAAAGCAACAACAAAATAGAAGGCTTTTCATTCTTGTGAAACACACCATAAGGCAGACTTCCGTGCTGAAGTTGGCCACTGCTTCGTACGCCCCCCTGCTCGCCTGCTGGATGGATTGAATGGTGCTTACAGCTTGAAGGGCAAGGTTCACGAATTATGCTTACGTGCCAGTAAACTTACAATATCACCTTGTTCTTGCTTCCCCTCTCCACCCCACCCCGTTGCTTCTCGCAAACCCCAAACACACCCGAAAGCAGCCGGGAGAGAAAACAAGCCACTCTGCCGGTATTTTATTGTGAAACTTTTTTAAACACCACCAATAAAAGCGAAAGAATAAGAATGGCGAATACGGTGTGTGGCCTGAGACAGGGGTCATGGTGGCGCGAGAGTGAAGGCATTGCTATTGTTTTTGCGCATTGGCACATGATGGGATAAGGCGATGTTGTTAGAACCATCAAACAACGCAATGCTCGGTAGGTCTGGGCGCGCTGTGGTACACAGTGTGGCACGCTTTTTGTGGCTGGTTTGTGTTTGGGCAGTTTAGTAAGAGTAGAAGCATTCTTATGAAAATCATAAGTTTTTAGGATATAATATCGTGAATCACATAGAGGACAAATGTTTCCTTTTGAAGTGTATTTTGAAAAAGAAGAAACATGAATTAATAAAAGAGTATTTTGAAAAAGTAGTATTTAGTATATTTATTAAATTTATGAACCATGCTATGGTCATATACTATGATGCTATGATGAACCTTGCAAAATCATTGTTGAAAAGATCAATCATAATTCAAGGCAATCTGATTGTTTTTAGAAAAATATACCTTTTTAAATACAGTATTATATTTGTCAAAATTAAAAACAGCTATTACATAAGTAAATGCATTTCATAATTTGATTATATTTAATGCTTGCTTTCGATACCATCCTCACTTTGTAGCACATTTTGTACCACACTGTACTGTTCCTGCTATATACCGGTAAGGACCATTTTCAAGACCCCACAACCAAGAGTAATGATTTATGAGCCACAACAGCGATGCTGCACACACCAGTCGCCAGGACTCGAAAGCCCGCACCAGGTACACACGGCCTCGAACTTCCGGCAGCCCTCCGGGCCACTTCCCGTCCTAAACGAAACCAACCACCTACCCACATCCCCCACATGTCATTGATTAACGATTCGAGCATTTGGCAGAGAGTTTTGCTTTATCGTTTATTTCTCACCCACCCTGTGCGCACCGTAACACTGTTTTTGGGGCAAAATCTGTATCGAGCAGTCGAGACCCTTTGCCCACCCTTTCGTCCACGGGGTACCGAGGAAAACCTTCCCTCTGTTTGCAAAACCCCTTTCTGCGGGCGCACTTAAGCTGTGGCAGTAGGGAAACCCTGCACGCGGGGACGCGGGTGCATTGGGGCGCGGGTTTGGTGGTAAAAAAGGTTAATTGCTCGTAAAATGTCTGCCGTAATTAGCGGCTTAGACGGGTACGGTTTTATTGAACCTAATTACAGGCGTCAGGCGGGGCAGCATCCGATGGTCGATATATTATTACCCGCTCAAAAACTTGCGATGCGTTTGGCAGATGGTACAGCGTACGGGTTGTGTGTTTTCCCGCGTACAGGGTGTGCATGTGAGTGTGTGTGTGTGTGTGTGTGTGTGTGTGTGTGTGTGTGTGTGTGTGTGTGTGTATGATTTTGGATGCGTTGAACGGTGCAATCGATGTGGTAACGATTAAACAATCACAGCCATCACCCGATGGAGTGGGGATAAGGGCGTGCTGAACATTGATTAAAAATGTAACCAGATGTAAAATCAATCCTGAGCTGAGCTGAGCGAATAATCGATTACCTTTGCCGCTTGATCGATGCAAATACGTGCGTCACCGGATTAAAGGCGTCATTAGCAGGAATTTATTAATTCACGCCACCCGTTGATAATTTCCAAATCGTGCCAATCAAGCACGGAATGGGTGTTTGGAAAGTAATTAATCGGTACAGGCAAGGCCTTTGTAGGTGGAGCATGTAAACAAGTTAAAGGGAAAGAAAGAACAATAGCTGTTGCTCATGTAACTTGGTTTTGGACAGTTCAGTTTAACAACAACGTTTCTACTTGTTAACAGATATTTTTCTCTTTTTGGAATTTGTTGTTCATTTCTGGGAATGTGATATGTTTATTGATTATATAATCTTACATACGTTTTGATTATATTTGTAATCCTTTGGCCTACAAAGCGTAGGTACTGTTTTTTGTTTCTGTTTTTGTCTTATTGTTTTTCTAATATATATTTTTTTAATTTTTTAATGAACTTATATCAAAAGGGCTAGCGTGCAAATTAAAGAAGAACAAAATCAGCACCTCTTACAATTACACAACATTCTTTCAAACAATGTTACATACTTTCTATCGGAAAATGTAGTTAAAGAAAATATATCGAAATGGCTAGTACAAAGTAAAAGTTTTCAAAAGATGTAACTTTCTAAAAAAATGAAAAAAAAACAAGTTAAAGAAACTATAGCAAGATATAGTACTGTTAATTACTTCTCTACTATATTAAATGGGACCCGCATCTTTAGATTATTTGTGATTTTAAAGACTTAACCATTAAGAAAATTGCTTAAGTTGATGTACCGTGTCAAAGAACAATTTATTGGCTCTCGCATGAGCAAAAAAACTCATTCCGTTTCCATTTTCCTACGAAATACAATGAAGTTGTCGGGCTGAGAATTACATTTAACCGTGTCTAAAATGACACTGACAACATTATTTAAAAGTGCATTAACTTTTATAGCATACCAAGAAGATACAAATCCCGTCACCAACAAAGAAAGCTTATCATCCAATCAAAAGGCATCCATCTTCTCGCTGAGTTCCGTTTGCTTTGGTTCGTCCCACCTCGAGTTTGATATTTAGCCACCCACGAACTTGACTCTGGGGCTTCCGTCTGCCCTGAAGGTATTGTTTCAAATTTGTCTCCAAACGTCAGCATGTCAGTTGGGTTTATCGCGCCATCCCTCTGTGCCCACACTCACGAACATTCGCCTACAAAAAGGCAAAGCAGACAAGAGTGGCCACTCTGCCATGCTTAAACTAAAATAAATAGAAAGAATATTTATTCAACCATTCACCCATTCGCAGCGCTCAATAAAAGCGATCCCGTGCAGGGCGAAAGGATTATGGGCTGTGTGCGTTTGTTTGCTTCTTTTTGTGTGCATTTTCCACTTCCATTCGCCAGCAATCTGTTGCTATCAATCGACATTTTAATACACCGACCAGCGTTCGTTCGGACCGGTGTCCGTTCTTGCTGTACGAACCGCCGTACCAATCCCAAAACCATCGTCGATTGGGTCCTTTCCTCGGGCACTGTTTTCCAAACGTTCAATCTAATCCAACGCTTCAGCGCGGTGGAAAAGTAAGCGAGGTAGCTGGAGCATTCCCCCGGACAGGGATTGGTAACGCTCACGCCCACCCTATTTCTCGGTCCCCTGGTCTAATCATTCCTTTCAATCGCTGACTAATCCTTGCTTCAGCTCCCGGCGGTATTTTCTTATGTATTCAAACTCCATTCTGCATACGGAGCTTTGTTTCGATTCGCTCACCAATGGGGGAGTGGACCCGAAGGAATAATGGGAGAGTGGTTTGTGATGCATTTTTTTTCTACCAAGAGTGAGAGAAACTTTACACATGAACCTCTTGCGGATATTTCTGGCCCTGGTGTGATTTGCAGCACGGCAGCTGATGGAGCGGATGGCACTGTAATAACAGTGGGCGAGAAAGCTTAAAACAAAAAGCATTGCCCCACAGCACGTTCGAGCTCATTGACGCTAAGATTTGCACTGCTGGGGTAACATGATGGAGAAGTTGCTAAAATGGGAACTGTTGGAAGCTGTGAAAAATGAGGCAAGTAGAAAACAAAAACTTCCACTTTTAACGACGGCACGAATGAATCGTAATCGAACATTTGCCTTGAGGGAGTTTTGTATCCGACGATCGATTAATCGAAAAATCTCGTCCGTTGACGGATCGTACCGGGAACGGGGTTATGTAATTGCAACAAACGAGAGGACCACGAATGGGGGAAAGAGGATGAAAAGCTGGTAAAACTAGTACATTCATTAGCGATTTTTCTCGCTTCCACACACACACACACACACACACACACACACACACACACACACACACACACACACACACACACACACACACACACACACACTCACACAGATACGATTGAGTAATGGTTGGAGCAAAGCTGAAGCTTCCGCGGTGCAAGAAGATTAGATGGCATTGTACCCACAAGCTTTGCGTTTCTTCTCTACGATCGTTTATATCGTAACAGGAAATGGTCGCAAGATAGCAATGACATTCGTATACACACACTCACGGAATAAAGACGATGTGCAGACGAAAGGCAAAACCGATGGCTCTACCGGAACGAGTAGAAGGAACCTTTGTCTTTCGCCATTGTCACTATAAATCAAATGGTATTTAGCTCTGCCGGTGAGCGCCGATTGGGGCAAAATCCAGCTTTGAATGATAGCTTTGTGTAGGTAAGATAGAAAGTATTTTTGCTAATGAAAAGAAAACAAGCGACTTTTATGACGGTTTCCCTTGCCATGTTCGATGTTATGAATAGCGCATTCGTCTTCGGCGTGGGTATCACGAGGCTTTTGTATTTCAAATGTTTGTTTAAGGGAAAAGTAGTTGAGGAAATATTGTTAGCATCATTTTTTATTTATGAAATTACAAAACTAAACCTGAATCTTTTTGACCATGAATGTTATTTATAGTTAATTCATTTAAAAAAAAACAAAATCGTACAAACTATGATAACGTTCAAAGCCAACGTACAAAGTTTGTAGTTGTACATTTCAAAACATTAATTTACTGTATTACCGCAAAATAATATACAGTAGAACGTCGATTAAAAGGGGGCGGATTAACCGGCGGGCGGCTTAACCGTGCGCATAAATGTGACAACTGTTCAAACGTACGGCGAATATTTGCACCGATAATCAAGTGCGCAATCAGTTTTTTGTGCAGCCCTGTAGTGTCTAGTGGTATTTTTGAAATTCATTTTTGTTAATGAACAGTTGTTAATCCTATAGTTATTGATTAAAATAATATTCTACTAGTGATTAATCGATTAATTGAATGTGAATTAATCATAAAAATAGTGGATTTTATAATTTTTATATGAATTTGACATTTCTTGGACCATTATCCGTGCAAATCGATTAACCGGCAACTGTCTGGTCCCGAGCTGCCCGGATAATCGACGTTCTACTGTAGTATGTATTACAAAAAGATTTTAAGAACAACCAATGCAATCGATTGTATGATTCCGTCGTACATTTTCCCTGATATTGGGGCCCTTCCCGTTTGAAGTTGGTAGGCTGAAATTTCAGCCTGTCAGCTGTTTGCGTTGTATAGCAGTTTTCGAGCAGCTATCTAAGCTGGTATAATATGTAGGTGGGCGTATCCCAAGGTGTATGAATTTCGCTTCTGTTTCTGAATAAAGATTTTAAGCGTGTTTTGTGTATTAGTAAGCTTCCAGAGAGCTTGTTTGTGCAAAAGTTTTCACCCGTCCTGTCAAAAAGTGATATTTAAATTTAGTTATAAAAAACTTGCTATGAGACCAACTGGACTACACACACTTTGATTCTGGCTTCCCTCACCAGATTTCTTTAATGCACCTTGGGATAAATGTAAACACCACCTTTTCATCAAATGTTTTGCCATTTTTCGAGCAGGTACTCGAATCTAATACAAACTTTGAGGCTAGAATAATCTAGACTGAAAATTTCAGGCTAGTTTTGTGTGTGGTTTTGTATGGACATTATATCAGCCTCCAACTGTCAAACTCCATACAAAAAGCTGGCTAGAATCGTGAAGGGCCCCATTATTTGTCAATGTAATTATACGTACGTTTTTGAGGAAAAATTTCAAATATGTGTTTCATAATCGTTTAACTATTAAACTCATTCAAATAAAACGCAATCTAAATCGAAGTAGCATTTGACAGTACGTCGAATCAAAATGCATCCGATGGAACAATGACACCAACTTAAATTAAATCATTATTCTCACTTTCACAATCACTTCAAGTTGTACTCTCTGGTAGGAGCGGTGTCGAAGATCCACTACGAAGTGTTCAAAGGATTGTGAATTCTTTTCCATGTGTACAATACTATCTCAGAAGCGAGCAAGTTTTGCGTCACCTAAAATGCCACAATGTTCCACAGCACGATCCGAATAAAATATATGTATAAACTAGATTTTCAAAAATATGTTCAAACTAGCTGTGTTCACCATTGAGGCCTTATTGTACGTCAACTTTCATTCCCCCAGAACAAAACCAAAATGCCCTTGATTCGATTACATTTTATTCAATAATGATTCGATCCGATCGATTTTATCAACAACCCTTGCCTGCTTGCAGCAACAGCAAAAGGTAGCGAGGCACCGAAACGACTGAATCCCCAATTCGCTGAGCTGTACACAACACCGACATGTGTGTGTGAGTGTGTGTGTGTATCTAGCCTCTGATCAAGGAGAGGCAGCATACTGAATGCCCCGAGGGAAGGCCACGATTAGCAAGCCAGCTGGAAGTTTGCAATTTGGAAATCCCGATCTCCGAGACTGTTCACAAAACTTTCCACTGCTGGTGGGTTTGCTTGTGGGGCGGTTTGCCGCGGCAATTCGGTGACATGGAACGTCTTCTTCAACTTCGGTTTCACCTACCGTGGCGCAATGGGTACGGCGAATCGGTACGGCACGATCCCTCAAGTGATTTATAACTCCGTTAAGTAGATGAAAGCTAGATAATGTAATTGAAAAGGATACACCGGCAGTGCTCGCGTGTTTTCGAATCTTTCGGAGGGAGCGGTGGTGGCTGGCGGTTTGGGAGTGGGTTTGCTCTGCCAGTGACAGAACTGCACTCAGACACACACACACATACACACACACTTACCCACTCATATATAAATATTTCGGGAAGTTCGCCATCCCACGCGCAAACCCCCGTTACGTTCTCCATTCGGCACCAGCTGACACGGAAGAGATGTATGCTGCGCGGGCTCCCTGGAGAACAATTCGCTTGCCACGAGGGGTGGAGAGAAATTCTAGTTCGGGGAGGTTGAAATCATAAAGCAATAAAATTTAGAACGTGACAGCTAGAACGGAACGAAGAAATGGCACTGGCGTGGAGTTAACAAGAGTTTGAGCAGAACTTTGCTACGACTGGCAACGGGTACGCCACCTGGTTGGTAATGCTCGCCCGCCGCCCTTGTTGTCGTCGTCAACAGTTGCGAAAGAGTCTCGGGGTCAGGTTCAAGTGGAGTTGATTTCTTTTGCCGATACAAATAAAATATTATGTGACATTATATTGTCCCCGAGTGCTCTCGCCGGTTCAAAGCGATGGTGTGCAGCTGCCAAGAAAGCGGTGGACGCGTGTACCTCCTCGTGGCAGAAGCTAACCCTTCGTGATGGAGTGAATGCTGTTACGAAGGAAGTTTTCTGTACACGGGTGTTGGCTGGAGCTCATAGAGCAGCGCAGAAAGAAGAATCATGTTGACCGGGAGAGCTCGGGATTCGCGTAATGGCTGACAGATGCTGCCAACTCTGGTCCACACGTTCGTACCATTTACCATTTACTGGCCCCGTGTAACCCTTGAGCCGGTCGCGTTCATCTTTCTCCTTCGTCTTTGTCTGCTCCACGTCGAACCGTGGCTAGCACCCGGTCTCATCGCGATTGTTTACTCGGCTTGATCCTTTCATCTTGTTTTCGATCGCTTTCAGGAACATGTTGCATGAGCATATATACACCCGATCACACACACACACACACACACACACACACACACACACACACACACACACACACACACACACACACACACACACACACACACACACACACAAACCGTTCTGTGTAGTGCGACGGTTAGGGGAGGATTTAATCCTCCCTTCCCGGTGTACAACGGCGGTGAAGATTGGTTCGAGCTGTTCGAAGGATGACAGTCGGAGTAGCTTATCGATAAGCTATTAGATTACGTACAAGGCAGAACGGCAGGGTACACAGCTTGTGTGTGTGTTGATAAATCCTAATGAAGCAAAAATGTATCGTAGCTAAAGTGAAACAGGCCACCATCCAAGACACCCATGCTCGTTCAGGAGATGGAGGGAGCTTTTTTGTGATGTTATGCTGTTTTCACTTATCTCTTTTTCCCTTCGACACGACTCGTACGCTCTCTTTCTTACCTTTGCCTAGTGATTTGCGAGCATTAAGCTCTCACGGTGTCGCCTGTGTGACTTAAATTGTAATTTGTGTGTGTGTGCGAATAGTTCATAAATTGTGAACTTTAACCATTTGTCTTGGGCTATGGGCTGAGGACCACCGATAGGCTCCTGCCGACGGACCTGCCGGACACACGCCACGGTGATTATGACAGACTGTTATGTGGTGTGTATTAATTTGTCGTTTGTCGTCGTGCCACACCGAAACAAAATGGGACCCAGGTGTGAACTGGTACGGGTGAGTGTGGTTTCTTTCTTTCGCGTGTCGGTGTGTGTGTGTTTTTTTTAAATATTTCTCTTCGGGTACAACAGCAACACCTAATTGAACCGGAAGTAGCACATTAATTCTAGTGCGGAAGTTTTCGTTTTGTAGCTGCTGCGTGTCATGTTCTTGGGTTTTTTTTGGGTCGTTTGGGAGGATGGGAGGAAGTGGCAAACGACAAAACAAATGTGTGAAAAGGCACGAAGGCACGAGTCAGAGGATTTATGACACTTTAAATTGATAGTAGATGGCCTCTTTCCATTTTTGATATAATGCTTTCAGCAGCCATTATCGAAATTATTTGAATGAATTATTATTGTTCACGACGAAGATGAGGAATTTGACCGATACTCGATGCGAAAGTTTCCGTAATTCACATTTTGTTGCACTACATTTTAAAGATGTTGTGTAAGTTTTATCTAATCATGATGTACATGATGCAGAGAAACGTGGCCAGCACTAGAAACCCTACGCAAACTCATAATCTTTTACCGTGTGCTGCACAATGGGTCGAAGTTTCCACGGAGCAGCGTAACAATGGCACTTCTAAAGAGTCCATCCAAATTGAAAACTGCCAAATGAAATGGAAACTTTGAAAATGGTTGATCTGCTCCCTGGCCGGCAGACGAGGGGATACCTGAAGAATCCTATGATTGGAAACGAGACTGCTGCAAAATGGGGTTTGGCAAAACTTACCCTTTTCGACGAGGTGACGTTCGCTTGGTGAAAAGAATGCTTTTGCGCTGCACCCACAGAAGCTATGCTGAAGCTGTGCATCTCCATTTCTGTGGACCACGTAGCTGTTTCTCTTTCTCTCTCTCTTGCAAGGTAATTTGATTGCACTGTCAAAAGGGAATTCTGTTCGTTTCATTTCTTCCGACACAAATGATGCCCGTGCTTCGTATAAAAACCGAGGGAGCATCGAGGGAAAAAAGTGAGTAACGAGCACCAAGTTTTGAAATACAGAAAATGATAGAAAATGATTTGAATGTTGTAGCATAAAAAAGAGACCCCAAAACGGGTTGCTTTCCGCGGTGAGGGTACGGGAGTCGTTTTACTTGCGGCGTTTTTGATGCTCTTTCGAGGTTAGTGAATGTACACCGGCTTGCTGTAAGCACATGCTTTCCTCTGAGCAATTACTTTTCCAGTTCTGTTCTATTGCTTTTCCAAAGCTTTGGGAAAGTGTTTGAAAATGATTTAAAGTATAGGTCGTGCGGGGCACGTACCGCATTGGCTTTTTTTTCAGTGGGATGCAATTTAAATACATTGAAAAAGACATTTGTTAAGTTATTTAACCATTTTATTTTGTTTCATTTGTATGAAATGTTTGGAAGCCGTTAAGGCAACAGTTTTAAACAATTTTTGTTTGTATATTTTATGTCATCTAACAGGATTTGTCTTTTTACAATGACACTTGCCTTTTTGTACATAAACCCACCTCGACAGCAAAATGTATTATCCTTATCGAAAAACGCACCGCAGATTAAAATCGTACCCTTAAAAAACATCAGTTAGCTGGAAGCTTAATCACATAGCAACAAGAATGAAAGCTTCGTTTACACTATCATCGTAGGCCGTACAGTTTGGATGTTTGTTTCCCAGAACAAAACTACAACAAAAACCTCCAACCTTGGTTCCGTACCATTCCAGGAAGGTGTACATATCAGGTCGAAAAAGTAAATACAACGGCAAAGTCACACCGGATATCAACGGTTCATCCGGCCGTTCGTCGAAAACGCTCTCATGGGGAGGGAAGGCGGGCCGAGGAAAAATCAATCGAAAAGTTTCGTTGTTTTCACCAACGGTTTTCATTTGCGGTTCGGTTTCTGCGGGGGCAACTTTTCGTGACATTCGATTTGCATTCCGCGATCTCATTTGCCGGTTCACCGGGCCGGACTTCGGACTCCTCCGGACTGTGGCAGGCGGCGGCAATCGTGCTTCTTCTTCGCCTTCCGATAAAAGGTGTTTTGCAAAAAGCTTATCGCAGCGAACTTTCTCGACTGCCGTTCATAGGCGCCCTCACACACACACACACACATTCAATTTAGTGAAAATCCATCAAGCACCGGCTCCGCAAGCAAGCGGTGGGCGAAGGGAAATTGGCTTTTTTTGTTTTATTTCTGTTTTACACTTTTTTCCCACTAACTCCCCTTTCCTCCGCACGCCAATCTTACTGTTGTTGGGTGTAGATGGCGCCTCGTCGCCTTCATTTCGCAATGGTGGTCGAGTGTACAAGTGCTGGAACAATTGTCTCTCAGTCGGTGATGGGGCGGTGGGCGATGAGCTATAACTGGAGCGAGCTGGAGCGATAGAGAGACATGGTACCTATCGATGAGGAAACATGGAATCGGAATTGGCGGAGATTGAAGCGTTTTCTATTTGCTCTTGTACCCCTCCAGGCAATGGATGATCTGGATCTGCTGGTATGGAAATTGCCCCATTGCTGTACCGCCCGACCGGACGTTTTTGGCGATGTACATTGAAAAGCAATTAAGAGTTTCGTTTCGAATCGTGGGGTTCCCATTTCGCATCGACAAACGAATCGGATTGTGTGTGTGTGTAAGCTTGTGGCCATGACATTCACGCAATCAAAGCTTAAGAGCTGCGAACTAGTTCGGCGAAATGGAGTGATTGTTTTTCGAGAATGGTTCAATGTTTTTCTCGAGTTAGACATTTACATCTAAATTATGTATCGGACAAAAATATTCCTAGCATAGATACGACGTGGTTAAGGTGTTAAACGTTTTAAGGAGCTGTGTTAATATGTAGTATATGTAGTAGTATATGCTTTTATGAAGGAATTTTTACATTGAATATCACAATGTATTGTAAATATTAGAGTGCTCAAATAGTTCATTGTTGTTTTTCACTTGATAGGATCAAGCTTCACAAGGCAAGGTAATAAGAAAGATAATTTATTTCGATTGATTAAAATTCAAACATTCAATATAAAATTAATTTCCTTTTTTATTTAACAGAAAGGATGCTAATTATCATTCCGTCACCATCGCCATTCCCTGCAGGAAATAGAACATCGGAACGAATTATTTCGGAATCGGAAAGTAAGCTTCGTTCAAAATATGGAGCTTGCGTCTCATAATAAAAGCTTTTGAAAAGTATCCTTTTCTCGTTTATAAAACTATTCTCGTACATGGCACAACACAACTACTTTACCAAAAAAAAAACTCCCTCCAGTTGGTTTGATGAAAGTTTATAAAACATAACCTGCTTGATCCGCTTATAAAACTGTTTCAGCCACACCCGCCGGCATAGAGAAGTGCATACGAGTGCCGTGCAAAGTAGTTATTAAGTAGCGCTCCGGACGTTCCTTTAAGTTTGTAATTAAGAGCGAACAACTTACTACATTGTGCTGCTTGCCATTCCTTGCTACTACTGTCGTTTTGGTGAGATTATAAACGGGGGTAGGTATTTGAAAAATTAGAAATGGGTATATATGCATTGGAAAATGAGCAAATCAACCCTCGTATATTAACGAGCTCATAATTTGTTCAGCGATTTTAGATATTGATTTTGTTTATTAGAAAACCCTTTTAAATATATTGAACGATAAAAAATAAATAATATAAGTAATTTGTCTTTAGTTTCATTCAATGAGTGAAATGAAACTTTAGCAAATAAACCATAGTTTTTCATTTGTATTGTCTCCATCGAGCACAAATCTTACTAACAAGCATTTGAAAAGCGTTCCAAATAAAATCGCACCCGAAGTGTCCTTCCATTCTATTTCCCTTTGCTTTGTTTCCTTTAACCGGTTGCGTGGCACAAAACTTCACCAACTTGCACGTAGCTGAAGCCACGGGGCCTTTCGGTAATATTTAATCGAAAGTTGAAATTTATGAACATCGGGCCCTGTGCACACGAACGGACGGTGCCCTCACAAGCGCAAGAAGGAAGCGAAGGGCGCCATGACGCCTGGTCCTGCCGATCCGCCCGCGGGCATGGATTGTCCCGGCAGGAGCAAAAACAATATGTTGGGCTGGCCGTGTCATGTTTACGGTTATTGTTTCATGCATAGTAAATGGTTTTTGTTGCCATCATTCGCGTACCACAAAATACCGACGCGTTTGCAACATGCGAAAAGGTGGAGCAACAGTAGTAGAACGTAAAAAAGTATGGGGTAAAAAATACAACAATTTCTCCCGTAAAACAGCCACGCAAAACGTCTCGTGTACGCCGTTTTGAGAAATGGCGGTGTGTCGTGTAAAAGCGCAAACGAACACACATACGAAGGGGGGGGGGGGGGGTGATCATTTGCTAAAGAGGGTCTTCTTCGCGTAATGAATTGCATGATAATGGTGAATACATATTTCCATCGAAAGAATGTTCCACCGGGGTGGATTTTGGATGGCGGAGCCCTGAGCGTTTTCGAGCATTGTTTGTTGCGTTTCTCTGAATGCTCTGCTTCTCGGACGTCGTGTTCCGATTGTTTCGCTCATTCGCGGTTGTTGCTATGAATTTAAGTACGTTGTCGTACGTTTGTCTTAGTGTTTGCCAGCCATCCCCTTTAGCTCGAGGTAGGTGCGCCTCGAGTATGTAGGAAGGGCCAGGGGAAGGGCTATACACATTCGTACAAGAAAAGACACCGAAGATGGGATGCTCAATTGAAGTAAACTCATAATTTCTATTGCTTTATTTGAGAGTCATAAATATGTCACCGCAGTGAAGTGGCCGTTTCTCTTACCACTTCAGCCCAGACGGTACGACACGATCGTGACAATATGGTATGCTGGTTTTAGTTCGTAGCCCGTACCGTACCGCGCACAACGGCAACGATGTGTCTGTCATCGGCTAAAAAACAAAAGCAAAAGTATGTGACAATACAACTGGATTGTTTGGGACAGGTTTAGCTCTCCCTGTTTTGTGTGGTAAAATGTGCTGTGTGTGTGTGTGTTTTATGGTGTGTGCGTTTAATGCACCAATAATTCATGAAATTATGTGTTGTTGTTTGTTTGCCCTGCTGGAAGATTGATGACCTGTAACTGTCGAGCTTGATTCAATATCGAACTAATGTACTCATCGGTTGATACTGGATGGTTGATTGTTTCGACATATTTGGGCCGTTTATTTGTAGGGTTGTTATACTCACACGCTCAAATGTATATGTCGTGTAATGGTAAGACTGCCTTCAAATGTTACGTTACGTTTGAATTCTCATTTGCATTAAACTGTACAATATTTTTGTGCTCTTTAAGGGACAGGCTTAGTTGTGGGTTGTTTGAATTCCAAATTACATTCAATGTATTGTATAGAAAGCTTTCCCTCAATACAATACATGTAAAATCAACATGTTGTAATATAACAATTACGGTTTGTTGTGTATTCTGCAAGTTGATAAAGTATACGACATTATTACTGTTTTGTACTTAGCGAGTCCTATATACTACTTTTTTATGCTGATTTAGGGTCTAAACTATGAATGCATTTAGCCTATCAGTAGTAGTAGTAGAGATGTTTATCGTGGATAGAAAGAAAAACAAAATATATATAGAATCGAACGTTCTTTAACATTGGGTACGCAATGTGTTCTCCTCAATAATGCTATAATAGTTGTATAGCATAGCTGAGTAGAATATATGTTGTTTGCTGATTTTAAATCTGAGTACATGGGAAAAGTGCAAAAAAATTTTAGACTTAACCTAAACACATATATATCTAACCTATATCTTAACCTACAATTTAGCCTATCAGTTACTTTTACTTGCAGCTAAGTAGAAAAGTTATTTCAACAGCAAATACAGAGAAACTCTTGTGCTATTGCTTCCTTAATGCTAGCTCTATTTATTCTAAAACCTAATTCAAATGTTGTTATATTTGCTCTTGTTTTACAATAGTACATTCATAGTCTCAGCTTAAAACAATTAAAACACTTACCATAAGTTGATTTGTTCGTTGACTCTCTGCATATCCGAACCTCATCGTAGCGCATCTGATGTATTGCCCTTCAATCAACAGGGTCATATATTTTTTATCATCATCCTTGGGCGAGCGCTTTATTGATGCATAGGCTAACCTATCGATGAGGTGACTATTTACCTCAATTTGGATGGTTCGGTTTTTATTGCCTTCGTCCGCCCGTTCCGTTCGAAACTTTTTGCTTCACTTTTATTTTCGTTCGTTCACGCTCCGCGTAGTTCGTTTGGAAGAGACTTTTTGCTTTCTTTCTTTTTCATCTCAAGCAAATAAGGAAAGAAGGTTAAAAGCTTCAATATCCTAATCATTTAACGGTGCTTACAGGCCGGAACCTAAAACCATCGGACCTATCGCTTCCGGGTGCACGTCGCTGATGGGGCAGTCGACACACACACACCGGGTCGACCGTAAAATGATGACCACCCATTAAGTAAGGGAGCGATTGGAAAATTTATTTTGTTTACGCCATTCTCACTCTACGGTACGGTTGAGGGGCCGTAGTGCCTGCTTTCACTTTTTATTCCGCTGTGTTTATGCAAGCTCGTATTTGCCCTTGATCCTTGTAGCCTGTTGTGGAAGGAGAGAAATCAATCAATCTAAATTGATAGGTTGTAATTCGTGGTGGTGGAGGACCGATGCTTGATGAGGTGTAGGTGCCTGCTTTAAAAGTAAGTGTTTCAGTATGACTGAGCTACTATTATAGGAAAATTTATGTTGTAGGTAATTTTTTGGTGGGATTAGCATCTTCTTGCAGTTGTTTGTTTTAGCATAATAGCTCTTCAGCATAATGTAATTAATTCATCCCATACGTTAGAAAAATAACTAAAAATCTTTTGAATTTATATATGATATGTTTTATTATGGTTAACTCTTAAAACAAATATTAACAAGTCCTATCCTAGGAATGTATATAGGATAGTCTCCTCCAAATATAAAACGTTGGGCTTACCAATATTGATTACAATGCATTTCCGCCAAAACGAAAAGAAAGAAGGGATTCGAAATTGGAGCAGAATGTCACATTCATGCGCTAGCATAACTTTGACAACTCTAAGAAATCAATAATGCAATGACATTTTCTTTCCCTTCCATTTGATTTTCATCGGTACGTTTGTGCACAACGGTGGCTGGTACGGTTGCGGCACTAATCAATAATTGCAACCGTCTTGCTCCGCTTTCGGTTCAAACTTTGCTAGGCTGCCCGTTAATTTTCTTCGACAAACCACGCTTCACACGGTGCCGCCTTGGCTGCCTCGTCCATGCTCTGTTGTTTTCCAAGGGAAAACATTTTTTATCCCCAACTCCAGCAAATGCCACGGCACCGCCTGGCACGGTTACATGGTAGCGGAGCGCTGTGAAGGACATAAATCACGTAGTCCGGAGTAACATAATTGAACGGTACTTTCTATTAAAGTTTCTGTCACTTACTTTCATCAGCCCAGTTCGGGCTCGAGTGTGCTGACGCTTTTCGTTTCACGTTCGTTTCGGTTGTGTTTTAGTTTCTGCTGAATGAGACTCTAGGTTTGTTTTATTTCTTGAGTAGCAAATAAAAAGGTAATAAGCACGGCAAAGTAAACTATCCACGACTTAAATCAGTGACTTTTTAGTAAAAGAAAGAGAGATGTGGTTTACTTTTTTGCTGCGAGACAAGTTAAATTTGGCATGGCAGAAAGTTGCGGGGCAGAAATTGATTGTTTCAATTAACAATAACCGAAAGAGAACTATAGAACGTGCACAATTTACGATGTTTCTTTTAGCTAGTGCGTTGTTATTATCAACGAATTTTATTTGTGTACTATTTATTTGAGCGATGGAGTAGGGCTGGAAAGTATCTAAAGAATATAATATTTAAGACGATAATATTTACTGTAGGATGCTATCATTTTATACAACCAACTAACTAGAATAATAATGAAGAAAATTAAATACTGATCTAGAATGTTAGTTTACTTAGTTTACAATGAAAGTTGCATAAACATACAATGCTTCAATTCCATAAGAATGTCCATTCAGTAGGTTTATGTGTTAACTTAGTCTTAATGAGAATTATTTACCTCTCAGATTACTAAGAAATAATGAAAGATTCAGGATTTTTTACAATAAAATGTATAAAAAATAAAATTTAAAATGTATATGTGGTATGTGTTTATTAGCATGAAACAGATTACTTCATATAAGCCTCTTTAACTTTTAGTTATATTACGTATCAATTAATTGAATAAAAATAAACTAAATCCATTTTGATTTGATAGCTAATGAAAGGTAGCAAATAAGCTCACAAGTAATACCTATTTTACCTGCAAAGATATTTTGAAGAGATGCAAGTTAAGACATACACCCGTTGGAAAATTCAGGCCACACCAGGCTTATTTCCTTTAAGATTCAGCATACCTTGTCGTACCCAGGTACCCAGGTCTCTGGCCAATCCTTCATCATCAACATCAACACCTCATGAATCGGTAGCACTGTATCGCACGTCCTTGCGTTTTCTTGGCCTCCATTCCTGGGCGGAGGTGTTGAAGGTGTGGGTCGTTCTGCTGTCAGCATAGCCGAACGATATGCTGGCATGATTTATGACGCAGATGAGCCTGAACAAACGACCCATGCAGGACAAGGGATATAACTGGAAAAGGAGTAGGATTGGAATGAGTACACAAAAAAGGGAGCAACCATCAAGCATGGCTGACGTCTAGTCGTAGTAATTTGTTTGATGTGTTGCGCATACACCAACGCTATAAGTGTGTTATAAAAAGCAAGCAAAAATGCACTGAGACAAAAAAAAATGGCATTCCATGAAAAAAGGGTCATTCATCTCGTAGGCGTGTGAAGGTGTGAAAAACGTTCAAGTGCATTTACATTGACATGGGTTGAAGGAAATTAGTACTAGAGTGACATGTAGGCATGCTGTAGCTGGTCGCTTTTAGAAAAAGGGTGGAAGAGGTTTTTTTTGTGTTGTGTGATTTATTTTATATTGTTTTATAATGAAATAATGTTCCATGTATTGTGTTACAAACAAGTATTATTAAAAAATGAAACTTCAATTGTTCGTTAAAAGGTGTGTTGGTTAATCATAAAACAAAAGAAAATTCTGCTGTGGATTAGCAATAACTCAGCAATAAGATAATATAGGTACAAAAGAGCAGCACTTCCACAAAAGCAATTTGAAATCAAATTTTAGCAATAAATTTAAATTGAGGTGTATGAGCGGCAAACCATTCCAAACCAGAAATAATGTCCTTCCATTTTCTATGGGTAAAGCTGTTAAACCAAATAAAGCTGTAATACATATGTCGCCGCATAGGTGTCGGGTTTACTTTATCCATCTGTTTGAAATGGCATTTTATCTCCCAAATGGTCAAGCCTGCCCGTACCATTCTCAACAAAATCCCACATTTATTTACTCAAAGCTGTATGTAGTAGGAAGAGCAGTAGGAGCAGGAGCAGGACACTAGCAGCAGCATAATAATGAGTTTGTCCTGCCAGTGCTTATCGGTTGCACACAGGTCAGTGTCGGGTGATTTGCGAGGAAAGAGTTTGAGAGAAAACTGTACTATAGTGGAACGGATTCACACAATCCAAACCATTCGGTGCAACTGACTGATGCACTCGGGTCGATGCACAAAATTCTCATTTCCGGCCAGCTATTTGGTGCTCTTGATTTCGGTTTATTCCGGTAAATGTGGTTTTCGCATTCGCATTGCAAAGATTGATGGTTTGCTTTTTTCTGGTAAAAAACAAATAAACAGAATCCAAAACGGAAGACTCGGAACGATACATTTGTGCTAGGAAGTGAGATTCAATGAAATCATTGATGTATGGTTGTACTGGACGATTTAAATTTCTTGCAGTAAAGTACAATGCCATCGATGTTAAAAAATTGCCGAGTTATAGGCAAAAAATCATCATAAAAACCGAGAAGAAAAAGTTCTGCCAAAGCATGTCAACGATAAAAACGAACGCTTTTATCTTGCAATAGACATACCACGAAAGGGACCATTTCAATTTACTCATCTGACTAATACTTGCTAACTTTATTGTCTCGTTAAGAGTTTCCGGTGTAAGTAAAAACTGTGCCCTTGAGCATCAACGTGGATTAGTTTAATGGGAGTGACTTCCACGTAACTATGCTCTATGGCTCTCCTCAAAATCAAGTCAGCTTACGGCACGCTCAAAAGACACAATTGAACGATTTATAGTATGAACTTTACCGTCCGATTCGTACGCTCACTGTGAGTTAAAGATCCGTTATTAGTTCCGTTCTGTAGCTTGCACGGTAGCGTGTAATAACGACGAGAATGGTGATATTCATCCGAAGGATTCGCATCCTTCCAGGAACTGAAAGTATCAGTATTTGTTATATACCTGCACGTGTTTTGTTGATAGCGAACCGGCATAAACGATTAGTGTTATGGCAACGTTTATACTAAAGTGACAAAGGATGGTACACGGCTACGGCTCTTTGGCTACGGTTACTGAGCCGGATAAAGGTCAGTGTTTGATTGATGTGTTAGATTAAGTGGCATTTGATTTCGGCCAAATCGTTCTCTCTCACCGGTGTGAACTCGGACTTCTAGTGATCTGTGCTGATTGAGGTTAATCGATACATTGACATTGTAGTGCAACGCGGGAGAACTTGTTGCCATGTAGTGCCATACAGTCGAATTTTACTAGTGGCGTCTGGTTTAATTGGGTTATTCGTAAGCTGGCACCAATTGTTGGATCGTGTGACAATCAATATAGTAGTATGATGGGACCATTTTAGGTATACAAAAAGTAGAATAATGAAGAGTCCCATCACATAGCCAAGTTAAAAATAAAATAGGGTTGAGCGAGACGGAAGTATCCGGCGAATTTATTTTTTGTTAGTTTAATGAAAAACCAAGAGCTCAAAGTAAAACCAAAAGGAGACATTTACATAGAATAGGTTGAGCTTTAAAACACAAAAAAGAGAAATATGTTTTTTTTTGCGTCGAATGGAATTCTTTGAGTACGGGATTTGTAGTTGTGACTAGAAGCATTTAGATTGGAAAAATATTAGCTATAACTACAAAATATTTAACAGAAATATGAAGACTATATATAAATGAATTAAATTCGTGGCAAGTTTGAGGCTTCTGAAGAATTGAGTAAGATTTGTTACTATTTTTTTTAAACAAAATACAGTTTTAATTCTTGAGAAAATTGTTTGACTGGCTTTGAAAGTCAGACGAATTTTAAACATCAATTTGCCAATAATTTTACTAATCGTTTCACCACTTCTTCTTTCCAGTTGACAATAACCCATTCAAAAACTTTTTCCGTAATTCAGCGTGAATCAATACGGTGAGTGAAACTTACCATTCGTAACCCACCCTGTCCCCACAGTTGAGCCAGGAGCCAATTATTTGCACTAAAAATATTCATCAGCCTTGTCGGACGTCCGTTTGTGTGCTATGGTCACGTCTCTGGTCTTTGCTGCTTTCAAGCCGAAGCCTGCGAAGCGAGCGAGAAAATTTTACAATTGTCATTTGATTACGAAAGTAGTACGACTTGCGATGCGCCGGTTGACACGCTAGAGGTCGGTACTTTGCTACTGTGTTCCAAGCCTTGGCAGCAACCCAACTTTATGCTTCCGAGGGCAATCAGATTGCGAGTGATTACTGTGGCATTGTGTCAGTGTCAGAGACTCATCTAACTTTCTGGGGTGGGGGGGGGGGGG
>KB665666.1:35126-62076 GCA_000349065.1 Anopheles quadriannulatus
AAAACACACACATGAGGCTGCGGGGGGGGGGGGAAACATTCCGTGAATATTTCATAACTGCTAACAGGGCCAACGGGTTACGCGCTCCACGGAGGTTTCAAGGGGGGGGGGGGGGGGGGGGGGGGGAGCAAGAAGGATGATCCCATTCCATCTTCAACCATTTTGTGATGATTATGGGTGAGTGAAGCTTTCCGATGCGAATGGCGACGGTGGGCTTCGAACGAGTGCCGACCCGGGCGCAGGACGTTGATTACGAAAGTTTTAATTTTTATTTCCCAAAGTTTCGCTCGGTAAAGGGGTTTTGGGCACGGGTTGTTCGTTCAATCGCTTCCGTTCTGTAGGAGGAGGGGCGGTTCTCCCACAGGTCACTGGGGTGGGTTAATATTTTTACATTAGAGAAGTAAATTTCAATTCCTTTCCGAGCATTTTGGCATCGATGTGCGGGGAGTACGGGTGAAAAATGGGGGTAGTAAAATTGATTGAAATGATTAAGCTTAAAAGTGCCTATTTCTTGGAAAGCCTCTTAGAGTCCTTTTAGATAAAAGACATTATTCATGGAATGTTTGGAAAGGAATTGAATTTAGAGTGAAACATTAAACATCAACTTATTATACGGTTTAACATCAATAACCAAAAGTATAAGAAATAGAATTTTGAATATTGAATTACTCTCACCGTTCGGCTTATGCCACGGCATAAAACATTAAGCAATTTACGTTTGCGTATTAACCATTGAGAAGGCGAACAGGTAAGCTTGCAGCCTCGGTTCATCATTCAAACGTCCGGAGCAGTTTGACTGGATTCTAATTTTGCTTTCTTGCCAACTGTGTGTGTGTCCGAACAAAAAAACCGCCTCGCCATAAAAGAATCATAAAAGAAAGCAGTCGGAAAGGCAAGCTCGATAGCACGGGCGAAATGATACTGCTGCGCGAGGGACCAGTAGACAATGCTGATGCTGATTACCAGGCTTAAGCGTACCAGGGAATGGAAACGATTTCACCATTCCCGAATACTTCGCCCCGAAACTATCTCATTAATATTTCATTCAAGATTAGCACCTCGGCCAAGGCATGATTTTCTTTTTTCTCTTAGCTCGCTGTGTAATGTTCACTGTACGCCGTTTGCGTTGGGCGTTTTAATGGGATCAGCCGTGGCCGGGGAGAGGGGGATGATGTAGCTACGTTTCTTCACGCCGGTGCGGGTAGAAGACGTTGATGATTTTCATAAAATTTTGTGTGACTTTCAGATTACTTCCGAAATGCGCAAAAGACCAAACCGCTATGCTGTGAGGTTTGGTGGAGGAGGTTCGTACTGGGCGGGATTCGTCCCGATCGAGGTACTTACCCGTCGATGCGATTTGTTATTATGGATTAATTTGCGTCAAGATGGGGTCATTTCGGGTGGTAAAAAATGAGCCAAACGGGAGCACTCCGATTGGTGGGATGTATTTAACGGTGCGTAACTACCGTAGGTAAACGATGTAAATGAAGCGCTTTGTATTGTGTTGGTGGGAAAGATGGTTAGAATTCTATCGATGGTTACGGTTGAGCATAGAATGGGTCAGTTTTACCATTGAGCTATACGCAGGGAGAGCTTAGATGCAGCATGTAAAGTATAAGAAAACTAGATAAATGTTTTCCGTAAATTCCTTGAAACAAGAAATCACATTTTCATATAAATGCATCTATAAAAAGGTTAACTATCATGATTGAAATATAATGAATGAATAAACATATTGGTACTTTTAATATAAAAAACTCAATACTGAAAAGAGTCCTCTAAAATTTAGTTTAGTAATGGCACGTTAAATTGTATATTTCCTGTTTAATTCATTTAGTGTGTTATAAAAAAACGATCTCTGCTTTTCTCTACCACTGCAATGACTACGATGTTAAAGCACATCCGTAAATGCGTTTCCCCAATCCGACGCCGAGTTCGGTGCCGCTGTACAAGCGGCAAACAAATGCACCGCAATTGCATACTGCAATTTGGATTATTTACTGGGCCACCGAAAATTCGTATAAATTTGCGGTTTGCATAGTAGCAAACCAGTAGCAAACCACAGCAATCAGCCCAGTGACATACTCAGCGGACTGGGCAGGAGTCCCTTCAGTAAAGGAAGGTGACAGTGAACGCTGTCCTCAGCGCGTGCTTCCCGGTGCAGTTGCATCGATCGAGTTTTACAGAATATGTTAATGAATGTTAAACTCGCACTACATATTCATAAAATGTCGTCAACTTGCGAGCGGTTGGGACGATTGGGCGAGATTGCGCGGCCGACGACGAGATGTGCAAGCGTTTATGGTAGTCGCTCGGTCGGGAGGAACGGTATGAAAGATGCACCCAACCGTCGACGAACCAAACAGAGATGACAGAACGACGACGATGATGATGATGATGATGATGTTAATGATGATGATGTTGTTGTCGGTAGAATTATGGAGTGGAGTTGTGTGGTGCAGATTCATCCAACGGAATCAGGGTTTGAATGTTTGCAAAATGGTAGATTTATGTCCCCCTCTCCACCCCGGGCACCTAAATGGGGTTCTAGCTCAGCCGCCGGGGGCGACACATAATTTCGTATAATCACCACGGACAATGCTCACACTCACACAGCTGCACGAGTGCATCGTCCCACAGGCATTTGAATGGAGGCAGCCACAAATGAATTGTTACATTCGTCCTGCTAACTTCTTCACTCACTGCTCTTCACCGTTTGGGAGCTCTAACGCCCGGAAGGACCAAACATGAAACGCACGGTACGCGGCATTCTACATCAAACTGTCCACAATGTCTGGTGGGAGGACGAGGGCCCGGGTGGAGGTCGTTGCTGGTTCGAGAGCGCCACAAACGCACCAGCCAAACAATGCGCACCCGGGACGATAGAGCTGTACAGAGGCTTGTGTAATTACTGAAAATCTTTACACATCGGCCCCGAACGGAATGAATGGAGCAGGATCAGGGATTCCCACCGCTCAGCCCAAGATGCAAAATTCAGACAATCACGTGCAGAACGTGGCAGAAAGGATAGCCCTTGTACTGCTACTGCTACGGGTACATTCGCCCGTAGGCTTCGGAAGCGGCATAATTTTGAACTAGTACCAACGATACCGTCCCCGGAATCCGGAAGCTGGAGCGGGCGGAATGGCAGGAATGCAATTATCGTTTACGTTTGTTGATTTCGGCAGACCTCAGTGTTGAAAGAAGCACCGTTGTCATTCAACTGATCGGTCCCGATCGGTGGCTTTGATTTGCGGGCATCGGGCAACCGGGAAGAGTGCACGCCAGCACGGGTCGTGCGCCTGGGCGATATATGCAAAGCGCACAAGGGCAGCAATTATGTGGCGTGCTGTGAGGTGTCGGTCGGTGATAAATTCCATTCCCTTACGTCGAACAATGACATTCCTTCGACGCTGGAGCAACACGCCCCGATCCGGTGAAGGATGGGAATACCGGTGGGATACAATAAATTGCGTGTGCGTTGTGTGTGTGTGTGTGTAGAAGAGAGTGTTTTGTTCGAAAATTCATCATCTTGTGTGTGTGTGTGGGAGACAGAGAGCGAGGGCAGGTTGGTTGTGTGGTGCGTGTGGTCGGGTGAAATGCGGTGTGTACATGCAGTGTGTGATCGAAATGCACACATTTAATTTACAGCGTCCTCTCTCCCCGGGGAAGATGTCGTTGCCTGGAGGAAGTATTGTTCGGTCATGAATGTCGTTAGCGGTTTGAGATTGAGTGTTGAGTGTTTGTCAGATGAAAGATTTCCCTTCCCGGATGGCATAGGATGTCGTTTGCCGCAAGGGTTTTGCGCTTGACTTTAGATGTATGACCTTCGTGTGCGGTAGTTTGGTAGAGCATTAGACACTCTTTCGAAGACATTAGATATGTTGGTGCATTGGATTAGATGTTGGTTTAAGAAATGCGAAATGTTCACACTCTCCTATTATTCAGTGGCGCATTAAAGGGCCATGAAACAGTTTCAGCAGTAGTAATGGATTTTTTTTTTAAATAAGACAAACTTAGGCTTTTCTTATATCAATCAAAACCGCATTGCGTTGCTTATTGTACATAGTTCACTCAGTAAAAACAAACAGTAAAAATCAGTAGACTTGAATTTGAAAATTGATACACAAACCACTCGTTTGCTTACAATTTAAATCATAAAAGTCCTTGTCTTTGAAGTGAGTTTGTACCTAATATTAATATATAATACACATTTAGATGTGTTTTCAACAAAAGATGGACTTTCATCAGTACGTTACAATAACAAAAATGAACCAAAAACCAAACTCTCCCTTCCGTATCTCCTACCAAACAGATAATCACATCGAAAAATGCAATGAACATCGCAGAACATTTAAACAAAATGCACAGGACAACTTCTGTTGCATCATGGACAGCATACCGAAAGACATGCCATTTCTATGGTACACATTTTTCGAACACTTCCGCACAAAACTTGCGAAATGTTCTGGGAAAACAGCACTCTGTAAATATTTCCTTTTACAGAGTATGCGAGCAATGTGCAGTGAAGCAGTGGAAGGGCGGGCCGAGGCGACGGTGAACAATAAATATTACCAAGTGGTTGTATTTATGGAAAAAGTTTTGCGTTCATCCGTACAACACCAAACTGAATAGTGAGGGTGGGCGGGTAGATTCTTATGCAAATCTTAAGAAACTTTTTAACAAAAAACAAGAAAAGAAAAAAAAAAACAACACGCGTCAGAAGACCCTGTAACCTTTGATAGACAGATGGGATCGCGTCGTGAACTTTTCCCGGTAATAACTATCTTTCAGAATTATGTCACATTTGCATCTTGAGCGTTATGCTAGCGGACTTTTGTATTGATAAATACTCTACATGTTGCAATACCCTTTATAGTGTGGATCGTTTCCATGGATCTAGACATAACATAAGCAATACCAACGTATCATGAAACTCACCAAACCAGAAATGTATAAATTAAATCATACTAAACAAAGAAACAATAATTGAAATGATGTGTATCAATTTTATAATCATAACCTTTATGAAAAGCATAATATACTATTATAATTTTAGTAAACAGTCAAAATAGATATAACATAAATATATTAGACTTCGTTATTTCTGTGAATAATTTGTTCTTTGCTTCATGGAAAATAAGCTGCACTGCATTCTACGCACATGAATATATCAGAAGTTGGAAACTTTTATTTACTAAACAGTGGTGCTGGTGTTACTATATATAAAATAAAAATGCCCAGCTGTGTTTAATTATTGCACAACGTCAAGCGCAAGTAAAATCTTTGTTCTTTTACACGTGAGTTGCAATGTAACATAAGATTAAATTAATAACCGTTCGTTGTTTTCCTTTCTCCTTCGCAAACAGTGCGTTGGGTTTTGTGCCTGTAGCGTCGATAGCAAAGAACGTTAGACCAAACGTTTGTTTGCGTACCAAAAACCGTTGGAATGCAAACAATAACGTGGTACAGTTGTTGTGTAATTTTGGTTTTTCCCTCTTTGTCTTCCACGGTCAAAATAGTACCTTTTTGGTGCTGATACTGTTGCAGCGCAAACCACCACAGGTTAAAATACGTAACATATACATACAAACATCACGTATGTGTAAGAGACAAATGTAGTTTTTTAGTGGCAGTTTCTTATAAATGGAACCATCGCTAAGGTATGCGTTTAATTGCAGCCCAACAAACGGGAGGATGGTGCGTTATTTTTTTAGGCAACGATGGATTGCTTTCCCACTGTGGATCTGTACAGTGCTGCAGTTGCTACGGGTGGTTGAAGTTGAGTGTGGTAAGAAACTGTATGCAGCTGTACAACGGTGTATTTCACATTGATGATTTCATTAAATCAGCCTCTTACCGTCTGGAAGATCAACCGATGACATATGAATCGTACGACATGCAATGCGGCTATCAAAGCAAATGTTGCAGCGAGAATAGGTAATATTGCACTGAGAGAAAGGTATGAGAAAAACAGAGTATTTAACCAATAATAAGAAAGCCTTTTATTTCCAGCTGTCCTTCACTGCACGGGCTCGACAGTTTGGAGCGAAGGGCGCGTAAGAAAGCAATATTGGAGCTGCTTAACAACGAAGCCACAGTGAATGATCCTCGTTTTCTGATGGATGGTACGGACTTCGATGTGAGGTTTTTCAACACCATAGCAATCCAACCCTCAGAGCAGCTGGGAGTGCGAGATACGTTAACCACGCAAAAAGTGCTGGAATCATTGTCCAAACGGAGCAACTGCTGTCAGATGCGCAACCTGCTCGATGGAAAGTGTTACTCGAACGTAACGCTTTCGGGCTGCAAAACTGTCGAAGAACCTTGCTGTGATCCGCACTATCCGTAAGTGTTGATAGAGTGTATCATTGTTTGACCAGTAATGCTTAACGAACCTTTTGAAACTCAAATGTAGCTATCGAAGCTACGACGGAAGCTGCAATAACCTGGCCCATCCGCGCTGGGGAATGCGTGGCACCGCTCTGAAACATCCCATCGCGCCGTGCTTCGATGATGTGGTGTCGCAACCGGCCCGCAGTAGGTCGGGTGCTCCATTGCCCCAGAATCGGAAACTTATAGCCGAGCTGGCAGCGATGCTCAAAGAGCGGGAGATTAGCTCCACTGCGGAGCTGAACATGTGCTCCGTGTTTTTGAGCGAATTCTTCACCCTGGACATGATTGGCCGGTCGACCAAGCGCACCAAACGGAGGACGGATGGTTTCCGCGGTTGCCGGGCCGATGGTCATGATCGGAGTCCGTTCGTAACGCCACTCTCCAATCCACTGCTCGTTTCACCCAACGATCCGTACTACGGGCCTCTCGGAGTGCGCTGTCTTAACTTTAGCCCGCAGGAAAGGGCAAACGATCGGTGCGAGCTGAAGCATATGGCCGATCGCAATTTGCAGAGCAGCTATTTCGATCTTTCCAATCTGTACACCGAGCAAGCGACGTACGATAAGGACGGTAAGCTGCTGCTGCAGCAGTGTGGAGCGCCCGAGACCATCACAAACCGGAGACCGATGTCGGTGCAGTTTTTCGCCGTTGCCGGTTTGTTTGCAAAGTTGCACAATTACTGCGTGGATCGGGCACCGCTGAAGGGTAGCGGACCGGTCGAGGAACGGTGCCGTGCGTTTACGATCGGCGTGTATCAGAAGATCATCTACGAGCAGCTGTTACCGGTACTGTTTGGTGAAGAGTTTTACAGTGAGTGCGATTTTAGCTGCGAATACAATCCGAACGAGGAGTGTGCCGTCTCGCAGGTGTACAAGCATGGACCGGGTCGCTTCCAGCACGTGTGGATTGGCGAAACGATGCTTTACAAACCGGCACGTGGGGAGGCGGAGTGGCGATCGTTTAACGATTTCTTCCACAATTATGAATCGTTCGATTGTTTGGGTGCGCTGGCCGGTTCGCTGGACACACCGATCAACGTTGGAAATCTCGCCAGTGCGGTAAGTAAAGGAAAAATGGGCGGTTTGCGTCGAAAAGAATGTACTTATCGTTCACCGTTTGACAGAGCGTGGACAAGTTCGTTACGGTGGATGGATATCGTGGCACTAGTCTGCCATGCATCGATCTGGCACGTAATCGTGATGCCGGGCTGTGTCCGCTGGTTACCTACAAACACCACGTGGAGCAACTGTTCGGAGAGGAGGGCCGATGTTACAGCACGTTCGAGGATCTGAGCGATATCTTTGCACCAGACGTAAGTGTGCATGATTAAGGGTGAAATTCAAACTTTCAGATTATAATGGATGCATTGTTTGCGCAGGTGATTGAATTCTTCTCCCGGCACTATGAGCATCCCGACGATATCGATGTACTGTTTGCTAACATGGACCAACGATTCCATCCCGGTGCTAACCTGCCAAAGATGGTGGCTCAATTGACGTGTCTTGAGATGAAGCGTCTAAAGTGCACGGATCGGTTCTTCTACACGTGGAATCCAAACCTAGGCGAAGGTAGTAATACAACATGTCTTTACGTTGGTTCAAATGATGGGATTCTTTGTTGTTGTATGTTACGATATCATTTTACAAACTTTTTAGGAGCGCGACAACTTATAGAAGCGATGGACTTTACAGTGCTATTGGCTCTGGTCACCGAAATGGAGGAAGTTCCATTGCAACCGTTTTTCGTCGGCAGCCCGACTGTTGCGTCGTGTGATGTGCGAAACTACATGCAAACATTAGACCATCTTTTCTCCGACCTGTAATACAACTGAAAGTTATGGATAAGTAAATAATTTTTTCTTGGATAAGTGAAACGACAAAGGATTAACGACTTCAACATGACTCTAGTATAATAAAAAATGAGACAATTGAAAGAATGTTCAGTAGCATAATGCTATCAGTCGAACAAGAACGGTTCTAAAGTGCTTTGTTTGCTGCAAGAAAGGTTTAGATTTCTGTAGAATTCTTCATGCTCAGCGTATCATGGGCGGGTGCTCGTTTTATCTTGTTGTATATAAAAACAAAGTACTCTAAAGCCGGCTACTGTTTGCAAGGGCTACAGCGGCAAGACACAACGTGAAACGGTTACATAGTAGACATAGTGGAACAATCGCACCAAACCGCATGATGGGTAGAATTTTATAAAAGCTTCTAGCTCCGGTGTGGTGCCATTCAGTGTGGTGTGACCGAGCGCGGTGACACAGCCGAGGTGTGTCCAGTGTTGGTGGAGGTGTTTTGGTGAAAATAAAACTGCAATAAAGCAAAGAAGTAACAAAAAATGACATCTTCAAACCGCTTGGCGGTAGTTGTGGTGGTGGTGCTGGAGTGCTGCCTTATGCTCTGCGTACATATTGCTTCAGCGAATCCGTTCGGTACGGTGGTGCATATGTTTTAATCATTTTTAACCAAAGTTGTGAAAATAATAATATAAATTGAGCAAACAAAAGCGTTTAATTTGCAAAGTAAGAAATTTAGACGTAAACAATTCGTTGCGAAACTGATGTGTTGCGTGTTTGCGATGGCAGACGATGGGGCGTTTGCCACCGGTGGTGTTTGTTATCCGTTACTGATGTTTATAAACAAAGCGCACGGGTCTTAAGTTCGAGCGCCAGACGTGCATGGTCAAGTGCAGTGGGCTCTCTACGTGACCTAGCGTGCGGTTGAAAACTAACAACACGACTGTTACTGATTTGAAAAACACGGGTGAAAGAAACAGAATGAGATAAAGATCAAAAGATAAACATAGAAGCTAGCATTCAAAATAAAATACGGCTGGTAATAGTTGAAGTGCTAATGTACTTTCAGAATTTCACAAAGAAAATGATTATAATTGTTTATTGATGCATATACATTCTTTAGCTTCCTTAATTTGATTTATATACTGTGATTACTTCTTTAAATGTGTATTTCACCTTTAGCTTGTATTTTTTTCAGTAAAAACTATTAAAATAATGGTAGTCAAGTTACTTTTCTTTTTCCAAATAATCAATGAATATTATTATTCACACGAATCGAATGATCATGGCGATGTAGAAATGATCATCATTTGATCTACCTTATTACGGAGAAACTGAATTTATATTCCCTTTCAAATTTCAGACAAATACTACTTCTCTAGCGTTCCAGAATATTACGCTGGGTATGACAGTCAATGTGGCTACGAACCAAAGTGCTACGGTGACCAAAGGTAGGTTATTTGTTTGAAAATTATACTCTTCGAACAGCTACAATTTGCCATAATCTGTGCCAATCGCTCCATCCAGTTGCCCAAACGTGGCACTGTTCAGTGAGTACGAAAAGGAAGCGTTCATCAAAGCGGTCGCCGAGCTGCTGAGCAATGACGAGCGGGCACAAAACGGTAACTATCGCATTGGGGAAAGCGAATTCGACTTTGAGCTTTTCCAAACGAAGGCCATCAAATCGGGCGAAGATCTCGATGTGCGGCGCACGCTGACGACGGATAAGTTTTTGAAGACGCTGGCAAAAAAGTTAAGCAAGTGTGAGCTGAGAAACCTGTTGGACGGGAAGTGCTGCTCGAACAGGACGCTTTCGTGCTGCAATGGCCATGAACAGATTTCATGTGATCCGTACCATCCGTAAGCATTTGGGGTTTTGAATGGCTGAGCGCATGCGCAAACTTTATAACTGAAGCCTACTCTTTTCAGCTATCGGAGCTACGACGGAAGTTGCAATAACCTGGAACATCCGAGCTGGGGAAAGCGTGGAAGTGCACTGAAACATCCGTTCGCTCCGTGCTACAGTGACGTGGTATCGAAGCCGGCTCGCAGTAAGTCGGGTGCTCCGTTACCGCAGAATCGAAAGCTAATGGTTGAGCTGGCCGATTTTCTGAACAACAGGAATTCCAAGACATCCTCTTCCCTGAGCATGTTTATGGTGTTTTTCATGGAAGCGATCTCTTCGGATATGATTGGAAGGGCTAACAAACGGGCACACTGTCCGACCCAAGGTTTCCGCGGCTGCCGAGCGGACGGGCAGGATCGTAGCGCTTTCGTGTCGACACTGTCGAATCCTCTCCGCGTATCACCTAACGATCCGTACTACGGGCCTCTCGGAGTGCGCTGTCTTAACTTTAGCCCGCAGGAGAAAGCAAACGATCGGTGCGAGCTGAAGCATGTGGCCGAGCGCAACATGGAAAGCAGCTATCTCGACCTGTCGAGCATGTACGGTGAGGTACCGCACTATGATGCGGGTGGGAAGCTCCCCCTGTTCCAATGTGGCGCTACGGGACCGGTCGAACAGTTACACCCGATTGCGGTACAGTTTAAGGCAATCATCGGTCTGTTTGGTCAGCTGCATAACTATTGTGTGGATCGGGTTAGCTCCTGTTCCCAGTCGAAGGGTTCGGTTGAGGAACGGTGCCGTGCACTTACGATCGGCGTCTATCAGAAGTTGATCTACGAGCAGCTGCTACCGCTGCTGTTTGGTGAAGAGTTGTACAATCTGGCTGGCTTTGATTGCGAGTACAACCCGTACGAGGAGAGTGCCATCTCGCAGGTGTACAAGAACGGGCCGGGACGGTTCCCGCACGTGTGGATTACGGAGACGATAGCGTACAAGTACCAGGATAAGACTCAATGGCGCCCTCTCAATGAGTACTTCCACGATCATGAGTTATTCGAATGTACTGCAACGCTGGAGGGAGTACTCGAGACGCCAATCGAAACGAATCGATTGGTTGATGAGGTAAGTGATTGCTGAGTTTGGTGTGGATTTGAAGAGATATTGGAATGTTCTTTCCTTGTAGATTATGCACAAATTCTACACTACGAATGGCGAACGAGGTAGCTGTCTACCATGTATTGATCTGGCGAGGAATCGTGACTCTGGGCTGTGTCCGTTGGTAACTTACAAACATTTCATTGAACAGATTGCCGGCGAAGAGAGCAAGTGTTATAGCACGTTCGATGATCTGAGAGATATGTTCAGCCCTGAGGTAAGGGGAGAATAACTGTACAGAATGCTACAGGGAAATGTTACATCATGGTTTTAAATCTTTTTGTTTTTGCTTGCAGTTGGTGAATTTCTTTGCCCATCACTATGAGCATCCAGGTGATATCGATGTGCTGTTTTCGGGCTTAGATCAGCGTGCCTACCCCGGAGCCAACATGCCGAAGCTCGTCTCTCAATCAACCTGTTTGGAGTTCAAGCGTCTAAAGTGCACGGATCGGTTCTTCTACAAGTGGAATCCGAATCTTGGCGAAGGTAAGATTGAGGTGTTTTGTTGTGATTCATTGCATTCATTGGATTTTGATTCTTTTTACAGGGGCTATGCATCTGATCGAGATTCTAGACTTTACTGCGCTGCTTGCACTGTTTACCGATGTGGTTGAAGTTCCATTGGAACCCTTCATGGTGGACGGGCCGAAGGTTGCTGCTTCGGATGTGAGACAGTATCTGGAGAGTGTGAATTATTTGTTCTGTGAAGTATAAGAATGGATATAGACATTTCTTTTACTTTTTTGTACGGAAATTTTAGAAGAGGAACAAGTAAAATAATATTACTTCTATTTTAAGCTGCGGGTGCTGTTAAACATGTTCTGAATATTTCTGAAGTATAAAGGAAAATCAGATTTTCCGTATAACTATTATGATTGAAAAGAATATGTAAGCACATCACAATACAATTGCATTCTTGTAATTAATTTATATGCTTTAGAAGGTTTGAAAACATTTATAAATAAAGAAGGATGTTACGACTAAGAATTTAACGGCCAAGTCGAACTGCTAGTTTTTGTTGACTTATTTGTTCTATTGTAGAATTTAATTCAATTACTTGGACGCTTTGTAAATAAATTACAGGTTCGGATCTATCAATACCAACAAAATACTATGTACAGCATACCAATTAAATTTCATCCGGTTCGTGCTTTTTAGATATGATGAATTTGTATGCACTCTATCAACTGAAAGGGGTGCATAACCATTCAAGTCACTATCTTGCTTTGATATTCTTCAACTCTGGTGCTTTGGCTTGCTGTTCCGTGTCTCCTTACTGCTCATGTTTCAGGATGCCCATCATCTTCTAATTGGTATTTGCGTTACCGTCTTCATTACTTAGATTCATTATTACATCATATTGATCGATGAGACGGACCAATCGTTTAGTTTACCTCTGTGGGGCTGGCCTCGTGCTCGTTCGACTTAACAACATGTCTGTCATAGGTTCAAGCCCCAAATGAACCGTACCCCCATACGTAGGACTGACTATAGTGCTATGGGGGGAAATCAAGAAATCACTGAAAGCCCACTAGTGCTACAGGCAGGCCTTGACCAACAACGGTTGTTGTGCCAAAGAAGAACAAAAAGAAGAAGAATTGCTATGTTTCTATAAATTTCTGTAGATCAAGTAATAAATTTGAATTGAACATTAATATTTGCATGTGATTGCAGTGAATTTTGAACTCTATTGTTTGCACCTCGATACAACATTCCCTATTACTCCTTGTCACATTACTTGTCACATTATTTACGCGGCCTAACCGTACAACCATCGAATTTTAAATCTGATTTAGTAAATTGTAGATTGAAGGAAATTGCACACGGTGATGTGTTTCGATTGATGTTTCCATTTTCTCATGCTTGCATTGTGGTTTTCGATAATCGTGTAAATATTTCACCGTTGTTCTATTTTCTGAACTTTCCTAACTGCGTTGGGACTCAGGCAAAATTGAGCCAACGTTGAATGTTACAAACGGGCTTATCCAACGCGAGAATATAAGCCTTTTGAGGCTCCGGGTTTCGAGGAAATTTGTTTACATTGGATATAGAGTTTTCATGTGATTTAACCAAAGAGGAAAATCGAATTTGTCGATTGGATTTTGCTGAACTACACAAGCATGCTCATACTGGGGGTGTGTGCAAAAATAGCAGCACATTCGTATTCACTGAAAAGTGCTTTGAGCAATGAGTCATGGTTTAACATTCCATCTCTCAGCGTGATGGCAATAAATTAGGATTAGGCTATGATGTATGCGCTTTCTCCCCGGCCAATGAGTGCATTATGCCGTGGCCGGAAAAAGAGAGGAAATGGAACGTTTCCTAAAACCTTTAGCTGGCATAACCAGACACTACAGCATCTGGCGCATTAATGCAATGATATTGGCATAGGATGATTTACAGATCAAAGAATGTACGTAGAATGCATAAAATTCGGTGAACCATTCATTGCTGCATCCCTTTGAACGTGTAGAAGGGCAAAGCACGGTAGAGATTTATATACATATACGAAGTCATTTAATCAGCGCAAAGAGACGTGACTTGTTTCGTTGTTTTGAACAATATGAGGATAGATTTTTGAAGAATTTGATGATGATCGTCGAACAAGAATTGTAGCTGATTAGCTTTATTAGACAAATTTATGTGAAGTTTTTTTTTAAATTGCGTCTCTTGGCCTATAGTATATTTAACTTAAATGCATTGAAAAGCGAAAGAAATGAATTGGACGTTCGGTTCAATTTTCATCCACATGCCTTACACACATTTCCCTTCCATTTGACCATCAGCTACAAATGGCTAATAGAAGCAACAGCACATTTAGACTCAACAGAGAAAGCTGTTGCAAATTCCACCGTTCCGTACGTTTGTTCGAAAGTGTAAAGAAATGGAACGATTACGGTTATTAATGATTCCGGGATCAGGATCAAATTTATCATCATTACAAATGTGGCGAGCCGAAACGAGCACGCTCGCGTTCGCCGGCAGCGAAGGATGTCTGGAGATTCGATCGCAGTTGCTACTAAAAAAAAAAAACCTGTACGGCACACCGTATCCATTCATTCGATTTAACATCGTTTGCAGTCGTTGCAGTGGATCATTAAAAAGGAACGTACCAGTGGCTGGCCGTCTAGCGGCAGCTATTGCAGCTACCACTAGAAATGCTCTGGCGAACGTTCTTGTAGAAGAGATTGAGATTATCGACATTCGATGTGTTTCGGTGAGTGTTTGCAGCAGTCCTGTGTGTGTGTGTACATGTTGTGGGGAAGTAGATTGCAGTTGAGCTTATTTGGCGTTGGGATTGGTCGGCGATGACACTCCCATTGCCTTCCGAACACAGGGCATGAGCACGGAAAAAAGGCTGATCCTGCAGCTCGGTATGAATTGCGACCGTTATCGTGCGACAGTTTCACGCGCGCGTTGCTCTCGTTTTGCCCCGCTCCATCGCTCCACCGAAGGCCAGTAGACATGCCAAATTTCTCGAGAAATGGGAGCAGGAAAATTGAGCCCGCAAGCAAAGTTTTGCAATGAAATGTGGTGCATGTGTGAGTGCAGTTTTTTTTTGATTGCTTTGCTCTGCTTCTCGTGCCGTATTGGAGAAATATTCCGTGAAACGGTAACGAGCGGTCGGGGGAGCGTGCGATTGTGCTCGAGCGTTTGCGTAATTGAAGCAAATTGAGCGATAATTTTAATCATGATTTACTGAAATGTCAATTTGTCTCCATTTGCCGATGCGACGGTGCATCCGTTGCGACACGCGCAATCGTTTGCGCGGGGAAGATTGTCGTCCCAACTGATTGGGTTGCGTTTAGTTTGGTGTGCAATTGGTAATGAAATAATTGCCCGCGTGGCAACGACATGGTTTTCGTTGCGGCGGATGCGAGACGACCGAAAAGAGTGGTTTGCAAGGTGTGAATTATTGAATGATATTCTAATTTTAGGTTTTTGCATAGTGTGCAAAAATGGAGTAGGGCAAGAAATTGTCCCGTATAAAATTGTGTGATGTTCAAACTGTCAGTTGTCAGTGTTTAAACTAGAAGTTTTTAATGCCAATTATGGTTCATTGTAAAATGAGGATGTAATAACAAACTCGAATGATGGAAACTAGTTATGAAACATCACCAAATCTCCCAAATTATAAAGGTTTTTTTTAGTAGTAAGGCGAACTGCTTGAATATTCCTACATCATTGTAGATTCAGCGAAACTACATCAACTAATTCATCGAAATGGGAAATCGTGAAAAATCTCAAGTGAGCTTCAATGCTCAATGTAAGGTAGAGCAAGAAAATAGCGTTTCGCTTTCCATTCTTACAGGTGAACCGTTTTGATGTTTTATATTCGGGTAGGCAAACGCAAGCATGAAGGAATAAAAAATCATGGCAGGATGGCTTTGCCACTTCGCTTCATCGATCGACGGTAACGGATGTTGCAGCGCCGCCCTGCTTAAGCAGCACTTCTCCGTCCTGAGCATAGGGTTTTTCTTTTGCACCAGAAAAAAAACACACAAACAAACACACAAACTGCTGCATCATCTTGGCGGCGCGTACTCACAGGTCGGTCGGTGCCGTTTCAGTTCGATTTTGCCGTTTCGCCGTGGTGTGTCGGTGGTAAGAAAACATCCTTCCTCGCCGTCACGACATTTCACCGGATGCAAATCGTAAAATTCCTATTTACAATTCGTCGCTCGAAGCAACCAAGGCACATGGCACACACACACATGTCCCTACACTTGGTTCCGGTTTGCGGAACAACGGCAGTTAGTATTTCGTTTTTATTTCCGTGAGCGGATGTCTGTATGTGCATAAAGCACTTACTTGCCGAGGAAGGGGGGGGGGGGGGTGAAATTGCAATATAAAATCCATCTTCTGTGGCACCACAGCCACAGCGGTTGTTCGTATGGTGGTGGCCCGGAGTTCGTACGCAGGATTTGCCCACACGCGTAGTGTTTGATTTATTTCTTCCGGCTGCTATTTACGGCAGCTTTTACGCTTTTGCCTACTGGAATGGGGAGTGGGTTGTTTGTGGCAAGCTGTACGAGTGGAGCTTGGATTGGAATAATGCAAAATGCATGGTTTTCGTTTTTGTTTTTTTTTAAGCACTTTTTCGTCAACCAGTCAGCTGTTCCAGCTGGGCGGCTTTGCTGTGGTGGAATGCATGAAAAAAGAATGCTCTGTATGGACAAACAGCTGGATTGCTTCAAGGCGGTGTTTGTTTGCTGTTTTCGAAAGGATATAGGGTTAGTTATCTTCCGGGTTGGGGTGCAAAGGGATTTCCCTTTCTTTGTTTTGTCCGGCTCTCCGGCTGTTGAGTATTTTTGTCCTTTTCCGGACGAAACCTTTCGGGAGTTGAGCGTGGGGAATGGGTGTGGATTGGGCTGGGAAGTTTAATTATGCCCGAGTTGAAACCGTGTGACACGGTTTTATGGGGCAACATCAGATTGTACGCACATAAAACATGGCCGTGGTCGCGAAGCGGCAACGAATGCTAATGCGCTTGCGGGTGCAGCGTAACGCGGCTACCACCGTCGCGGCTACCGCTCGTGTTGGTGTAGGTAAGGGAAGGAAATGGTAATGTGGACCTTTTTTTCTTCATGAAATGATTTTGGACGGAGGAAAAGGGGCTTTAAAAAATCAATGTACATTCCAGCTGTGCCACTGGTTGGAACATGATGTTATCCGTGTACAACATGCTATGTTTGACTGGAATGCTGACATGTTTGGTAGAGCGTAGGGTGCAGTTTTAATGTTTTGAATGTTATTAATAATTTGTATTTCAATTTGAAACTTTATTTTTCTGACTTGAAATGCTTTATATGTTTCGGCACATGGAACATTATTATTCCAATTATGCAATAATGACAATTCCATGCTATGCTTAAAACAGATTCATTCAAAATGGTTTCAAGCATCCACTTGAAGTGTCCTTGTTGTTTCGTTGCTGGTACTTGAAATTCAAATATTTGCCAACTCTTATGATTGAAGATACGATGCAGGAAAAAGTGGTTAGTTTTCAATCAATTCTCTCTCTACAGCTTTTTAACGCAATTCACTCATATTTCAATATGTTTTTTTTGACGGCAGAGAGTTTATCAAATGATAAATTACATTTTTTTCTAAATGCATTTTGAAAAATAATAAACGAAGTAAATATGGTTTGTGTGGAGCAAATGTAATAACAAGTTTCCGATATTGCTGGGAATAATAAATAAATAAATAAATGCTGTTAAACAAATGCTTTTAAATTTGAGCTTTCACTAAGCAAAACACCAAAATAAAATAGTTTTGTTTTTGAATGAGCTCGACTTTTCATTTTATTTTTTTAAATTTACATCATTATTCTGGATTTAAAACATATTCCCAGCATGACTAGAATCATTTTACTGCTCCCGATAGAGATGATTCTTAACCTTTTCAAGATTTCACATGAATCTCATTTCTTTTTACGACTTGTAGGCCCAAGCGGGAACGAACGCTTGCTTAAACGAGGCGAATGGATTTTGCTGCGTTATGTCTACATCGTTGAAGGATGGGTTGAATCCAGTATCGTCGGCCAACACCATTACTACCTTGAAATTCATAAAAAGCGTTTTTTCCTTTTTTATTCCTATTTAAATGTTGGTTCTATAACAGTTGATGTCCAATTGTTTTATTTTTTCTTGATAAATATTTATAGGATAAAAAATGTTTCAAACTGTCCCAAAATATTAAAGATACCTGTTTGCTGTTCCAGTACAATGTTAATTTATGTCATCTCTTAATGTTATTCACGATAAATGGTTTATCCTATCTGCTCAGCTCTTAAGAAACTCAAGCAACTGTTCGTAAGTAACGAGCGGAAAATCGGATGAATTATAATTTGCTGATTTTACGTTTGATGTACACACCGCAAGCATGGCGTCACTGGGTTGCCTAGCATTGCCGCAACGCCACTACGAACCGTCTCGAACCACAGCAGCTGGGTGGCGTAAAGCCGGTAAGGATGTAGCTGTTGATTTCGTTGCAACAGCAAAAACCAAAAACCCAGTAACGTGATGCACTAACGAATGCTAATCAGGCACCGCGGTTCGACCTTGCACCATTAGCAGTGCCACGCGGTTCCTGCAAACACGGCAGTAATATCGTTCGCGGAGAACATCGTTTCACACGCGCACAAATGGTGCCACGCAGAAACTGTGCAATTCCCTTTATTCCCCGAACGGAGTAGCATTTCTTCTTTTGTAGTTCGAGTACATAGGGTTTGAGCAGTAAGCGCTCAGAGGTAGGCACTGTGTGTCTTTAGTGTAGAAAAACAAGCAAAAAGGTAGGGTAAAAGCAGATCAGAAGCTTTTGCGTACATGATGAAGTTTTCCACCTCGGAAAGGACTGTGAACATTAGTTCGGTGCAGCACGTGCGGCGAACAAGCTAGCCCAAAAGCTTCCAGTAAGCCTCCAGGAAAGGCCAATGGTGTGTAGGCTAGCCTGCAAACAGTGGTAGAGCAAAGCTATGCTTCTGGCTAGTGGCTGGATTAGGAGGCCCGATGTTGCCCGCTGAATCCACCGTGCGAGGAGATCATCGTTATTGCCGCAACGGCAGAAGAAAACTGTTGCGGCTGTACTGCAGAAGCTGTAGTGAGTATTTTGTACTCTCTACCCCTCTCTCTCCCTCTCTCTCTCTCTCTCTCTCTCTCTCTCTCTCTCCCTCTCTCTCCCTCTCTCTCTATTCTACAAGGAAGCTTGTTTAATCTGGTCCTGGCCTAAAAGGGCTAGGAAAGTTTTGCACCCATAAAACACTCAATAAACTGCATCTGGAATAAAATTTATTTTACCTCGTGTGGTTCTTTGGCGTCTGTGTTGCGACTCTTTGCTTCGTGTGAAAGTTTTGCTGACTTTGTGGAAGAAGGTTTTGTTGTTGTTTTGCAGCCGAAAGAGAAGTGAAGAAGCAACTTGGACACATTTTGGTGGGAGAGTGTTTTTTTCACTATGAAACACATGATGCTGTCGTTTCACGATCCAAAAACACGGAATGTTGGTTGGTGGTTTGCTTCAGTGCAATCTGGGATGATATTGCAGGAGCTTGAAAGTGGTATCTGCAATTGGAAGTTTGCAATTGTTTTAGTTTTAGCGAAAATGGAATCGGAATCAGGAAATCACCGGCATGAAATGAGAAAGATGCTTGAATGCTACAGTAAACTAGCCCACGTGTCAGTCATACGCACCATCCATATCAGCTTAATGGGAAGCAACGTTTGCCACAGTGAATTTTCACGTTATCAAAAGTGATTCAAATTGATCGAAAAATCATCAGCCTGTAAAGTAAGGCAGTGTTCCAAAAATGTTCACACACGCTCAATCCAATCACCATCATCATGCGCACGGTCGCACGGGTAAAAGTGCTCCATTAAACACAGCCATAAACGACCACCCAGAGTGGCGACCTTTCCCTTCTTCGCACACACCTTCTCGACTCGTTGGGCCGGCAGAGCTGCAGCAGGATGATCGCCATCGTGGTGCCATTAAAAGGCCGTCGACATATCGGTGTGTCGAGACTGGCGTGATTTTACGAGCATGCATTTTTGCCTCCAAAAGCTAGCCCGCCGTTGGTGGGTGCTTCGGATGCACGGTTTGGTGGAATGGTAAAGTTTTTGCCAACACCAATACCACCATTAAACTGGACGGTTGAGGGCAAAGCGATTGTGAAAGTTCGCACATCATAAAATGCACCCATTGGCGGGAACAGAGCGGTGGCTGGGTAAAGAATGTGCTGGCAGGGATGTCTAGCTGAGGAGATAAAGCTGGGACGTGTTTTAAATGCTGCTTGAACGATTTTTCCGATCTAAGCGTCAGTAAGGATCGATGGCGGGCAGGGGAAAACTTTTCAGAAGCATTGTTACAAGTCTAAAGTGAATAACAAATTTGTTTTTTTTTTTCGTGAAACCCATTCGTATACCAATGCGCTATTATACAATTTTGTGTATATTGTATATAGCGGACGACAAAATGCGTGTAGGCATGTTTTAAAGATCTAGCTTCGATTTTCAACAGTTTTTCTTCAGTTTTCGCGACAAAATTGTTGGAGAAGAAGCTTTTGCACCACGTTGGTTCAGAAAAATAGGATTGGACGCAGCTGGGGGATGTTGGACCGGTTAGCGGCCTAGGGTGTCATATTGCAAATCCGCCGAAGTTCGCCTGAAATGATCGCATTGAGTTTTGGCGTTATTGTTTGCCGTTGCGGAACCGGTGAACAAGATTTCTAGTTCCGAATATGTTTGTTCATGTTTCCCAGATACTATTTGCACTATTTGGTGGTTTGCATAGATCTCCTGGCCAAGCAAGCGCAGCAAAATAGCCACTTGTCACACGGTCTAAATTTTCAGCTTCCTTTGGAACCTCAAATTGCTCAGGGTCGTCGGCCATTCGGAATCGGGCTTTCTTTCGATGCTCTGAGTGTTATCTAATCACAGTGCCAGGCTCATACGACGTTCACAAACCGCTGCAAGGAGTCTTTTTAAGACGCTACGGGGTGCTGTTATTTGATCGTGCACGTTCCTGAATGAAGTTACTTAACTCTTTTGGACATCACGGTTAGAGTTCGACCTCTATCAGTCAAATTTTGTCTGCTGACTTGTTGGATATTATTATTGAAAATGCAATTAACGTTTTGTTAGTGTGAGTTAAGATAATCTCATGAAAAATAGAAATATTTTGTCCATTGCTTTAATGCAATCGTGAATGGGGTCGGGGTCACTTCCCCAGCAGATTAAGAGCGTAAGTAATAAACAATTTAACGTGTATCGTACAGTAAATGTTTGACAGTTGATTTCCTATCAGAAAAAAGTCCTAGAAAACTGAAATGGTGATAATTTGACTTGTATTTATTGTTCAACTTACAAATAGGTAAGGTTTTTAGTAATAGGTTTGTAATAATATTGTCCAAACTTGCTTCGAGGAGTAAAATCATTTATAGGAAATTTCTCTGTTATCGAACAATTTTTATCAAAGCATCAACTAGTTGCATGTTAGTTTACTCATTTATTTTGTTGCTCTTTCACAAATATAGGAAACGCAAATCGATAGAGCACCGCACAATATTTACATCATTTTACCGTTTTTATTGAATGGTCTCTCTGAAAGCCGATTTACACCGATTTTCTTCGGCTGATTTACATAAAAAACTCACCAACCACACTGTAAGAATCGTTATCGTCTTTTCAAGTCGTGTCAAGGCAAGGAAAGAAGTGCCAAAAGCCAAACGGTGATGTATTTTCTTTCCTCTTTTGTGCTTGCGTTAGAAGTGGTGAACGAGTGGTTGAGAAGCCCTATAAAGTAGAACCTTTTTCAGGGTGGAATGATCCGGAGAGTGGAGCTACGTTATGACCGTTTGGCACGGGCTCAACGTATTCGTACGAAATTACATGCCAAAGTTGTATCGCCATCCAGAGAGCGATTAAGGTGTGCTAATTGTGGAAATGGGATATCGTCGCGGCTATTCGTGGTGAGCCTTACCGATCAGGATGCACACGGCACGTGTGTTTGTTTGAGATATCCTTGACGCACGCACGCTCGGCGTATGTTAATTTGTGCTGCGACGGTAAATGCTGATGTTCTCACCATTTAGACATACATAAAACATGAAGCTTTACCGCTTTGAGATGGTATGAGGGTAAGAATGGGGTGTTTATTTTTATTTCTTGCATGGTATTATAATACATAACATTTAGAAGTGTTTGGCTGTTCACTAATTGAGTGCTAAGTTGTAGTAATATGTTGTGACTTGGGTACTCGTTTATAATGCTGTATATGCTTTAACTTATCATTTAATAAACTTACTTTACTTTAATATCAAATATTACTCTAATTCATTTGTAATCGTTCAGTTGGCTTCTCGGCTTCAATCACAAGCTGCCAAATCTCTTCGCTTCACTTATGTCAGTCCAATAGAATTGAATACTTGCTCCGTGGTTGTCCGTGGTTGTGGTTTTATCGGTTAAAAACAGCCTCACAAAAATAAGGCACAAAATGTAAGCTAACCAAGAAGAAAAACAATCCTATCTCCTTCGACCTTCACTGGGCAACCGGGTGGTTTGTTTCGAGTAACGCAATGCGATCAAAAGAAATCCTCTTTTCCGACCAGCGAGCCGAAGTCCCAAGAGTCGTGAAGCAACAGCGCTGTAGCACTGTGAGTGTACCATGAGGGGAAACCGAACCCTTTGCCAAGTGGCACACCGTACTTGTGCGTACCAGACCGATTTGCACGACGAAACGATAAACATGGTACACGTGGTCCGATGGAGGCGCCCAGCAGCTTTCACGCGCAACACGTGGGCATGAATCTGGTGTGTTGTTGGTGTGTGTGTGTACGTTGGCGAGAAAGCAAACTGGAGGCGTTTTGCCGGCAATTGAATCGAATCGAATCAAGCACTTGTGAGACGCACTCCTAGTCGGTGCGTATGAAAAAAGCACACATACACAGTCACACAGACCCTCGGGTTGGAAACCTCACATTGCCGTCTCGGGTGGGTTTTGTTTTCGCCCTGTAGGTTCTGCGGTTAGGGCTTAGGGGTTTGTGCTGCCAAGTAGACGTGAGCCTTGTGGTCACGGTGGATAACTTTCAAGAGTCATCGAGAGATGAAAGGACCGAGGCAACGGGGTTCGATGTCACACAGTGACACATTGTTTATTCGCCAAACGGAACGTTTGATGCTGACACCTCATTTCGGGGTTATTTCCCTTTTGACGGGAGGGTAAATTGATCTGGTTGATGAGTAGGTGTTGTGCGTTGGTTTAAGAAAGTGGCCGTGGTTTGCACAAAATATGTATACTTGAACGATACTTTTATTGTGGATATGTTTAATTACTTAATCACATTACTTAATCAGTAATGTACACAATTACTTAATCACATTTTGTTTCAAAAGTCTTGAGAGAATTACCATAAGGATACATAATTAACGTTTTAAAGTTTTTATAGTTATGATAGTTATTATGATGTTTAAGTGATTTTCGAAACCGAAATAATTTTAGATGTATTTTATTACATGACGTAGTACTTTTATTAAACAAAGTTGCTACCTACGTTTCTTTCTCAGGCCAACAGATTGGTTTGTATTTATTCGCAATCTAATTGATTTATGAAACAAATGTCTTTTTCAGATCCTCTCCAAAACTCGGCGGCATCTGCATGTTTTGTGCATGTAATTTTGCTGTTTTTGTGTTATTGTTTGTGCCACTTTTCGCCTCCTTGTAGCACCAATCATCTCCGCCCCGGGGTGGCATGTTGTGAATATCAATCACTTCAACAAGTGCACGATGACACTTGGCAATATCCTCGGCGACGGAAAACAAATTACAAGACCGAGGCCACTTCCTTATTCAAAGGCTCTCCTGTTCCACTCGCCCCTGCCACTGTGGGGGAAAAACATCATCAGCACAAAAAAGGGCCCCGTGTGACCGTCGAAAGTGGGATAAAAAAAGCGAAATAATCCAAGCACCTTCTAGGGCTGCAAGCGTGACAATGAATGCGGCAGCACACTGCTGCTCCGCTGCCCGCCGATAACAATCCGCTGGAGCGGGCGGACGCATGCAAATCAGTCATTCCGGGCATAATTGAATATTTCTTCCCACCCGAATCCGTGGGATGTACAGGGACACGGCGAACGCCTTATCGGTAGCCGATCGATAGGTCAAAGTTGAAACAAAGTTTCAATAAAAAACGGAACACAGAATCGTGGAGAGATGTGTTGAAAGGTTTCTGAGGCGCTGAAATGCCCAGCTGCGATTGGAAATTCACCAGTAGGCGGACGAAAACCAATCATTCCCTCAATTTCTCAGCCGGTAGTTTGTCGTTGGTTTTGCTTCTTTTCTTTCACTCTCTTGTCCCAGGGAAACACGCAACGGTAAAGATGTAGCGTTGAACGGAGTGCTCTATTTAACTTTCGCACCGGTGGAAGAGGCTTTTGCCTGTCCGTGGCAATGCCGTGGTGCGATGAATTGTGTGAAGGAGATTAAAGAGAATAAAATAACGCCCGACTGCACGGGAGGGGTTCAGCCGGACGTGCGAACTCATAATCGGCACTTAGCCGAGGCTGAGCGAATGGATGGCTGGACGGGATGCTTAGTGATTTGTCGACCGTATGACGGAGCCCATGGCTTCATGATGATTGATGTTTGTCAGGATGGAAAGGAGCGGGACAAAAGGAAACGTATTTAGGAAGCGATGTTGGAGTGATGTAGGCAGGAGGAAACACGTTCTTCTTAGCACATCGGTGGCAATAAAAGTTCGATTGGACTTGGAAACAGTATTTAACAAGTGAAATAAGCTTGCTCTCGTTCTAGGTCTAATGAGGTAAATACGGAAGCGCAATGAAAATGGAAAACACAGGGTTGGATTTAATTAGGCAAGATAAAACATTGACAATACCAGATTGCTACAAATAGATGTAGGCTGTTAGGTTCATTTGAGTTGTCATGCATTGCAATTAGAATAAAAAAATAATTCTTTACTTTCGCTCTTATAATAGTTAATAATTTATTAATCCCAACACTTGGTTGTAGCTAGCTTGAAATTTATTATATGAGTCGATTGTTAATGCTGAAGTAGATTTGTCCATTCGTTGGTTATACGCGTAGAAACACGCTGAGTTTCCTACGTGCACTAGTTTGTTCATACAAAATCCAATGTACGTCATAAAAAAGTTCCTCAGTTGTTTCTGTTTCAATTGTTAAATTCCATAAATATTGTAATGCCTTAAACATTACATAAAGTATCATGCGTTCCGTTTATATTAAATTTTATAACATATAATTGTGGAGAATAAAGCCCGATGTTATTGAAAGATTTTAAATAGAAAAAATGAATCACATTAGCTTGTAACTATTTTTTATATCCTTATAGTCTTTACATGCTGTAATACTGTACTTTAAGGTAAACAAAAAATCATTTTATATTAAAAATATGCTCTATATTCCAATCACTTAGTCAAATTACATAAATGAAATATAAAAAAATATAAATATACATATATTTAAACTAGCTGACCCGACAAACTTAGCTATTCCAAAAAAAATTAAAATATTTTTTTATTGATTTGTTACTTGGGATAGTTGTATCGTGCCCATATCCCCTCAGGATTCGATGATGGAGTGTAAACCGCCAGGCACCTCACACCAAGTGTCAAAGTGCCGTATACAACACAACAACAATTCTGCTCTTTGTATGGGAGTTAGAAAATCATTTTTAAATTAAATTTTGTGTAACATCTGAACGATTTTTAAGTCTTAAAACCTATTCTCATACCACCATAAGGTGTGTGCAAAGTTTCGTTGAAAATGATCCAGCCGTTTCGGAGTTTGCTCGCAACAAACACCGTGACACGAGATTTATATATATATAGATATAAATATAAATATAAATTGCAAATTGTACATGAACTAATACTTTATGAATGTTATAGTAAGAGTGAATGAATGATTAATTTATTAGAATAATGCTGCTACTGCATTTAATAAAGCCTTAGGTTGTTCTCAAGCACTCTATTGCTACTTTTTTCAATTATACATATCATTACGCAAGGGAAGCAAAGGATTGAAATATTCCTCGCTTCAATATCGTCAAAATACACATCGGCGGTAAAACCTTTGCAATCACCGCAATGGATGATCGATGCGACACTCAATACGGTTCGTTATATCGAGCAATATCGGTATGAAGCGTCCTCGAGCCTACCATTAAACTAACACTACTCCTCAGCTGTCACGTGCAACCCTGTCACATATAGGTTTTGTGGGTATTGTAAAATATAAGCTCTAAGCACATCGCCCAGTGGATCATCGGAAATGCTGCTGGGCGTAGGAAATGCAACGCTTCACTGCCATTGACACGCCGACACAACACAAAACCAAACGATGAAATGTGTGTGAGTGTGTCGGTGTGTTTGCATAAATCAGCAAAACGAAATGTCGGGCATCGGCTGCCTTGCACTGTGCCGCACGCCACACGCAGCTCGGTGTGGATTCGCTCGGTAAGGATGTCAATATTTTTGCTACAATTTCTACCTCGTCGCACGACATGCACATGCTAGCTGAAGTAAGCAGACGGAGCTGTAGCATAGGGGCGAAATGTTGAAGTTAGTCCGCTCCGCTTTGCCCGCTCGAGAATAAATCCTGCTCCCTTTCGGAAAAGGGTAAATAAATGTTCCAAGAAGCACCCGGTCGCCCGTGTGTCGGAATGCTTGGCAGCTTGGTTCTGGTAGCTTTGTCTCGGTCCAGCCAGACGCATCCGCCGTACGGAGTCCATTTAGAATCTCGAAGAAGCAGTGATAGTGCCCTGCAGAATGGAAACAACCCCCGGGGTGAGAAGCACTTCTATCGACAGGGGAAATAGAAGGCACTCGGGTGACTTCTCAGCTTCGCTGCATCGTCTGGCAAAGCAACTGCCGGCAATCAAGTAGTACTCGAGTGTTCCGGCTTACCAGGTTCGAGAACCTGATGCCGCTCTACCGTTAAACGAGCACATACACATGAAACTACGTACACACACATACGCAGTATCGCCCTGCCTTACTCTTGCTGTTGCAGCCCTGTGTTCCGGCGCAGGCTGGTTTGGCGTTGTCCATTAGTGAGATGCTTCTGGAGCTTCCTTCCGGTGCTTTGGTTGGGGCTTCTAGCCGAAGGGATGCATTTCCGGAAGTCAGGCAAACACGGTTCGCTGCAACAATGGAGCAGGGTTTTGTCAACAGACAAGCAGCTGGTGAACCGGTCTGCTGGAAAGTTGTTTCCGGTGGTAG
>KB665666.1:72556-119833 GCA_000349065.1 Anopheles quadriannulatus
ACAAAACCGTGTTTTCGAGCAGGTACTCGAATCTAATTCTAGCTTTTAGGCTAAAATTTTCTAGACTGACTGATTTCGCAGGCTAGTTTTTTGTGTGGTTTTGAATGGATTGTTTACATGATTACAGCCTCCAACTGTCAAACTCCATACAAAAAACTAACTAGAATCGTGAAGACCCCCGTTTATAGTAAAATAATATCCAATTACAGCAGTTAGTGATAAATTAGCAATAAAGCAACAAAACTTAATCTACTCAAACCAAATAAACAACGACATGCTGATTGGCATAGATTATTGGGTCATATATATTGGTCGATTTCATCATCCGCATACGAATAGGAAGCTTAGAGCCGACGGCTCCCTGAAACATTTCGAAAACATCATTTTTCTTTCTTTCTTAAAAATTAACACCTACCACCGCCGGAAGGAAAACAATATAAACTAACCAATCGAAACAGTCTTGGCGTCGAAGCGGGAGACAAGGCTAAAGAAAAAAACAACCGCAACACATCGACGGCTCTACCAGAATCACATTCCAACAGTAACAGAACACCACTCGGTAGCGCATTGTGAAGTAAATTATTCGGCCACCCATCCGGGATCCACAGCCTGGTGGAGCTGTGTCCCCGAGGGACATAAATCTAGCGGCGGCCGCACGAAGCGGGCGTAAAATAAAACACCTTCCCTGCCATCGATGCGATTTTGCCGTTACTGTTCGCGTGTCGATTTGTTACGTTGGAAAGTTTTTCATTTTGGCTGCGCATCGCTTTGCCATGCCGGGCACGTGTTGAAGGCATAAGAAATCCACTGTGTGGTTGGAATTTAAATGTTTTCCGCCGCTCACCAACGGATCTGTATACTACATTGTTGTGTCGGCTAGGCGGGTAAGCCTTATTTCGTCTCGTCACCCAGCAGCGTGTGCCACCTTGGCGGGTGCACATTTTGGCAGGCGTTTTTTTAGGATGAAGGAGAGTGAATTCGACAGAAACAGATAATTTATCAAGTAGGATGAACAACGAAAATAAATCCACCCCCACTCACCAGGTGGATGGCAATGGGGCGTGTTGAGCGGCTATGTGATGTGGTGTCCATGGCGAGGATGCTCTAAGTCTGTTTGGGGGGTGTTTGTGATGAAGAAACGTTCAATGGTAGGTTGATCGGAAAACAAACTCAATTAGGAAATTGATATTAGCCGGTTTATTTGCAAATTGAGTTGAATAGAGCATGCTTTGAAGAGGATGAAGCAATAAAGTTTGTCTAGTTTTTTTTTTTAAATAAAATAAGCTAAGTGGTAAGCAGTTTGACAGAAATGTTGTACAATTTGTGTCAATTGCTTGTCAGGAAGATCACGATCTTTGCTTTGATTTAGCTAATTTCAAATGAATTGGGAATATTTGGCTCAGTGTTGCTCAGTCGATTTGCATGTTTGGATATCACAAATTATGCTTAGCTCATTTTAAATCTTTATCAGTAAGGGACTTTAGGGCTAGAAAAAAGGTTAACAAATATAAAGTTATTATTATTTTAAAAATCTACATTTGAAAAAAAACATGAATGTGCATTGTGCATTTGTGGCAAACATTTTACGAGGTGAGAGTGATGCTCTATCTTTACTGGCGAATTTAAACATCAATGCACCAGAAAGAAATAAAGTTACGCAGATTACGAACCCATTACATACATGAGTAGGAGCTTCAAGAAAAACTACCAACATTTTGACTTTAATCTCAGTGTAGATTGTTTTAAAATCCGAATTGGGTCAATTACTGGGTCAGATTAGGGTTATACAAGTTATCGTAGGTGTCGGAGTGCGGGTTGGAAGTGTTTTTTTGGGTCCAACAGTTTCCGTTCTACAATATATATAATAATTGAAATATATATTTTCCATCGTTCAGTAGAAACTGGCTGCCTGTATTACTTACAGTTAAATTATTCCAACATATACAGCAATTTTACTCAAGTTGATCTCTTGATTGTTATTGTAATATACACACACATTTTATTTCAATTGATCTCTGATTACAACGCTTCCGACGCTTCTTGTTGTATTTAGTCTACAAATGATTTTTGGCAAAGAAATTCATGCAAATTTACCTCAAAATGTTAGTTTCGATTCATCAAAAACAAAAAAGAATAACATCACTTCTAAAAAAAGAGTAGCAATACTGCGCAACCAAAGCTAAGAACTTATTGCGGAAATGATCCCTCCGGGAGCTCTTCATCTGCCGACGACAACCGCTTGCGCCGCAAAAACATCTTGGGACTCATGAGGGAAAATGAGAGCATGCGGAATTGCGAGAAAATTCACTTGAACGCGTTTACTCCTTTTTTTGTTGATATTTTAATTCCACTTTGTTGTTAGCTCCCGGAGGGACAGCACATCGCGAAAGGAGTTGACTGTACCAGACACACTGGTTGTGTGAGCGTACCTACTTACAACTTGATACTTACCTGATTTTCTTCCCCTTGAAACCCATTATCCTGCAAAGAAATAGTTTTACCGAGAATTTGGCATGAGCATCTTCTTGTCGGTTCATTAATTACACTGTTAAAGAGAGCAAATCGCTGTGTTGCCTGCGTTGGTGTTGCATGAACGCAGGGACTTGCTTGAGATTTACCAACAAAAATTGTATTTTTAAGAGATCACTGGTTTAACCACCTTCTTGGAAAAAAAGCCACATTCTAACAATCAACTTTGGTAGAAGATTTGTTCTACAACACACACCAAACCTTTGAACGAACTAAAAAAGAACAGGTCAAAAGAATTAATCCGCCCGAAAAGAAGCGGAAGGGATTGTACTGGAAAGTGGAAACACTCTGCCCGATTATCAAAAGTTCGGTCCATTAAACAGCCGCGTCGTGTTTTAATGGATTATCATACCGGAGACGCGATAAGAAGGAAGCTTTTAAAAACACGCCAAACGGTGATGGAAAATAATCAACCGCATGCTTTCTGGAAGGCTTGCTGTTTTTTTTTTGTTTTCATCTTCTCTCCCTTCAAACCGAACTGGAATGTGGCTCTTTCGGCTGGGAAGCTCTTTTTTTAACGACCCTTTCACCGGCGGTAGTCAAAGTGATCCATTCTGGGCGGCCATTTTTACGCACCTGTCAGTCAGCGGGTGACGACGTTGATGAGAGCGTCAGCAGGCTTAGTGGTCCCGCGCTGTCCCTGTCAGCGGTAGCGGGTGCTCGGTGGCCAGGCTGTCACCATTGCCGGAGGCACAATGAAAGTTTAATGTTTGTACCTTCCATTAGCACTCGATTAATAGCCTGCCTTTGTTTTCGAGTCATCGTTTTCGGGCGGCTGGGCGCATTCACCCGTGCCGTAATCGCTCGCTTTATCCAGTGACGGCAGGCTATTGTAACCTGCATGTGCCGCTACGATCTTCATCAGCACGCCACCGCGGCACAGGGGCACGGAACCTCGTGTTTTGCTTGGTACCTTCTGGAATCGATCAATCGGTTGGAAAGCTTTCGCTCCGCGCGCAGGAGGATGACAGTGTTGATGGTTGATGAGGTTGCCGACATGGGCCCGTCCAGGAACTGCACGGGTACCATAAATTACCCCACGACACGGGCAGTCAATCAAGCCGACGCCATCGACAAACCGACCAAACCGACAAGAAACATACTTAATGATCCAGAAGATACTGGGGTTTTGGGCCCGCCCGGCATGAGAGTGGCCGGGCGTGGCCGGTGTTGGTACGTGCTGGTGAGACGGTCAACCACAAACGCATTCCAGGTTTGTCGGATGCTTTTGCAAACCCTTGTTTCAGCACATATTTGCCAAAGCCCGCCCAAGCAAAGGTGGAAGAAGCCTTCCACGGAAGTCCGGCGGTGGCGGAATGAATCGTTTGACTTTGACCGCTTGCCGCATTTTGGCAGGCTATCAATCTTAATTAAAAGCGTTTTAGTTTGCGAATTCTGTCGCGAGAGATCGCGATAAAAGCTGTTCATCCATTTTATTTGATCCATTTCCGGCTCCGGTCAATGTCGTCGGGTGGACACTTTTGGCGGACACGGAGATTGACAGTGCGACTGGTGCGACTGGCGACGGTCCGAACGGATGGCACGCTTCACTGGCAATCGCTCAAGTAGATTTGAATAGATCGCAATGGTTGATTGTTGTGTGCAGGGATTAGCGAAGTTGACGGGAAGCGTTCCATCAAACGTAACGGATTTGCTCAAATGGGTCAAATGGGATATGCGGATTTTGATAAATCGCCTACAGTATGTGACGTGTAAGACATGGCACGGGTACAAGATGTATAGTCATTGTACGGGTTTTATACCTCATAGCGAAATCAAAACATTGTGGTTTGGTGAAAAGTATAAGCAAATTCATCCAAATTCTACAAAGTGAAAATTTAATTTAACTTAGTATGTTGCAAACGATCAAACACAGTCGAGCTGTGTTGCAAAAGCATCCTTTCCCTGTTTGCGTGACACCAAGTTGCTAGAAATCGATTCCAAAGCAATAAAAATAAACATACCAAGTGTCAAAACCCGAACGGAAAAATACGACATTGTATGAAATAACATCTTCGATAGCTATCGATATCAACAAGCAGTCAGGTTAAGTGTGCCCATTTCAAAGAAGCAAAACATTGCTATCGGAACAATCTGGAGCGCCATGTAAGCAGTAACGAAAGGTGAAAGGTGCTGGCGAAAAAGATGAAAAATAAAAGTGCTACGCTAACAGGGATAACCATTTCATTTTGATTTTATTTCTCCTTCGAAGCAAACACTATCATCAGTTTGTATCGGGATTCGGACTGTTAAGGAGAGGGAGGACCAGTTTTGTAAGAAACGTTACAGCGTGGCGTGAAAGAAAAGGTGCTCTCAGAAAGGAAATTCAAGAAATCATTTTCCACAAATCGTTACCCCGTAATGCCAATAACTGAACGGTTATCGGTTTTATCGATTGTTAACAAAGTGCAAGATTGTTTTGATCGCGCTTACTACCTTTCCGCGCGCGTCCGAAAAAGCCGGCACAAGCCGTTGCGGCGTGAAAAGCATCTAGCCGTAAGCAAGATTATCCGGTACGCGGCCAAAAACAAGGGCCCGCAACTTTTCTGCCCATGAACAAATACGCTTCGATTGGATTTATTAAGGTAATACGACTAAGCCCGTGAGTTTCCCCTCCTCTGTGGATGTGAGGTGGAAAAGGGTGGGCGGAAAAAAGGATCATGTTTTATTTTCCTCCACGCACCGGCCCAGGATTTCCCTCGTGGCCACGTGCAAACGGTCTCGTTCCGGCGGATTACCACCTTCGCAATCGATGGGATGCTGCGAACCGGGGAAAGAGTTTCTTTTGCGCTAGCGATGGTGAGCTTGCTGCAAGAAACCTCCGTGCGCCTGCCGTACGAGAAGCCTAACCGCGATGTAATGCCAAGCCAAGATCCAGCGTGGTATCAATGGGGTGGGGGTGAAAAATGAACCTACAAGCCCGCTTGACGTCTAGACCCGAGAGTGCCCATCGGAATAGCTTCTTTTCTGCTCTTTCATGTTGTGTTGGGTATCGCAAGAAAATGTAAGAAACCCCTCACACCGTTACCCTTGAAGAAATATTGAACCTTCAAGGTGGTATTGATTCATAAACAAAACATTCCCGAAGGCATGACTGACCGGACGACGGCGCATAACAAAGCGAAGCGAAAGGAGTGGGGTGGGGGGAAAACGATTGAACAGTCTTTAAATTTAACGATCTGCCCGTCCTAGACGATTGTTGCTTTATCGGCAATATTTTAACGATCAGCAATAATCGTTCAATAGTTTTTGCGGCCGGTGTGGCGGCGGTTGCTGGGCACGGTGTAACGCACGCAGCCCTCGGGAAGGAGCGGTGTACCGAGAGTGGGCAAGCTAAATGGTGTGCTATCAAAATTTAAGTGGTACGCAGTTAATGGGCAATCGTTGTGTGGTTTCGTGAAATCAATGGTGCGGCATAATCGGTGAGTTGATTTATTTTTTATTGTCCGATTCAGCACTGATTATGGTGAAACGGTAAGGAAGCTAATCGGGAGGAAAGAAAACAAAAGCAGAAAGGTGATTGCATTGAAATGTGTAATTGTTGTGTTTCGAAATTGTTTTCGAAAGGCAGTATGGTATAATGACGATGATGGTATAATTGCACGTTTCACCTAGTGGTAAAGCGGTTTGATGTTTGCTGTGTGTTATTTTCAATTTAGCAACAAAAAGGGCTTTGTTTAGTAGGATATAGTACATTAAAAAAAAAGCTGATAGAAGAGAAACAATAGATGTTAGGCTTCAACTCAGAGTACTACTTTAGCTCGCTCAGTAAACTAAAGAGACGCTCTAGCAGTGGAGGATCAGTCAAAAGACTCACTATCACTATCGTACAGAGTTATATGTAAGGTGGTTCTCGGTCGGACAAGCGCAAACATACAAAATGCATAATACTTTGAATACACCAGTTTTAGGTTGTGTGATACTCTATGCTGCTATGAAGCTATGTTAAATAAACCTGCAAAAGAAAGAGCTAACAATAGCCAATATGTCTCGTGTGATTTCACACCCTTGCATATTTAATGATTTCATTCTTCCAACCAGTGCTGCAAAATGTTATGAGCATCACAAGAACCAATAAACATATCTGTGGTAGCTTGATGCTCATTGCTGATACTCAATGAAAGTGCATCATGACATCCCGAACGCGACATGCCGAACGCTTGAGTCTAACGCGATACTCTGACTGACAAGCTGAGCTTAATGCTGGCGCATACATAATCCTGACTTTTTCTGGTTGTGAACAGTGCTACCAAACGCCACTGTTTCAGTCATCAACACTCATGACTGAAACGAAGCTCAAATCAGCTAACGTACACAACAGAGATGATCAGAGGTGTCTGTTGGTGGACCAAACACATACTTGGTGACTTTTTGTTTAGCACCCAACTCCTGGTCATTCACTTGGTCACTTGGACATTTTCTGTCGGTGATAATCACGACATTCTTGGAATATACTTGGCATGTGGTAACAAGCAACAAAATGAGCCTTCTGTCTTTTTCTGTCTGCTTCGATGGTCTGTCGGGCCAAACAGAGCGAGAAAACATGCTTATCTGCATATCTCCCATCATCATCGTCATGATCATCGACAGAAATTGTCGCGACCAAGTGACTGACCAAGAGTTGGGTGCTAAAAAAAAGTCACCAAGCATGTGATGGTCACAACAACTGTTTGAGTCTCACCTCTGATCATCACAGTAGTGCTCGTGATGCTGACATTCTTCTTTTTCTATTTGGCGTAACGTCCTATGCGGACATGCCGGTCTGCGGATTGGCTTTCGACGCTTAATTCATTACCACGCAGCCTGATAGTCAATCTTTGCAACGGGGGGACGGTCCTTTTCAGGCTTGAACCCATGACTGGCATGTTTTTGAGTCGTTCGAGTTGACGACTGCACCACGGGACCTGCGATGCTTACATTATTTTGTTTCTTTCGGAATTTTTGATGAATAGGTCAGTGATATTTTGCAGAACTGATCACAGTAAAAAAAGTCATGACAAAGTGACTGGTAAAGCATTGGTTGCTAAAATGCCTTCTTCTTTTTGGCGTAACGTCCTATGCGGACATGCCGGCCTATACAGGCTTGCGAAACTTAAGTCATTACCACGTAGCCGGATAGTCCATTCTTGCAACGGGGGGGACGGTCCATTCTGGGATTGAACCCAAGAATCCATGACGGGCATGTTATTGAGTCGTTCGAGTTGACGACTGTACCACGCGACCGCCCCTAAAATGCCCCCAAGCATGAATTGGGCACACCAACTATTTGAGCATCACCTCTGATTATCACAATTACGTATTGCTAACATGGATTTTGTTTCATTCAGATTATTTTAAGACATTGACATTTTGCAGCACTGCTTCCAACTAAGCTTTCCTTTGATTTCATTTTATCACTTTGATTCCCTTTCACGACGTTACTTGCTATCTTTTAGTCTTTTTAGTATGTATCTCTGCTCCTACCGCCTTTCGCTGTCAGTTGTGAAGTATTGATAACTTTTTGGTGCCATCAACAGTTTTTCAATTTACCCTACACTGATTACCGAAAGTGAAGTCTTCAGTTGATACTATCTTAATTACAATCAATGGTATGAGTATCTTTAATCTCGGAATAGGTTTCAGTAATAAGTTCGATACAATTAACCTGTACCGTATGGCTTGAGCAGTATAACAGCTTAAATCTTGTTCAATTTTTCAACATCGAACGGTCATTCGTCAACCGTCGAGTTTGATTCCTAATGCATTAAAAAGGTGTGTAATTGCGCACTGCGTCAGGATTCTTCTTTGAGCAAAGGTATGTACTTTACTTGGTTTCTCGGCGAACGCACCATACCATCGAAACAAAGACCGCCGCCAAAAGGCAGGTGAATTCAATTTTCCAAAGCACATCCTCCCGCAAACTCCATGTTTCACGTTTCATTACTCGGTCATGGTTTGAAAGGGGTTAGGTGGAAGGAGGGAAGTCGGTTGGGTGGTGTGCGTTGCTGTATGCTGGGTTTCCTTTGCTACAGCGTTCCAGACCAGGATCCGAGCGCGGCAACCAACATTATCGTAATCTTGTTTATTGCACACCATTTGCCTTTTTGCCAAGAAGGGGTGGAGTTTGGTTTTAGCTTGGAAGGCAGGGGAAGGTGGAGAAGGGAGAGGGGGCTGTTAATCTCACGCCGTAGCGAAAATACTGCGACAAAATCGCGAAATACGCCTCCCGTCCTCGGGTCGCGTGATCTTGTCGCTGGAGAGAGAAAGAAGCTAACGCAGTAAACCCAGCCCGCCCAACACAAACCAACCTTCAGCACCGTGATAGTTGGGCGTTGATGTAGATCTTGTGAAGATTGTAAGCCTCCACCGAACCATTTGTCTTGTTGATTTCCGGCTCTTTGGGTGCCGTTTTTCACGCTACACACACACACCCACACACACACACACACACACACACACACACACACACACATCCTCGCGAAGCTTCAAAGAGCGAGTGGTGGAAGCGAGAACGCCACGAAAAAACAAGCACAGAGCATCAGAAAGACGTGTGATTGTGGATGTTTGCTTTCCACACGGTGTGGGGTTCGGGATTCTGATTCCGCCCGCCCTTCCGCGGATCCCTCAGAGAGACGGGTGACAGGTGACAGTGGTGGTTCGATGTTTTGTGGACCTTTTGTTCGATGAAAAATGATCCCAGTGCCGGAGGTTGTGCAAAGGACATCGATTGGCCGGGGAGGGCCATTCCTTTCCGCTACAAGGCACTGGCACTGTGTGTATTATCCTTTGCCCGCTGTCCCGCCCCTTCTCGCACCTCAAAACCGGACATAGACGATTCCGGTGAATGGTGGACAAGGTGGGTAGACCTTAACCGCACCCGGTAGGTTAAACTCCGCCAAGCACTCTCGAGCCCGGGTGCGTACTTGTGTGTGGCCAAGTTTTGCGTGTGAAGGTGACCAGAAGTAAGTTGTTTCCTGTTCCGTTCGAGAGAGGTTTTGCACGTTCGAGTATGATGAAAGCTATCACAGGGGCACCACCACGGATCACAGGCGCTCGAGCAGGGATTAGCTGGGAAGGGGTTTACGGAACGGTGTTTTATGGGTCCGATTGGCCGTTGTACACCATTGAACCTGAACGAGAGTAATGCGTTTGAAGCTCGGTACGGCATAGAATGTTTGTCTCTTGTCGGTGGAACGGCTTAATGGTTTGTGGAGAAAACGGGGCTTGCGAGTAGTGGTACGAAAATCGTTTTTCATTTTTATGCTTTAATAAATTATTTGGTGCCCTGTTTTTCATCGCCAAAAAGGTGGAAAAAAGATTATTCGATTTGGTTCATCTGCAGAGAAACATATCAGACCTTTTCGATAGAGGTTTTTTCATTCCTTATAGGTATCTTATAGGTTTATAGGTCACTTCATAGGAAAGCTTTTTACCTAAATGAAGCTTATTAGAAAAATGGCTATATTTTTTAGCAAAAAAAGGTTGCTTATGAAGCTGAACTGTTTACAAATAGATAGTAAATTTACACTACGAACTATCATGAATTGTGTTGCCAATGAACGGATGCTTTTTTAAACTAATAAGTAAGCTGGGTTTACAAACGACGAAATTATGGTAACCCTTCACCATTCATCATATAGTCTTAATTTTTCAACCAACCAATCAATTATCTTTCGGCTCATTCCGAAGCTTCCGAAGAACGTTCGCTCCCGGGAGTAGTGTTAAGTGCATTACCGGACAGGAAATTGTGATGCGGGTGCTTATTGAATCTAGCACCAGACTCCCAGACCAGACCCGGGTGCCCTTTATAGATGAAGGGCAGTCGGGCAAATGAAATTGAAATGAGGAAACGAAACGCCGCATTACCCTCCAAACAGTTGGGTCTATTCATTGCATGCACCACTTCTCATTCCGTGTCCGGCGCTTCCAGTGCACCCCTCAATAGTTTCTTGCCCGAGGCATTCGAGAACACCTTTCGGTCAGCGCAATGTCATCAAAGGCGCCGTTTAAATGCTTTGTTTACCGGCTGCCGCGTTGTGGGCGGTCGGTGCTGAGGGAAGCGCGTGACTCAACGGGCACAAAAGGCATCAACCAGCGGCGGCCACCACCGTGCGACAAGTAGTAAGTACTTTGGCGGAGGAAACACAATTATTTCTAACTTTATTACCGCATTCGACGTCACGTAGTCACGGTCCCGCTGTCCGGTTCGGTCGGCGAAAGGGATCGGGTTTCCGCGTTCACGCCGTGTCCTCAAGCAGGACAACAAACAGCTGAACTGGCAATCAGAGTCCGTTCTGACTGTTTGCTTGTTTGCGCACGGGAGGGAGAAGGGCTCGGCTGTGCAGTGCGCAGGGATGAGACGGTGAGGGATGCGACTAGCAAGTCCCAGGTTCAGCTGCGAGTACGTACCAGCCCAGCTATGATACCTGAACCCACCGTCGAGAATGTCGACGATGACAGCCCAACATTTCATCAGCCTCCGTGTCAGTGTGGGACCAGCTTTCAGCATCTTGCCCAGCATCGCGGACCTTTCTTCATGCCACGCAGACGGCGAATGGCAGCACGGCCAGGGAGGTGCCGGTCGGTCGTTTGGTCCGTTTGCTTCGATTGCCTTTTCCGGGAAGGGTGGTTTGAAAGCTTTCCTTAGTTAGCCCACAAATGCCGGTGACGGTGAGCTGGGATGGCTGATGTTCGCTGTTGGATGCATTTCCTGTACGACGAGCGCGTGAGCGTTTGTTTTTGAGGTACTTGTGGAAGTTGATGAAAATGTTTATGAGAAATATTTGAAATTCTTACTTCAGCAAATTAACAAAAGAAAAAAAAGGGATTTGAATAATCTTCCGTACTTTTTGAAACACACTTCTCAAATATAAAAGACGAAGCTTGAGCAAAAGTCAGGATTGAGAATAAAAAGAACTTCTTTTTAAGTAGGGTAACATGTACCATCTTTTTTTAACTTCTAAGCTGCAGATGATAGCGTAGCCAGTGTAAAACTATACGACGCTATGAGGTCAACAACGAAAATGGCATGGAAGCTGAGTTGCACGCAAGGATACTCTGCTGCCAACCGGTCATTCTACAGCCTGAAAAATCAGTTCACCTCAAAGAACCTGTCGCGACGGACGAAGCTGGGACTATATAGTACCTATATAGTTCCGGTACACACATACGCCTCTGAGGCATGGACACTGTCCAAATCTGACGAAACCCTCTTAGCCGCGTTGGAGAGGAAGATGCTCAGAAGGATACTTGGCCCCGTATGTGTGGAAGGATAATGGAGGAGCCGCTATAATGACGAGCTATACAAGATGTACGGCGACCTCACTCTCGTGCAGCGTATCAAGCTCGCACAGGCTCCGGTGAGGTGGCCATATTGTACGCATGGAAACGGAGGACCCAGTCCGTAAAGTCTTTTTAGACCGTCCACAAGGACAGAGGAGGCGTGGTAGGCCCAAATTGAGGTGGCAAGATGGCGTGGCGGTTTCGAATACTCTCGAGTCAGGCCAACACTGCAAAGCGATTGTAGCGCCGGATAAGTAAGTATGTAAGTAAAGTTCTACGCGAGCCCTATGGAAAGACTTTGTCGATTTTACTTTTGATTTCTCGGAACAAGATCAAACATATTTGCTCATTTGCCTCATTTTTCCGTAAAGGAGTTCTTTAATCATGTTATACTTATTTTATTCTTCAGATTTTTATGTGATCACCGATCAAGTCAATCAACTTTGTCGATCATCATTGATGTAAAAAGTCTTTTATATCACAGACAACATGCAATCATACTACATCATTCCAGATAACAGCATTTGTATCGATTTTTAGAATAACCTTCATAATCAAGTACAAAAATAAAGAAATGTTCAACGTTTTACCCAATATCTTCCTACTTTTATTTGAATATCAAACTATAACATCATATCATTAGAATCTCATTTTCCATGCTTGTTTTGGACGTTTTATTTTGGTGAAAAGCCTTAGTAGGCATTACAGCTGTCCTGGGAGTAGTACTTTATGGTTGGTTCATTTTAATAAAATAAAATAAAAACATTCGTAACATCAATTTGGCAAGTAGGATAAATAAATGAAGCAGAAATAAACAATAAAAACATTTTTTAAATACATGGATGTACGAGAAAAAGCTATCATTTTTTTATATGTTGATGATTTTATTAAAGTATAGTACAGTCAACTAGCAGTAGTTGCCAACAGAACAGTTCTTAACAACTCTCGGAAGCGAAAATGGAACAAAGCGATTCAAATTTGCCAAGATCCACAAATCCTGTGACATCATTTACAGCTCAATTCTCCACGCCCCCAACCAAGCGGCTCCGTTCGCTCCGTTCACTGTGTTACTTACTTCATCCGCTTGGCCAGCACTGTCGAGAGCATCGTAATGAAATTAAATTGTTTTTGTTTACCCCTCTTCGGTTCTGCATTGCAGAAAAGTTCTAATCCGCTTACTGACCGCTTCTTTTTTTTGCCGTTCGTGTGTATTTGGTTGTTGCTTCTGTTGATGTATCCATCCGTGCCCCCAAACTACTGGCCCATCACTCATCCCCCGTGATGGACAGGATCGGGCGCTCGGTGAGAAAAGTTAACGGCCATTCATTCTGTTAGTTTTGGGACGTCCGGGGACGCCTTGATAGATATTTCTTTTACTCCCCACTCCCTCTCTCTCCCTACATCTCTCTCTCTTTCTCTCTTTCTCTCTCTCTCTCATATAGACACAAACACGATTGCATGGTTGTGACGGAGGGAGAGGAAGGAAAACGAAAGAGCCAGTCACTCCTGAGTCCCGAGCTGAAACGGGAGTCTTCACCTCAGAACTTGGGATTTATTGGAGCATTTGTTACATTCCAGCTTCTCCTGCTACCTCGAGTGTCAAAGGACATCTCTCTGTTTGTCCTCATCCCAGGGGGTGGACAGGGGGCTCGTCTCTGGGACTCTCGATAATCCTGCAGGAAAAAGTTATAGCACCGTGCCGTGAATCAAATAGGGCAGCAAGCCGATGGTGCCAGAGAGAGAGAGAGGGGGGTTGGAGCAGTCCACTGGCGGCCCAACAGTTGGCTAATCCCTTCGGCCGGGTTGAGTTACACACTAAGCTGTCCTGGCTGGCTGGCTAGCTGGTTTGGGGCGACACGGAAGGCGCGTAGAATTAGTACAGGAAATTGAGAAATGGCTAATACCCGGTCGAGGCTGCTGTGGCACGAAATGTTTGCGATGATACGTTTTCCGGGTTTCTCACCCCTGTGGGGGAAAGCGAGCCAGATCCATCGACAAAGGGAGATGAAATGCATACAGAGCGGTAATTATGGTTTAGCGTTGGGTGAAATTAATCTGCGTGTGTATTGGATGACAATAGGCGGGAAGATTAATTGAAATAGGCTGATTGTGGAGAAAAGTAGCAGGATTTGGATCGGTTTTTTTATGTATTGTGTGACGTGGATACGAAGTGAACGATTGGCAATTGTTTGGTACTGTAGACAAGAGTTTACTGATTGAAATTATTGTTTGAGTGTTTATGAGACTTCTTTATTGTCTTGCAAACGTAGTAATACATTAAATAGTTACATTCGAATGAATCCCACTGCAAGTCCCAAGCAGTGTAACATCAAGTTTAGCAATTAATACGCTAACGATTCTGCAAACAAATGCTCAACGATTTCATCTCAATTTCAGTTGCGATTATAATAATAATTAAAATGTTCCGCTTTAAAACGTTTCAAAGAACAATTTTATAGGCACGTTATAGGCACTGCAGCCTCAAAACATACGGCCGGATAGCATAAATAACCGATACAAACTGTAGATCGTCCACTCATCCTGTCTATTGCACGTAAGCACACCGGAAAGTATCATCATTATTCGAAATTTTGTTTTCTATCGATTCTCCCTATTCATGCATCTCAAACAGCTTGTTCCTGGAAAACAAACATCTCTGGATAAGTAGAGAAAAGAAAAAGACGAGCAGAAAAATTCTTGGAACGTTTTGTTGCGACTTTATGACGGGTTTAGGGTGTCTGGTAAAAACGGAAGCATAAAAAACTGGGATATTTACTGAGGTTTTTTCAACAGAAGAATATTTAAAACAAGACAGCAAAAAACCGCTCGCCAAGCTTGCGGGTCAGTAACCACCGTGGTCATGGGATGGATTTTCTTCAGCTACAGGGTCAGGGAAAAAAAAACTTTGCCGAGACGGTAAATCGGCCTCGGCCTTGGTTTGAGTGGATGCGGATGCATGAAATCAATCATTTCCCGAGATATCAAGCGACTTGTCTTGTGATGTGGGCCGTTGCTTGCAGCGTCAGATCAGACACTCCTATGCAAACACACACACACACACAACATCCCAGACCCTCCTTAAGCAGCGAAGCATAGCAAAAGGAAAAACGAAGCTATACAAGTCTTGTTTTAAGCATGTGAACGAATATAAATTGGAGACAATGCCGTACTACGGTTTGTTCCGTCAGAACTCGACGATGGCCAGTACAGCACTGCCGACTACAATCACCTGGATTCAGCTAATCGGTTCTGTGTTGTAGAGAATAAAATATCATCTTCGGCATGTGGACAACCGCCTACTAGGATGAGGGGAAATTCGGCAACCGAACGATTGTAATCCGAACGAGAAAGCTTTCACTTCGGCGTACAAGAAGCTTTCGTGTTGTTCGAAAATGAGGGGAACCACCTACCAGGCACAAAGAGTGATTACAGCACGTGAGTAAAGATTTTGAGAGAGACAGAGTAAGAGAGAGAGTGAGAGAGCTTAATGCCTAAGGACATTTACCAAACGGATCCGGCGCGAGAATGGTTCCATGTTCCCTCTGTTTATAATTTCGGGCAATGTGGAACCGTTTCCTTTCCCCTCATGGAACACGCACATACACAGACACGTGCCGAAAGCGGGTGGCCAGGTGTCTCGGGCTGGCATGCAGTTTTCGGTGATGGGCTTTCCCGAGTTCAGTGTACGGTTTGGCATCGAGCCCGAAGGACGCGCATAAAGGATACGCCGGTAGATTCGAGTTTGCCGGCAATCTGCTTTCGCCATCATCTATACCAAAGCGTGTCAATGCCATCCGCAGTTTGCGGGTTGGCCATTTCGCGTATCAACGGTGAGCAAAACGAATTTCGCTTTTGTTCCTTGAAAAACAAACACAAACCCCCGGAGCCAACTGGCGGTGCAATTGTGTGAAATTGTGGAGCAAAGAGAGGTGCAAAAAACCCCAACGGCAGCAGCAACGCAATCGAACGCTTGTGTGAGTTTAGTGACCGTAAACTACGATGAGCAGCGTGCCACAAAAACAACAGCAACAAAAGCTGCGGGGATGGAAACTTGGCGAACGAAATTTATGTGAAAACTCGCACAACCATCTCGGTGGGTGGAACTGGTGCGTCTTCCCAAGTGGTGGTGGCAGCCTTTGGTGGGCGGGTGAGATACGAAAGGAAACATTAACAATTCGGTCCCAGCCCACGATGTAAACGGAGCGTGGGGCTGTGTGGCTTTTTCACTCCCATCCGCCGCCCTTCCCCCGCGGGTGGTGAGGCAGTCCGAACGGGCCGTCTGACCGCTTGATTATGTGTGAGCCGTGTTAGTGTGTTGAAAGTGGAAAGAAATACCAGTGCGACCGAAGTTGTCACAAGTCCTCCCGTGCCCCATTCATCTTGTTGTGTGTTTGTATGTATTTGTTTGTGTATCGAGTGTGAATGTGTGGGTGTGTGAAGGTGTTTGGGGTCAAAGGAGAGAAAGGATTTATAGTGAATTGGTGCCGGATTGGTTCGTGTGAATTTGGGTGGAGAAGTTTTACAAAAAGAAGCACGGACTTAACATGGAATGGTCCCTAAAGCAAACAAAAAGAATGACAAAACAAGAGCACAAAGGCCCCTTTTAAAGTAAACTTAAGTGTGAAGAGAGTGATTTTGCCAGCAGATTGAGTTCCGTATAAACCGCAACCAATCTTTATTTTTTTACTTGTATCAGCAAGTTTGACAAAACTGTTTAAATTGTGCGGCCGGCCAAACATAATGTACACTGTTCATACTGTATTTATGTAGCATTGCTTCGTGTCATTTTAATAGCATTTGTTCCGCTTCATCACCTACCGTGCGATAGTTTGAACGCAATTAGCAGCGACAAAGGTCATCAAATGTGTATTTTTTTATAAAATTGCTCACTCATGCACGTTCACATAATTTCCAGCAAATCCCACATGTGTGTGCGACCAGAGTAAAACAAAATAGAAGTAGATAACCAAAAACAAAAAAAAAAACAATCCCCCTTCGCTTCGAAATTCTCATCCATTTGGAACATCCTCAGGCCGTACAGATGGATAGACACATCAACATTGTGTGATTTTGTGTAACACCCTGCTACATTTTTGTTGGGGGTGACATCAGACATGTATTTTTTTCGTCTTGTAACATTCATGTATTGTTCTGTGTCTACGTGTGTGTGTCCTATTTGGATGACAGGGCATACAAACAAACATCGGGCAAGGGACGACCGACAAAAGGTGTGAGAACATTGCGATAGCGTTAGAGGCAATTTTGTTTTTTTTTATCCAAACTCGCCAAGCTCGCCAATTCTACATTGTGGGGAAAATGGCAAGAAGTGAATCGCATTTCCCTTTTTTTTGGAGGGACACACTGCGCGCTACTACAAAAAGGTTCCCGGAAATGAGGGAACCCTTGAAGCAGGAACGGCCTGCAAAGGAAATTGTAATAAAAGGGAAAGGAAAGAACTGACACCTCTAATCAAAGCATCATTCACATCAATCGTGCAGTCGGATTTTTTTACTGTCTATGTGTGTGTGTGTGTGAGTTTTATTGGGTTTGGATGTTTTCACCATCCGTTGCTTTGTGTGCAAAATAGAGCACTGGACGAAACAAAGGCAACAACGTGCAGGGAGAAACCGACGATGCCGATACTCCCATCGTACCACAGACAACACATAATTGACGCTCGATTCTCTTTCGCGTCCATGCGTCCACACAAATATCCGCACGGCCGGTAAGCCAAGCCGCTCGATCTGTGTGCGAAGGAACGTGGAAAGCGCTACAGGACGATGATGGGAACGACCTGCCCGATAAGCCTATTGAGCCCACTGATGGCACCAATGATCGCATAGCATCGATATGCTAATTATGTGTCGGATGGTGAGGCGCTGTGACACCTTTTTTGTCGTGAATGAATTTTATATGTTTTTTTTGTGCTGTGCTAGTTTGTGTGCATGTGAATATCGAGGCGAACCGATAGGCGAACGAGCTCGATTTGTGGTTTGTCCCGGTTGATTGCTGATGGTTGTTTATTTATTTGTGTTACGGGCAGGAAAAAAGGGAACCTATACATATTAAACCTGCTATTGTTGTTTGCTAGTAAAAAAAAACAAAAAACAAACTTCAAAGCATACGGCGTGTACGTAATGTCGACTATTACCCATCTGCGTTAGCGATTGATGACACTTGGTAAGTCTACATTTAGGCGCTTGTTGCGCGGTGAACATGAGCTCTGACAACCGTTGCAACCGAGCAGACCATTGTACTCCACTGTCAAACGTCAAATGCGCATCAGTGAGCTTCAGCATACTGCACCGAAAACCCGATGTCATCGAAATAGTAAAATTAGGTCAACCCGTAGCTAGTGTGAGGAGGATGGGGGGAGCTGTGTTCAAATAAAACCGAAATTTAAAAGGTGGCACCGAGGCAGACTGGGCAATGAACGACCACTAACGTGGTGTGTGTGGTGGGCAAGGAACCAGGAGAGAGAGAGAGAGAGAGTGGTAAAATTAACACGAATTTCCTTTTCGTGCCTGCTAAGCGGTGAGGGGCGAGAGCGGGAGACACTGGTGATAAAAAATGACATAAATGAAACCCACATGCGGCTGTGGTTGTGGTTGGGTTTGGGATGCTCACGCCGCTCCACACAGCAGCTCCGGGGACTCGGATCAGACTCGGGGCTTTTATTTTACATGTTTCACCGTGATCCGCAGGTTTTGTGCTTCCAAGCTGCTTCGGTAGAAGTTGCAGAGTGAGTTTCACACTCTAAAACCAATATACTCATTGTGCCTGGAGGAACAAGCAAAGGGAAGCGGCGACAACGTGAACCAGTACAGCTGCTTTCTCGCTGCGTTCCTGGAGTTTCCTCCTGGAAAGACCCACTGCCTGGTGACGGTCCGTATGCGGCTCGAGCTCATAAAATCAAGTTATGAGGTTGTTAAAAGATTGTCACCCATAGACTGTGAGGATGTGAGCTGCGGCAGCAACGCAGACAGCGACGCTTTGACACGTTTTCTTAGCGTTAGCACCCTGCTCGTCCCGGAAAACGCAAGCTTCTCATGGGCTAACAGGCAGAATGGTGCCATTATCCGTTTCCGTACGAATCGAACGGCGCTCCAGTATGCTCCCGGGGTTCGATTTTGGCAACGAGAAAGGCCAGAAAATTGATCACCGTTCGGTAGCGACTAGCGGCAAAACTAGCCCCGGCGACGATCGTTCTCTCGTTAGTGGTGTCTGCGTTCTTCGGCGAAGCGTTGCCTAGCGGGACCAATCGCTATCGTTCGCCATCGTTTCTTCTCCGGGCCTGACCACTTTTTCCCAGGCGCCGTGTAATCTGACAGATTTATGGTTCCCACACAGCTAACAGAAACGCTCGTGCGCGTCGCCCGGATACGAAAACCGGATGCGAACTCGTGCAGCAGCTGCACGGACGCTGTACCAATATATGGGACAACAACCCAAACAAAGCAGTTTCGTCGTTCATCCTCCGAGCTAGCTGGTAGCGAGCGTTTTCGTTCGAGCGTTCCGGTGTCGATACGAGTCGCCTAGCGCTGGTGAACGAGGGCCGCTGAGAGTTCTGCCGAAAAACCTCGAAACCTTGTGCCAGCACAGTGGGCCAGCTTCGCGTCGCTGTGCCCCGGTTCCGCCCGGAAGTGCTGCCGGAACTGATTGCTATCTTTCGGCAGCGCCACTCCACTGGGGGTTGTGGATGGGCGTCGATTTTCGGTTCGATATAACCCCTGGCCCCGGTACCCAGGTGGCGGTGTTCTTTCGGGGCGGTGGAGCTTGTGGTGGTGGTTATCACAAACATAAATTTATTTCGGAAGTGATGCTCGGCTATACAAGTGTCATCTGGCGGCAAGCAAGCATGGTGAAAGGCGTGAGAAAACGAGCGAGCCGTTGCCGCAGGTGGAAGTGAATTAATTTTTAAAGGTTGTCTACTGTGCGTGCTTGTGTTTGCTTCTGTATCTGTGTGTGTGTGTGTCTGCGAAAATGTTCGGCGCTGGGTTTCATATTTCGGTACCGGGTCGTATATCAACGGACACATCGCCTTTGATCGTCGATTAGCTCGTGAACGAAATTTATACCATTCATCCATCGTGCAATAAGCATACCGTTGTTGTTGTTATTATTGCGTGTGTGAACCTTTTTCTGGATGATTCTGGTCGTCTCTGCTTTTTTGTTTGTCCACACCTTTAGCCTATACTTAAAGCCATTCCTTTAACCGTCGCCTAGAAGCTCACAGTGACAGATCAAAGTGAGGTCATGACATGGCATGGAGTTCGCACTAGAGCCGTGGAACGAGTTTCGGAGTTGCCAAGAGAGACAAGGGCAAGTGAAAATGCAATTTCCAGCATCACTCAGCGGAGGCCGACCGTTCCGGCAACGATCGAGCATTATAAGCTCACCGACCATTCACCAGATTGGCACCTCACACGTGACCGGTGGTACGGTTGCGATGCGGGCGAGCGCTTAGACCGCTACGAACACGAAAATTTATCGCATTTGATCCCATGGCTGGTGTGGTGTGCCGGCAAAACGTGTCCTGGAATGCGTTACCATTGTCACTTGCTTTCCGGGGTTCTCCGTTCCCCGCTTTCTGCTTGCATGCGGCGTGCAATTTATCTGCCAACCGATGTGGGACAACATTATTGCTTGCTTCTTGATGGACATTTCTGTCCCGGGAAGGGTGCATGATGGGGCCCGTATCGCAACGTATCAAACGAATCTATGAATTAAGCTGTTCAGTGAACATGCGAATTGGAGCAACATTTTGGGCTAATGGTTGACAGTTCTTTGTGTTTTTTGTTTTTTTTAGGTACAATGTTGTTTATTATTTTTTGATTGTCGTTGCAATTGCGTTTTATTGAACTGATTCTAAAATGCAGCATGCAACATGTAATTTATTTCGTAAAAGCAATAAAAAATATTTACATTTATTGCAGATTGCATTCATTTAGGCGCAAGTGGTCTTTGTGTCCTGTACAAAACGCTCCCAAATATGCAATTTACAAGACAAAAGACTATTTATGTAGAATTTAACCAAAATAATAGCACAATTAAATGGTTCCATTTTGTCATAAAATTAAATAACACACATTCCTTACACAATGCATCATGTGCAGCAATGGTGAATACATCCATCGGCTCGTGCAGCTGGTTTCCAGGCTAGCCAGGAATAAATATCAACTGACCTGATACGGCGGCTCGACCGTTGGTGGGCAAACCATGCAACCGCTAAGGTTACGCACGGATGAATGAGCTGACCGTAACTGACTTGTACGCCCAATTGGGTCACGATTGGGTTGCAATAGTTGGCCCACACCCTACCCACACATACCCGCACACGCTCGTCAAAGTGGACACGCATGGTTTGACAGAATGGTAACGACACCGATTCGGTACACAAGCAACAATCGTTGGTCACAGATGTGTCAAAATATCGATCACACAATTGAGCAATTGCGTAGCAAATGGTGACACATTGACGGTGCAACAATTTAGTAGCACCACCGCAGTCGGTGTTGGTGGCGGTGGCGGTGAACTGAAGGGTAAATCGTTTGGTGTCTGTTAGCCGTGACTTTAAGCGACATTATTGGAATGACATTTAATTCGATCGAGTCGCTATGGTGTAAGGGAATTGAAGTGATCGAACAGGAAACCATGAAGATAGGTTGAACGTACCATGTTTATACCAACTTTGGTTAGTTTGTATAATCAGGCGGAGGCTTACAGGGTGGCTCAGCGGTCCCGATGCAGGAGTACTTTATGACGCCAACGACTATACTGGATATTGAATTGGAAATAATGCCACCACATCCAAGTTGTACCACTTAACCGTATACCACTCAAAATATGTCAACCCAATATGATAGTTTGAAAATGATGTTTTTAATTCGTTTGAAGATGTAGATACGGTTAGCCTTAAAATTGAATTGAAATAATTTGTAAAAAACTGGTTCTGACACTAAACACTTTCTGAACTCCTGGTGAGGTGATAGGGTAAAATCGGACGCCAAATAAGCATGGAGCTACTACTTCATGCTACAATTTCAAAACATCTGTGTTTTCAGTTTCAAAACATCACAGGTTCTATATGATGGTTGCCGGAGTCACCATTACACGCAGCCCATTTTAAACGTTCCTGTACAATCCACTCCAATTAGCTCCATTAAATAATTACCCTCGGAAACAGTAAACCAAGCTCTTCAAACGCGCCACCATCCAATACTGGCATATGCTGCATTTTCGATTGCTACTTACAATTGGCGGAAACTCGTTTTCCTTCCACCCACTACAGAAACCCCCTTTCAAGGACCATCAAACTGTGTGCGCGTGCACACATACACCGTAACACTGCTTAAGACCGCTTGTTGACGCCCCCAAATGACAAATGGATTAAAGTCAGCGACGCTCGACAATGCTCGTATGTGCGTCCCTCGTGAAGGGCAGGTGCTTGTCCAATGTGCAATTGCACCGTTGATAAAGCAGCGGAAAAACTCACCACTCCTTGGCGAGCGAGCATGCGGTGGTGCCTGCGGTGGAAAGTTATTACATTCTATCATGAACATGGCAGCTGTGGAGGTTCCCTTCCGCTTCGTTCCATTACCGTGCGCGATACTTTTTCCCCCCCATCGCTACTGCACAAGCTTATTTTATTGCACTCGATACGGATTGGTCAAGTAGTTGCAATCGGAGAGCCGCATTTAAAATGTGTGTTTTGGAAGTAAGCAAGAAAGAGAGAGAGAGAGAGAGCGAGAGAGAGAGAAAGAGAGAGAGAGAGAGAGAGGGAGAAAGAGATAAAAGTATCGTAAACATACAGAAGGGACGCAAATACTGCAAGCCCACAATACAGCTTTACAAAAAGCTGTATCCCGATCACTGGGTTCACGACCCGCGCGGGAGGTTTGTATGAAGGAGTGCGTGATTTTGTATTTTGTTTTTCCCTCGGCTTCTGTTCTGTGTACCTTACCTCCTGTGTGTCGCGCTTTGTAACGCCTGAAAAAATGTGCTGCAGCAATGCGACCCATACTGCACCCGAGTTGCTGCAGTAAATGAGGCTCCCGGTTCGAGTTGCAATCGGGCGTTCGGGTTTTTCTTCATTCCCTCAAGCGGCCACTTTACTCGGTCCCGTTTTTTTTTTATTTGTTCTCCGACCACCTGGCCGGACGGTTGAGTCAACTAGCGGAAGAACGGTGGGGGAAATGAGGGCGAGGGTGGAAAAAAGTAAATAAAACAGTTCGTTCCGATTCCAATGGTGGATGGCTTCCGGGTGGTCTGTGCTCTTGCTGCTACTGTCCGCTGCCTGTTGGGTTTCTTTTATCTTGCCCGTTCCATTTTAACGGTTGCAATTTAAGGTTCGTTTCGGTTCGGGCGAGTAAAAGCAACGCAATAGAAGCGCAAATAAAAGGCGCAAAGGAAAGCGAAGAAGGAAAAAAAAACACACCACACGGAAAGAAACAACTTTCATACACTTTCCACCCCTGGGGGTGACAAAACTTCAAACTCTTCGCGCTCGTCGTCCCCCTTCGTACTCCATGACACTTTAAAAAAGACGAATGGGGAAGGTTATTTCGTGTTTTTGTCCCAAACCGCTGCAGCACTGTCAAGAGTGCCTACGGGTAGCTTCCGGTCGGACCGATAGAAGCAGCAACAGCACCCAGGCTTAGTTAGGAAATCGGAAATGAATCAGTTAGGTAAGGCACGCTCAGAGACGCAATTCATTCCTCTTACCTTGGAGCACGCCACGCCACACCGTGTTCCACTGTTGGAAACATTGAAATCGATCGACTGAAAAACGGCTGACCGGCTGAGGGCAGGAAACAATTTCCGGAACGCTAGTGCACTACTTGCAAAAGCTTTTTTTCCGAAAGATAATTTTCTCAAAAGCAAACCGAGAACGGACGGGTTCGTCGCTTGTGACGCAGACGGCACATAGACCGCATTCGCGTCCGTCGTGTTCCGTTCGCCGATGGTTGCTTGTTGACATTTGTGGAAGTTTGTTTGCCCGTTTGTTTGCGATCCGTCTGCAGGCGAACTGTACCGGTTGATTTAACGTTTTGTGAATGTTCGCTCGCTGATTGAATCGGTTACAGCATGCGTCAGCATAGCGCTTGAAGCGGTATTGGTAGAGGTTAAAACTCCAATTGAACTACAGCGCACCCGATCGTGCCTAATGTGCAGTGAAAGTCAATCCAAAACATCTAAGCGCTGCTCGGTGATGAGATATACCTCGAAGGTAATGGATAGGGGGTGAGGACACTCTGCCTTCGAGCACCAGTAAACTTTGACAAACTTTTGACGGCCGTGCTTAGCCGGTTCGTTTGCGATGAAGCGCCAAACCCCCTGGGAAGGTATTTTAAACGATTGGCTTTTGAGGCCAAAGACAAGCCACACCAAGCCCCCAGGCCAGCCAGGCCGAAACAGCCGTTTGTTCCAGGGCAATGGAATGTAATTAAAACCGTTTAGTGTTAATTAAACCTGCTCGATCGATTGAACGGGAAGGAGCGTCGGGTTGTAAAATGAAATGTAACGAGACGCTGGCGAAGACCGGTGGGGTACACTTACGCACGATGAGCAAGCGGTAGAGTTTGCCGTGCGAAAAGGATTAGGCACCGAGTGGCCGGGCGTACCGGTGGCTGGCCATGAACGGTGAAAGGCGCTCACGGTTCTAGAATTCTTGTGACAGCTGAAGCTCGTGGTATGTGCTTTGATACTGTCCCGCTCCTTCCCGCCCGTCCGTACGTTCGTTTTGCAGTAACTTTTCGGTCTCGTTTTCTTAATGAGAAGTCATCAGCGTGAGTGAAGCCAGAAGTTTCGGATACGGTGACGCTGACGATGAGCGGATGCCGCGTTACGATGCTGCTAGTTGATGGTAATGATGGCAAATTTAGACGAACGGGATCGACCCTTCTCGGCAGATAATGTAATAATCCTATTAAGTGTGTTCAACGATGCCCAGCATGATGGTGTACTTTATCGAGGGTGAATCGGTTTGAACCGTGGTTGAAGGTAGTTCGTGCAGAAGTGGGTGTAATTATGATTTCCGTTTGTTGCGTGATACTGTGGGAGTGTGTGTTTTGTGGCAACAGTGTGCAACAGTCAAATGCATTGTGAAGAAGGTACATCAAATAATACTTCAATAGGTGACAAAATAAGTTCACCCTTAACTAGGTGGAGCATTACGAGTCGATATAGATTTTATAATTTCAATTTCACCTGATTTTGAACCTTATTGTAATGGTTTGGCAGATGTAAATTGTAAGCACAAGCTACGTATGATTTTAAACATCTTAGTAAAATAACTGCCATTGCTCGACTTGAAGAGGGATTTTCAAGAATTTTCTCCGAAAATAATCTTTTTCTAAGATATAATGACTGTTGTCAGTTTAATAAACGATAAGAGAATAAGTTGATCGAATAATTTAAATATTTACACATAAGAATTGTTGATAATTCGATACAAAAATAATGATAATAAATCACTCGAAAAAGATAAAACCATTTGTTAGCCTATTCTACACTATTTTCTCCATTTTCTACACTTCTACGCCAAGTTTTCCATTAATTCATGATATTGCCCAATGTATAACATAAGGTTTTTGTTTTCTTATCTGCATGATATTGCAGAACTTCGAACCATTGGAAAGTGCTTTTTTGCAAGGAAGTAAAATAGCTTAAACATTAGTCGTACCTTTATGCATGCTTTGGTTAACGTCAGTGACTTGAACATGTCCGTTGTTGTTGTTGGTAGCTAAATGGCCCATTCGTACCGTATCAGAACATACAAAAGTACTTCAGATTTAGGAAGAATTGTGCCTAAGCCGACTAGCATGCGATAAGCATGATCGGTTTTAGATCGATCATCATTTGACATCGGTTGCTGCTAGCAGACAGCCTCCACTTTGCCAGCACTGTCTCAGACCAGCAGCATCCGATCCGCTGAGTGATGCGTTCGTGCGACTGCAGAACAGACAGTACGACCAAACCGTAGCCCAATCGCCAGCACACAGAAACCTCTTCAATCTGAATTGTGCGATGAAAAGTGATTTTTCGCGTAATGCTAGAGGATTAGCGAATCGGGGGGATGAATGAGCTTCTGCTAGGCAAGGCAACTGTTTGGCAGAAAACGACCAACAGAGTGCATTGGTTCTTATTTTTCTCTCTTTTTCCTTCCATTTCTGTTCCAGCAATCGGTGGTGAGTGGAGAAACGTGAGTGTTTCGATGAAAAAACAAACAAACTTCTCCACAGTTAAGAGGGTTAAGCGGCACACACCCAAGTGAAGCGAAATAAAGGAAGGAAATTTGCGAATCGTGGTTTAAAAAAAATCGTGACCCGCGCGTTACAGGTGTCGGAAATCGTGCGGTGTGTGAATCGGTGTCGTGTCAGTGTGTGTGTGTGTCTTTGCTTTTGTGTACACGATTGCCGTTTTTTTTGGAGGGCCTTTGCCATTGAGTTCCGGTTAGAATTTGTGAATGTGAAAGATTCCATTTGAGTTGTTTTTCTTTCCCCTTTCTCCGCATTTTCCCTTCGTTTTCCGTGGATTAGTATGCGGGTTCGCGCACGTAGGTTGGCATGGCAGTGAAAAGGTGCGCCCATCGCTGGCAACAACCGGTCGTGCGGGCATAATGGAGGGAACAGCGTGAAAAATCGCCGTGAGTGAAAAGTGTTGTTTATTTTATTCAAATCCGCCCATCTGACAGGGAGCAGGCGGGCTGGCGGTGCTGGAGTGAATCTAACGCGATGGCTTCGGAACCTTCGCACGGTCAGGTGGCTGTGGTGCTGTCGTCTTACTTTTCCTGCCAATCCGTAACGTAGTCAGATGGGAGGGCAGAACGGGAGCAGATCGAAACGACGCGACGCGATCCGATCGGTTTAAAGTGTGTTTGTGTGTGTTTGTGTGTGTGGAGCCCCATTTTGCGGGCTTACGATTTCCGGTGCAGTGTCAAGTGGGGAAAGTCTTTTTACACTTTTTTCCGTGAAATCAACAGTCATTGCTGCGCTGCACGGTACAGTGCAGACAGAGAGAGTGTGTGTGTGTGTGAGAGCGAGAAAGAGGGACTGGAGAAAATAAGGCACATAGTGTAGTGCTTACCGGGACGATACGAAAAGAAATAAAAACTCCCCGCTGCTGGCACTTTCACCCGCGGCACCCATAATCGGGCATAAGGTGGCTCGCAAAACCAGTGCTGAATGTGAAATCGGTTCTTTCCGGAGCAGAATTGAACGTGTCAGAGCGAAAGTCGATTCGATGCTTTTACGCCGTTCCCCGACAATGGAGACGGTTTGCATGCAAATTGTGCTCGTGCTGCTGCTGCTGATAGTTCACCGGCTGGATGGTTCGCTTTCACCGGCCCTGCAAGGTAAGTTGTTGCTGTTGTTCAGCCACCGTTGAGTGTTGTTGTAAGATTGTAAGAAGTTGCAGGAAGAAGAAAGAGAAGGTGTATGCTGTAGCAGGGGTTTTAATTTAAATTCTTTCAAAGATGGTTCGATGTTGTAGTGTCGCAAACAGGGAATTTCTTCTCTGGAGCTAGATCTGTGGTGGATTGCGTTGTAAGGCAAGGTTGAACATTGTCGAGAGATATTACATTTCTTTTGCTTAAAATGCCTTTTGAAAATAAGAGGAAAAAGCTTGGATTTATATTAAGAGGTTTCAAGTGCTTCAGGATATTATTTCAAGCCATTCAATATATTTTTATTGTCAATGTGTTTTATCTGTTCAACATCAGCAAAAAAAAGTATAATAGTTGAGTGCAATATGTGTATACACCAAAAACCAAATTGATTGTTAATATAAAATGTATTATTTTTAAACTATTATACATTTTATGGGGGTCATTTTAGCAGCATTTATTTCTGAATCAAATAGAAAACACCCCAACACACCCAATTTTAATGAATAGCTAAACCTTTTTCACATAAAATATCAAGTAATTCACTCAATCACAAAGGCAGCTCTGCCTGGATAGCAATGGTGGAATTTATGTCTATTAAGTTTATCGCAAATATATATATATATTATTTAGCTTTATTTAACATTTGTATTGAACAATGCAAAAGTTGCATGCCAAAAATGAATTTATTTATTTCCAGTGACGAAAGAGCCCTTAAGGATCAAAGTCACTCTCAATCCTTTGACAGACAGACAGACATATATTGTGTCTTCGATTGAATCCCATGTCAAATTTACATTTGATTATTTAAAGTTGTAAAAAGATAAAGCAATCTGGCTTCGTCCGCATTGCATGTGGGGAACATAGTTTGTTTATTATATTGAATTCAATGTGAAATGTACATGTGTGTGTGTGTACGCGCTGACCGTAGCTCGACTGTTTCTCGAGGATGCATTGATCTATAACGATGCATCATTCGCTCGATTAAAGTAAAAAAAAAACATTTACATTACTTCTTCAACCAACGAACGCTTTGTTAAGCCAACACTAAGCAACAATGGTCAACATTTTAACAAGCTCGTTCCGGTTACTGTACATGTAAAAAAAGGCCGAAGTGCGCTAGCTGCACATTGTATGGTTACAAGTAGGGCTTTGAGAATGAGAAGCACAAACTAACTTCAACCAACGACCGACGGCTTCTTGCAGACCATCTCAGTCGTTTCGTTTGCCAGCGAGACTTGTAAGCGACAAAGTGCCGAGTCGAGTTAGAAGTTGTCAAATTATAGAAAGATTACGCCTTTCCAAAGGACGATGCTGGCGAGCGTGTGCCGGTGGACGAATGTCGGTTGCATTCGTTACAAACACTGCCCAGCCGCAGTGCAGTGCAGCTTTGTTTGTGAGTGGTAAAGTTTCACAGTGCACATACATACATGCACACGGGCAGTTTTCCTTTGGTCGATTTACCCCGGCTGTGCCGTTTGCTGTGCGGACCGTGTGGCAGTACATCCCACTGGCCATCCATTAAGTACCGAAAAGTGTACAACATGGGCAGCATATTCAGCACATGTAAGTGGACGGCTGGCCGAGTGGTAGGTACACGTTCGGTGTACACCACTGCTGCTCGCTACACTGGTCGGAGTGGCTCGGGAGAAACATTTCATTCATGTTTATTCTCCAATTAATTCATTAGCTTTATGGAGATGAAACACCAACAACACGGCAATGGTCCGGTGTCTGGTCGACTCCCCGGTGGTAAGAGCACTGTTTCGTGGCAACATGGGAAACATTTGCCACTGTTTTGTGTTGGCAGGAGCTGGAACAGGATATTGAAGCTGACACTGCTGCTGCACTGAAACCGAAGCATCTGCTCGGGCGTTTTGTAACACATTTAAAGAGAGCAAAACAATATGTTGTATGACGTTTTTGTAAACAAGATTCCAGTACAAATAGCTGGGCTTAAAACAGGCTGGAAATGAATGGAGGCTCTTTGTGAATAATGTGTTGTAATGTGATGTAAACTTTGACGGAAAATTGTTTGGCGGCCGGTTTTACTAGTTACAGAAACTGATCTCCTGTGACGAAAATCTCCTGTGAGTTGTAGTTTACTGTAGTTGTCACAGGACAAACATAATTGCTAAAAATCGTTCTTTTTATAACATTTGATGTGAAGAATCAAATAAATACTAATGTTTGCTTTTATGCAAGTTGATTTTTTGTTCTTCAAATTAATTGATAACTTCAGGATGTTTTTAACTTGTATCCGTTTAAAATGATTATTTTCAATTAGATTTGAATGTTTTCTTCTATCAGATACTAGAAAATACAAACATATTCGATTGCCCGCGTCAAATTGGAGACAACAAATTGACATATTCGGCCATTCATTGCATATTTATAGCCACTAAATAAGAGCTCGAAACACACTGAAGACATGTGCTTCACTGACTTATTAATATAGCAAGATAGTCAAGTCTTACGTATGGGGACACGGTCCATTCGGGTCTTGAACCCATGACGGGCATGTTTTTAGGTCGTACGCGTTGACGACAGTGCCACCAGACCGGCCTACTTAAGCATTCAAATGCAATAAGAAAAAAGCATTGCTTAAAAAGGGGAAACAACCATGAACAACAATGGTACCGAGGACGGATCGTCAACTCGTGCGACTTAATAACATGCCCGTTATGGGATCAAGCCCCATACGGACCGACTCCCGTAGCAAGGACTGACTATCCGGTACAAAATAAGATGCCTCTACAGGCTGGCCTGGCCGCATTGGACGTTACTCCAAATAGAAGAAGAAGAACCTGCCAGCTTGATAATTTTACAGGCTCGATCGGATATGTTTCGTTTTATCTGGCACTATTATCCTGTTTTGTATTCCTTAGCTATTGCATTATCAAACGCTTATCAATGAGTGCATGCAAAAGACAAATGCTCACCTGGGACAGCGAACAGCAAATCTCAGATTACCAAATTCACAAAACTCCCTCGAACAAAGAATTCTTTGATGGCTACTTCACATTTACTACAAGCTACAAGGTATGGGAAGTTTTGTGTGCAGTAAGAAACATCGTTGGAATTATTGGATCATAAGCTGATAACCACCGGTGCTGGATTGAGGTGACTTTCACGTTTTACGATTGCTTCAGTTTTCACTGAGCCATTTTGAACATCAAAAGATGGCCCTTCGGACCTAGCTAATCTGCATGCCTGGCCTGCCCATTGCTTTGTATGCAGTGATTTTATCTTGCCAAAAGCCTCGCTCTTCAGGTCGGACGAGTTAGGCTTCCCTTAGGCCACAACGAAATGAAACGATAAAGAAAGTGGATTTTAACCTAGACTGGGAGGGAACCTCCATCGTCATGAAATTCGATAAACTTTCGCTCTATTTGCTGTTCATTCTATTCTTTCTCACTGGCATTGAGGGTTTTGTACTTACCCATTTTTTCTGGTTTGCTCGCTACAGTCTACGCTTATTTGATATGGTCAGCTCAAAATCCTTCAGCTTTCGTTGCTTTTTAAATGCAGCGAAGGCGTTCCTTCCTCGGTTTCATCCTTTCAGTTGTTCTCAGCGTTTTCTTTTTTCCTTTCATTTGGCTCAAAATAAGCCTGAAAACCTCGGAAAATGTAGTTGCGCTCCTGCACACCCGGTAGCCTCGCCCACAGCGGAAGCCATAGTCGGGCGGTTTTGTGTTTTAAAATTATTCATCAACTTCGGCCACCGGAAGTAACGGAACGATAAAGCCAGAGATAAATCTGGCAGCATTAGAGTGCTGCCCACCAGACCAGCTAGCTCGCCAGGTCACCAGCCTGGCGGAATGGTTCTGCAAGGGGCAGTTGCGAATGCGACGTTTGTGTGGAAAAAATACACCAAGCGGTGAAAACTTTCATATGAATATGTTAAACGAATGTTACGGTATTTTCCGGTGCCCGGTCACCCCGGACCACAGGGCCAGTCACATGCCGTGCTATTACATTACGATGCTGGGTGGGATTGTGGTTCGGGGTTTTTGACTCGGGCCAAAACTGCATAGAGCAAAAGGATTTGTAGATAAAATCCCAACTTTGCAATCAAACCCTTTTTTTCGCCGAACGGATAAACCCTGAGGCGGAAAGGGATAAACTTCGACTATGGCTTCAATTAGCGTAGGTTGTGTGTGTGGGTATGTGTGCTGCTTTTGCTAGTCAAACAAGCGGGCAAGGTCTCACGGGGGAAAAGTTTTCTGCCGAAAAGCCTGCAATGAAATGTTTATAAATGAAGGTACAGTCAATACGGATCCGATAAGGTATAAAATGTAAAAACGAACTTTTGAAATATTAAAACAAACAACCCATAAACGCGTAGATCCGTTTTGAGAACCCATTGTGTAAATATCCTTATAATGGTTTAACGTTTCATTAAACAAAAATCTATGAAAGTAGATAAAACGTTCAAAATACCAGAAATAAAAAAAAATAGAAATTTTTTAATATCTATATTTTTTACAGTTTGTTTTTCATAAAAAGAAGACTCCTTGTCTATAGCTATAAACATAAAACTTCAAAAACTTCAATTTAATATGCTGTATATTTGGTCTTTATTTTTTTCTTCTTCTATTTGTCGTAACGTCCTACGCGGACATGCCGGCCTGTACAAGCTTTCGAGACTTAAATCCAATCCTTGCTAGGGACAGACGGTCCATTCTAGGTTTGACCCCATGACGGGCATGTTATTGAGTCGTACGAGTTGACGACTGTACCACGGGAGCACCCGCTGCATTTTACGAGCCTATTTAAGCCTATGTATTATATCTACAAAAACAACCATGCACCTCCATATAAACTAACTTGTTGCTGATAACTAGTTTTGAAAGTTTGATTTATGTTAATTCTCCATCAGATTATGGCAATAATTTTCTTGTTATTCATTGTTAAAATTCAACAAACCACATCTTAATTTTTAAGCGCCGCAGACCACATCTTCATAAAAGGCATACTTATTTTTAACATATAAATTAGTATAATCTTGTCAAGTCGATGAAAGGCGCACAGAACGAATACAACATAGGAACGTAAATCGCAACTTCAGGTTCACACGATCAAAAATAGCATTGAATACACGATACATGACAAGAAAAAGATCAGAGTAGCTAAAAGACGAGCGACGCTCCTCTACGTTAAATAACGGTCTTACACTGCCAGGGGCAAGTTGCAATTATCAAAAGATTTAGTTACTTTCTGAAATGGCATTTTTTAAATTTCAATGTAATGAACTTAATAAAATCATTTCAATACATATTTTGAAAACAACTTCGATCACCAAACGACCATTTTTTAAATTTTATCTCTTAAATGTTCTCCCTTCCAGACCTAAACCAATCACAGCAGCTACCAGTTGACCTAGAGCCCGAGTTCGAGGGTACGATACAGAACATCTCGTCCCCGACCGGGCGTGAAGCGATCCTGACCTGCTCGGTCAAGAACCTTGGCCGGTACAAGGTCGGCTGGCTGCGAGCATCGGACCAAACCGTGCTAGCGTTGCAGGGTCGCGTCGTAACGCACAACTCACGCATCAGCGTCGTACACGAGGACTTTCGCACGTGGCGGTTGCGTATTCGACAGTTGCGCGAATCCGACCGGGGCTGCTACATGTGTCAGATAAATGCCAGCCCGATGAAGAAGCAGATCGGCTGCATCGATGTGCAAGGTGAGTATGGGGTTCCTGTTCATGGTTGCGTCCTCTCCCGTCCCGCTCTTCACACCACAACACAACACAAACACTCTATACAGTGGGCCGCATTCGAGCATTTAAAGGTAAGCTGTGTGGCATTTTATCGCTTTCTTAGCTAGCAAATATGCAGCAAATATGTGGAGTGGAAACACAAGAGCAGGACAAAAAAAAAGAAGAACATCAGCTGAACGCTCCCTCCTGTCCACTTCTTTCTCTAACTCTCTTTTAGTTGAACTTGTGCGTCGTGCCGATCGGTACTCAAATACTGAAGCGGCATTTCAAGAGCATTTCCCTGTATGTGTATCAATATGGCGCATTTTTCCGAATACCATCAGTACGCTGCGTCCCATGCGCCCATGCGAACATTCGCGCTCAGCATGCGTGACTCTGTGAGGCACAAAATTAAATTAAATATTGACCGAACGCCATTGTGAGTGTGCAGGTTAGTTTGAAGTATCCTTCACGCGCGCCTACATCCCTATATGCGTGCGCGCGTGCTTGTATGCGGGGGAATGTGTGTTTTTGGAAAAGTTTTTCAGTCCCTTTCGAGCGCGGTGAAACGGTGGCAGCGGGGACGTGTGCAAAGGTGCGGAAGGAACTATGTTTTTAATTAAAATTGTATTATCCGACCGGGTCGTATCGAACGCGAAAACTTCGATTGATGGAATCGTTGCTAGCGAAGGACTTCCGTTCGTGGGGAATGGCGAAAGGGTAATTGGTTGGGTAGACAAAAAGGAAGTATGTTAAATTTAGGCATATTGGCATCGATTCAATCCCCGCCCGGTAAGGGAGAAGGAATTTGGGGACAGAATGTATGTGTGTATGTGAGAGTGTGGAGAGTTCTACCGCTTTTGTTGGAGGGTACGGAGAAACGTTGCAAAAACGTTCGCCGGCGCATTTACGCCAGCAAAACAGGGATGAGCAAGTTTGGCCGCAACAGCATTTGGATTAAATTTTAAATAGAAAAGAATATTAGTGATACTATATGGTTATGTATTTCAAGGATCGAGGTTTTAAATATATTGTATTATCACATACACATTGGTGGTTAAAACACGAATACTATATATCGAATGAGTTGAATGAGTTTAGCATCATTGAAGCTAATGATATTTGGTATTTGTAATGATAAAACAATGCATTAAATAATATTGAAAAATAAGAACGCAAACTCAAATAAAACATTTAAATTATCTAACCATCCAATAAATCAAATTAAAAGCATACATTTGTTTGCCTGTATTAATAACTGATTGTCCATCCCTGGAATAAAGCTACCGTACGCACTTATCCCTTTAGTGGTGTGCAGCAAAACATAAAGCATTTTTCCGTCTCCCGGACACGCCAGTCGCTTCCCTCTGGGCAAGGATTCGATTTTGCAACGGCCGACCTGATAATGAAGGTGGGCGACGGTGACCCATTGACGTTAATATGGGCCCGCTCCAGCTTCCCCCGATACGCCTCCAGCTTCACCATCGCAGACACTTTCTATACGGTCCCCTGTCTGGGGATGAAAATTTGCGAATTGCAAAATCAATATTGAATATATGATTGGAATTTGGGGATACAATTTTCCGCGCGCCACACGTACGGTGTGCTTCGGCCGATTTGGCGGAACAGTCCGACCGTCGCCGGCCTGTCATGGTGCCAACGCTTTCGCTCCTCTCACGCAGTCTCTCGGGAAAACCGACAGGCCGGAACGGAACGGTGACGTACAGCGGTAGATAATGCACCCCACTTGTGCCCAATTTTACGGACCCTCCGTCCGACTCAAACGCTTCATCGTGTTCGACGGAACACAGTCCTCGCGGAATCAGACACACGGTGAACGGTTTTGTTGTGCGTAGACGAAAGATGATGGATAAAGTTTTCGATTTAGTTTCACGAAGCAATTCGAACAATACATTTCTTCAATCACACACACACACACAGATGCTGGAGGGTGTATGTGAGCAAAGTTCACCAGATCTCAACGAATGTCTTGCGAAGGAATCTGTATCCACCGACCCTCATGTTCTTTTCGTCAAAAATCCTGTGAACGAGCGTGTGGCGTACCGTGTGAAGAATGAAGGTTCTTTCCACTTGATGCTAACTGTGTTCGATTGCATTATCAAATCCCGGGAAGCAGTGCCGTGCGCTAGCACAAAGAAGGGCATTTCATCGGAAGAATCAGTACAATATGAGAAATGCTTGTTATAAGATTCGGTGCGCATTTGGCGTGGAGCTCAATATCTGCGCCGGTGTGCACTGCTGGTGAGCGGGGCTTTTGGATTGGTTTTGGGATCTATTCTTATAGAATAATGGCCGTAGAACGATTGTTCGATTATGTATACGAGCATAGTGCGCTACGGTTGATAGGAATCGTGATGAACTGATCGCTGATATATTATTTGCCTCGAATAATAACGAACAAAGTGCAAAACAAAAGTATGATCCTAAGCTGCTAGTGTTGTTGACATCTTTTGAACAGCTGCAAAACGTTCGATTAAATGTAGAATAGTATACGAGTAAAGTGTGATTTGTATAGCGCGTGTGCATACATAATACTATAAAGACAATTTTATCGATTATACATCGCATTACTTATCTTTGTAGAAGATGGAGTAACATAGAATAAAAACTCCCTTTTTCTATTATTTTCATATTTTCAGATAATAATTAACGTTATTCTTTCGCTGAGCTTCTGGTTGTATTGTTTTCCTTTCAACGTATTCAAATCAAACAATAATAAATTATCATACTCTATACTTATACCTTAAAGCAAACCAATTCACTTTTTTTTTCTGTAAGTAAACAATTAGTCCCAATAAAGCTTCATTGGTAGTAATAACTTGTCCTGGGTACTTTCCTCTAGGCAAAAAAAAAATCCCCCCAATGTACGGCGATTCCCGTCAAATGGAACAAATAGAGCATTAATAAAGTAATTCTTCCATCCGAGAATGTGCTTCGATTGCTTCCGTTCCTTAATTCTTCTTTTTTTTTGTGTGGCTGCTCACCGATCCAAAACGGCAAGGACAATGTTGCTAATGAATTATTCAAAGCCCTAACTAACCGCAAACGGTCACCACCGCCATCGGAAGAAATGAGCGTGAAAGCGAACCGCAAACGAAGCATTAGAAGCATACCCTTAATGTAAAAAAGCACGTCACATTGCTGCTGCAGTAACCTGCCACAATGATCGACATTCCGCTTGGGTTGGTGGTTTGCTTGCGATGCCCACTCGTCGGTTCACTTCGTACGGCCCAGGGGTAGCAACGTTGTACCAGTCGCTTCATTAATGCCGATCCGCAATCACCTGCCGCAGCGTCAAACTCTGCTCCTTTGAGAAAGAAAATGAAATTTTCTGCTTGCTTTTTTTCTTGTTTTGCTTTACTGTTTTAGTGTGTGAGAGTGTTCGATAAACGCAACCTTCTCGGTTTCGAAGCATCGGCAGTGTGAAAGGACAACTTAATTATCGAGACGCAAAAGTCGGACGTAGCGGTATGCCACGTGTTGCCGCTGACAAAGCTGACTTTCTTAACTCACTCCTGCCAGCCTGTAGGGTAAGGGTTCGTCCCTACAAAGCAGCCAATTTCGCTTGCTCGTCTTGTTTGTGATATCAAGCAAGCGCGAGGAGGGACCTAAAGTTATCGGCTTAGCACCGTACATCGTGATTAGCGCTTTGCAAAAAAAAGAAAGAAGCGATGGCAAAAAAGGAAACTATGTCACAAGAATTTGCTTTCGGACAACACGTTCCTGGCACGGATGGGGGATGGAGTATTATTTTGTGAGATGGTCGGTTTGCGTCAACTGGCGAAAAATTTACCCCTCCAGCGGGACCCAGTTTGGAACGAGATTTTCGGAAGGATTTTTGTTTGTGTGTGTCTTCGGCATCGTTTACAGACTCAAATTCTTTGGAAACGAACAAAATCTTAACATCGACAAAAATAAGTGAATGATCTTCTGCATGCAATGCCATTTAATTAACACGTTCCTGCAGGGTTTGTTGACGTTTGCATCAATTGTTGTTTTGCTCATTTTGTTGTTTTGCACCTTGGATGACCTTTTTCCGATCCGATAAAAAATATTGGAGCGTTTACGATATCTCATATCGATTGTGCCGATACCGATGTATGAGTCTCCAGCAAGCAGGTACTTCGTCTTCGTCGCATTGATTCTCAATCCAATCCTTGTTACTTCACTTTTGAGTCAGTTGTACGCCTCACACACCTTCAACTGTTGTCCTACCGATAATGTCGATATGATCCGCGAAGCCAAGAAATATTAGGTACCGACAGAGATTCGTGTGACGGATGTCGTTGTTTAGCCACACGCTTCGAATGACACCTTCTAGGGCGATGTCAAAGAGCAGACAGGAAAGTCCATCACCTTGCCTCAGACCCCCGTGAGATTCGAACGATTTCGACATCAAGTTCGGTACTCTCACCTTGCACTACACCCCGTTCTATTGGCCTCTAACAGCCGGATCAACTTCCCAGGGAAGTGGTAGTAATATGTACCTCTGCTTAATGTTCCATAGCTCATTCCGGTCTATGGTGTCGTGGTGTGTAGGGTTCAGGCGCTCTCGGCACTTCTGGAGTAGTAGAGTAAACGTTTGGTCGGTGGTGGATTTGCCTTCAACAAACTCTGCTTGGTAGTTGCCGACGAAATTTTTAGCAACGGGCTCATGTCTGGGAACAGGATCTGGGACATGATCTTAACATCCAGCCTGCACTTCTCCGGTAGTTCCTCCTGCTCAGCTGATGCATTTAGACGGTAAGTCCTTCCGGTCCTATCTTGAAGAGCTCGGCCGCCAGCCGGTCGCTGCCAGCAGACTTATCACTCTTAAGTCGCTTGATGGCGCTGACAATCTCACCCAAAACTTTCTTGTCTCTGCTCCATTACGGTGTCTTTCCAAGTAGCACTTCCACCTTTCGATCACTTTCCGCTCCGGGTACTTTCCGGGTTTGGTGTTTTCTGAGCTGTCTATAGTTCTCCACATTCTGATGGGGTTTCATGCCGCACCATGCGGGCACGCGCTGCATTCTTCTCGGATAGTGTTCGTCTGCGCTCTTCGTCGAACCAATCCATGCGCTCTCTACGTGGTAAGCGGCCACGTTGGCCATGTTGTTGGCTGGAAGCGCTTCCCCAGTCACGTCGTGTGTTGGGCAATCGGTCAAACTCCCTCTCTAGCTGGGTATAGAAGAGCTATTTTTTGTCATCGATGCATCCAAGGAGCAAAGAAGTGCTACAATCTGGAAACCGTGGGTCCAGACCTCGTTAAACAGAATACGGGTACTTGGATATGATGAAAGAGTTGTGCATTTTCACGTTCTGACCTTTCAATCGTAAGTCCTTTTTCCTAGCGAGACGCTGTCAAGTAGCGTCTTGAAGATCAATTATCTGACCCCTCTCAATTTAGCAACCCATCCGCCCAAGGAGTTAGGTTTCGCCGTATATCCTAGCATGGATAATTGAAAGACATGTTACCGTTCTGTACGACGAGGACGTATTGGGTAGGAGTAGGGGATTGAGATCCTACGGTAATCTCATAGACAGGGGCGGATTAAGCAGTACGCAAACTAACCGGCCGCGTGGGGACCATACGTCTCGAGGGGGCCCCGAAAAAAACAATCCCACCCCCTGCTCGCAAGTGAATTTGCAATATTTCTCTTGTTTAAAATTCCTCTTACAACTTACCACTCTGATGTGTCAGAAAGGCTTACATTCGTCTGACTGCTTAGGGCCTACACTCGTGTTTATCCGCCACTGCTTATATAGGTTTCGGTTCCACCACCGTATCAGCGAAGTATTGCTACAACACGGCCACCATAACCGTTGCGTCACACATTCGATATAAGCGATGGTATTGCTTTTAAGCCTCATGTATAATGCAATATGCAGTGATGCAATATTAAGGAGTCAATAATGACTGCGTGGCGAGCACGTTGTTACTGGGGCATTACCTCGTCAGACTCGGCAGTACGCGAACATCATGCGTCCGGTAAGGTTTGTGTCGATTTCATTACTGATTATCTTGGATGCAAACGTATTCGCCCAGTGGTTTGCCAGTTTTTCCAATTGCAACAACGTCCAAAAAAGCTGCAGCTGGTACTGTGATCAAAACTTACCGCTAGTTAACCGTACCGCGAGTGGAGCCTTTGACACTGAGTTTCTATCATCGATCGTGTATCAACCCTTCGTGCGGAAGTACAACAAGCGACTCTCGATCTTTACCATCCCCGACATTCAGCCGCACTGTATGGAGCTGTCGCTGCACTGTTCAGCAGCTTTACCACTCGGTTTGCAGACAAAAGGATCAAAGAAGCTGCAGCTCAACATGCGCTGTGATCATTTCATCGTCTCGTATGTTGCCCAATTCTCATCGCTAGGTAATTGTTACGAGGTGTTTTTAGACCAAATGGAACAGCATTTGCGTAAGAGCATACCGGCATGCTTGGTGCCGTACAGCCACCAGTTTCAGCTGGAAGGTGACGGTTATAGCTATTTGCTACTGTCACAGTGTCTGAATGTAGTGAGGGATCAAAATGTTGGAAATGTGGCATACTGGTTGTTTGTGAACAGACGTAACACACCGGAACAGAATAGGAAGATTGTACAGCAGCTCCCATTACCAGCGACGGCGATAGATCAACTGTTCGTGCACGGCGGGAATGTCAGCAAAAAGGAACCCTGTCGGTGCCATGAGGTTGAGAGTACCTTCCGTTCGATTAAGCGTTGCCAAATGCCATTTGGCGCAACCATTTCCAACAATGCACACATGCAAAATCCGACATCATTAAACACGGAGGAATCTGAGCTACCACACACAACGAGCTACGTTCAGCTGACGGTCGAAGTAATGCTGATCATACTCCTGTTGCTAGTTTTTTCGTGCTCATTAGGAATGCTGGTTTGTGTCGTGTATCTACATTTCCGTACTCACCTGGAAGAGCTTCTATAAGATCAATAAAATGTGGATTTCATTGTTATTTTTAATTTACCATTGTTTGGTAGCCTTGCTGTTCTTTTCTACTATTCAATTCAGGTAGATAGCTGGTTTGGATGGAACCATGTGGAACCAGATCAAAGATGTCAATAAAAATCAATCGGATTGATCGATACTTGTCGCTTTACGGTGATGAAGCGATCGTTTGAGGATCGACAAGGAGTGTACATGCCCGAACTTCCGCTAGAGGCCGCTAGAGGTCTCGGGCTGGACAAACATTGATGAACGCTCGGACTGAACGGAAAGGATCAAATCAAGGATTGTGTAGCAACGAGGTCAAGTAATGTAGAACAATTTGACAAGTAGTCAAAAGTTCGTTACAGGCAGTTTGACATCTAATTTCCCTTTTCGATTCAAATATCAATTGTGATAAAAATAATAAATCGATCTGATCATCAGAAGAAAATTGTAAATTGGTTATTGAATGTTTCAACAAATGTATTGATGCCTCTTTTAATAATAATGGTTTAATGAGTTTTCCAGGGCTTTCTGCTGTCAAATGGCATCCAAGATGGCCAAACCGATTTTGGCTAGCACTTGACCTCGTTTCTACACAGTCCTTGATAGCAGTCTAGTCGCTACATGTTAAAGTGAAAGAATTTTCCTCCTCCCCGTACAGTCCACTTTGTCCAACATGAGTTCGACTCTGCTCTCAGTCAGAACAATTTCTTTGTTTTATATTTTTAAACGTGTGTTTATTTAACATGTTTCTTTGCGGATGATCATCGAGAAAAAACAGCATTCATTTAATTTAAATTGCAGTTTTTATTATGTTTTTAAATGAACTTCGGTTAAGTCACTCAGAAATATCATTTTAATTTTATTGTTCAGGTAATTCCGGTATGTATTAAACAAATTTTTCTTTTCAATATTTTTTGCATCATCTTATGGTTCAATTCTAGCCACATATACGACTTGCAATATGTTGAAATTTGAGTGCATACCGATCCTCTTTGTAGTTCCATCCCGCAAAATACAAGAAGAATGTTTTAGTTGGTTTTCCTCGTGAAGTCACATCCGCCACTCAATTTTGCATTAATACATTTTGTTATATGTTTTTTTTTAAATTCTGTTGCTTCCTTGAGCTCCAGTTTTCGTCATCAATATGTCTCATTTTTTTACTGCTGGATGCTGTTCAAATGTGCGATAAAACAATAACCGAGCAAACGTGTAGTCATGCCTGTCAAGAGCGTCTAGCAGTTGGCGTGTGTATTAGTCATAGAGAGTTGAGTCATAGAGAGGTAAAAACTGGTTGAAAAATCGTTGAAAGAACATTTTTTTGCTTTCTTTCCATACGATCGGAAGCGACTGCTAAAGTACGCTTTCGCTTTGCATGCTGCTGTGCCGCAAGGGAGGCAATTGAATTCCATTTTGAATGCACTTCTTCTGCGGCCAAACTAGCTGCATTCCCGTGGCATCATTGCAACGTACGAATGATCGACCACACGCCACACAAGGGAAAGCTTTTTCCTTCTGGAGAGTAGATCCTTGCAAAAAGAGTGCAAAGAAAACAACCATCCTAGGATGGAGCTTTTTTCTCCCGCCTGTTTTTTACTGTTTCTCTACTACCAACTCAGCCCTTTTCTTTCATTTACCCAATCGGTCCATTGGAAGAAAATTGCAATTTTCAAGCAAGCAGAAAAAGCGGAAAGGAAAGCGAGCAGTTGCAAGCATTGGACGGAATAATTAAACAGAATTCTCCGAAGGGATTCCCGGCTCCCGGTGTCGGATGACTTTATCGAAAGCAAAGATTATCCCGGGGCCCTGAGAAACTAATCACATTCGGACCCAAGCCGCAGAACGTCACGGATACAACGGTGCGAAGAACGTCGGTAAAGGGGTTAAGGGAGGCCGAGCGCGTGGAGGTTGGACTAAAAGGGCGGAATAATTAAGTTGTTGAAACGATTCCTGCTGTTGCTGAGGTTTTGTTGGCTTGGATTTCAATTGGGTTTCCGTTGGTTTTTTTTATAATCGTTTCCTGGCCTACAGACTGTGGTAGCAATTATTTCGGACGAGATTCTAACACCCCGCTCGATAATGAAGAAACCATTTCGACGATAGAGATTATTTTTGTGTTGCTAGCAAAAAGGTAATTTGTGCTTCATTAGTACGGTGCTGTTTATTTGAGCTGTACTTGGTAGAGAGTTTTGAAGGGTTTGAAAAAAAAAAGTTAAATGTTTGCTTAGTACCTACGTTCCTTGATGCGATATTCATTGCGCTATCTAACGATAATCATTGCGCCGGTCTGGTGGTATAGTCGTCAACTCGTACGACTTAACAACATGCCCGTCATGGGTTCAAGCCCCGAATAGACCGTGACCCCATACGTAGGACTGACTATCCTGCTATGGTAACAAATAAGTCACTGAAAACCAAGCTCACTTCATTAGTGGGTACGAGCAGGCCTTGACCGACAACGGTTGTTGTGCAAATGAAGAAGAAGATCTAACGAAGTAATAAACACCCTCTGTTAGTTTAACCATCAGCTAGACAATATTTAGTCACACAGTCCATCGCTTAATGCACCATGCATGGATCAAAACACGTGAAAGCGACCGTGGGACCAGACGACAGCGGTCTCCAGTTACGACAAGTCAGCGCAACGCGGCTCCCGCAGGCCAACTGGGCTTGGCGCGTAATGTTAAACCCGTTTACCAGCAGTTGTAATTTGGAAACAGAATAAACAGGTTCTAATCTCTAATTGGACTCATTATTATATTAGTAATTTTCTAAAAAAGTAATTTTATACTAAACATTCCAACCTAAATTACACGAAATTTTAATTACAGCTAAAATCTAAAAGGTCTAAAATTCGTTTCAACGCACAAACGATTTTGTGCGTGTTTATGTCATCTAGTCGCTAGTAAAAGTATCGCCGTGCACAGCAAACATCGTATCCGGAAATGACTTCGCAAAATAGTCTGGAATCAAATGCTTACCAGCCGGAACCGAGTATATTAATAGCATTACTTTCGAATGCCTTCGTTTGTCATGTCATTCCTTAAATACCTCCACACTAACATTCCCACCGGAACATAAATAAGTACTTGTCTGCTTCCAATTACAGACTTGAGCCCCCCACCCACCTTCGACATGGTTCGATAAATATTTGCATAACTTATTTCGCTCCCGCTGGTAAAAGCGATTCCGCGTGAGCTAAGAATAGGTCATGAAGCAACAGCAACAACAAAAAAACAGTGCTTTGAAATAGAACACATAGCATGCCAGATAGCAGTAACGCTTTGTGATAGGGAGCCGTGTGTACAACGCCACACCAAAACAGCATCATTTGGCAAAGCGCAAAGGGTGGCGCAGACCCTCCTGGCACTCATCACCACGGCCCCGAATGACTTGACGAATGTTTCTATTTTGGCGTCGTTGTTCAGGGCTCGTAAGATGCTGCAGCTTCAAATGATCAAAAGAGCCATTGCTTCCAATGTGCTGCCCCAGACGATGGGAAAGCGCAAAGAGCAAAATAATTCCAAACATTCATTCAGCAGCCAGGAGCATTCCAATGGCAATGAGTGTGGCTTCCCCCTCTTCCCTCCAACCGGGTGATGAGCCGAAGGTAAGCAAATCGTGTTGCCTTTGCGAGTTCTTTTTGCCATTCTTTGCACCTTTGCCTATCTTCGCCAGCCATGATTGGACATTGTGCCGCGGGTGAAGCCCACGCCAGAAGCAGAGGGATGGGAGTAGACGCCATCTCAAATACCTTCCCATCATTGCCAATTGAAGGTTTTTGTGCGGAGGGAGTGAGGGGGGGGGGCAAAAGTACACCTTGTTGTGGAGCAATGGGAATATAAGATAACGGAAGGAAGTCGGGTACCGTTTCCCTTTTCCCGCGCGCACCACAAACGATGCCCAAAATCGACACCCTTCTTTCTTTACACCAAGGCGGATGTGATTCGACAGCTGAAGCGGAAGCGAAAGGAAGCAGCAAAAGCGTAGCGTAAAATCATAAAATCCAAAACAAACCTCCCACACACACACAGAGATAGAAAAAAAAGCAGTCATGCTTCCTCGTCCGAATGTTGTACCTTTGTTTCCTGCAATTTGTGCGTGCTCTTTGATGGTTCGGTGTTCTTTGGAGGTAGATTTTGCTTCTCTCGGTAGATTTTGCTTCCATTAAAGGAGGGTGCTGTGTCGAAGAACGGGAAGGGTGCAAAAAGGATTCATTTGCCTCTTTGTAGCGCATTTCCTTCGGTATCTTCATTCCAAAGCCGAAGCATTCTAACAGCAACATTGTCGTTATGCTGGCGTGCTTGCTTAGGCGGAACAGCTTCTTAGGGTGCGTTTCACCATTTTGCCACCTGTCTGAGATTCACCCTTCTTTCCCAACCACCTTCAAGCCGATGTTGAGAAGTGGGGCAGTGGTTGGAAGGCAAAAACACCTCTCCGACCGGTGGAAAAGTGTAATAGCCGGTTTTCCAACGGCAAAGGTAATGGCAGCGAGCAGGAATCTTTTCATTAACGACAATGAAAGAAGCCGGAAGCGGCGCTCGCACCTTTTGCGTCCTGGCGTACCCGCGTGATGGGAGAGGGGAAATAGGGCAGCTTTCGCGCCCTTTTCACGCTAGCCCAGTAAAACCGGGCCAGACGGTAGAGCCCGAGACCAAGACAAATGGGGACGCAAATGGGTTGCCCTCGGTTTCGGAATCATGAAATTGCTTTTGCCCGAACGTAACAATACCCTTGCTCTCGGTTGCACCCCTTATCCGGTACACGGTGCACGGTGTGAATGGGTTCCAGCTTCGCTCGTTCGCTTGTTTTCCTCCCTACAGGTCACAGCCAGCGCACCGGTACCATTCTCACTACGCGCACCATTCTGGTCTTGGTCTTGGTGTTCTTTTTTTTTCGCTGTTGTTGTGTTTTCTTTATCCCTTTAGCAGTGCAGTTCCTTTACCATTGGCACAAACCATTTATACGATCTATCTGTGCTTGACTCTTCGTTTACACGGCCTCGGTCTCGGTACAGGGGTCCACTCTTTTCCCTTGGCTACGACCGATTGCTCTACGTGTTGCGATTTTCGAGGTGTAATTACTTTCTCGGGGCTTGCACTGGGAGTAATTATCCCTTTTGCCTGCGCCCGTTTTTCCCAGCGCTGCTTTTGTTGCACTCGCTTCCGTGCAGTTTTTGTGTTGGCTTCTTTTTGCTGCTGCTGATTGCTCCATTCCAATAGTGCACAGTGGGAAACTTTCCTTTCGCTCATCCGTCCATCGTACTTATCCTTCGGGACATATTTTTTCCCCCATCTCGGCGCTTGGTTTTGTACTACGTTCACCAACCGATTTCGTACTTGCGAACGGAAAAGTCGGAAAGTCCATCTACGGTCGCACTCCGGCTGCATCCCGAAAAGGATGACGGTGAGTAAGGAGCAGCTTACGCTGAAAACCTCAATCGAGCTTGTCGGGAATGGTTTAAAGCAGCCGGATGGTGCATGGAAGCCGAGTCAGCGCATGAGGGATCCGTCGCTACTGTTGCCGCAACAGCCAGTGCGCTGTGCTTGATAAGAGCTTGATTAGGTTTTGGTGTACGGAACCGCGGTGAACTGACCGTATGGTGGTCGGTTTCGTATCCCTTTTTATCATTATTTATCTCGAACGGGCGAAAAGATTCACTTTGCTGAAATGCTGGCTTTTTTTTCTATCCGCAATGAAAGACTAGAAAACGTAAAGAAATTGTATCGTTAAAAAATCCAGTTGCTAGTTCATTGGCTTCGGTGGATATTTTAATTACTGCGACTACAGCGTACTGCTGAGTGTGCTGAATTGGTGACATGCAATTTTATTTGCTGTTTTATGTTCAATTATGTTCACATTTGCATGATGGTAGGAGACCTGCTTTCCGAAGAAAATCAAGCAAGGGCAGTAGTAGGAGCATGTGTGGAGTGGAGAATGCTGTAGCAAAAGTGTAACAAATGAAGTAGTATGTGCATGACTTAAAATGATTTTCAAGTGTTTCTCTCTATTGAATATTCAAACGAATGAACGAGAAAATGTCCCAAGAAACATTTCCCATACCTTTTACACTTAAACATGTCTTAAAGCTTTCTTTACTATGAGTGTTATATCTTTTGAAGAAGCTTAACAGTCTTTAAAGATGTTAAACCTTTAAAATGTTCTGAAGTCACTTATAAGGCTGTCTGTTAAAACTAAAATTGAAGTTTTGATGGCTGGCTTTAATCAACCTGTAAACGCATTCTTAAGCACGTTTAAAGACTTGTTACTTGAGACTGTGACGCTTATAAGACTGTCTGTTAAAACTAAAATTGGAGTTTTGATGGCTGGCTTTAATCAACTTGTAAATGTATTCTTAAGCGCGTTTCAAAACTTGTTATTTGGGACTAAGGCATCAATATCAATTGAGCTTATTAAATGCATATTAAGTCTTGGGCGAAGGGAACTTGAAACAGGCTATACAAGTTGTACTTGAAATACGCTATTAATGAAAAATGTTGATAAGCCGAGTATGTCTAACTTCTTCGTAAATTGTATTTTAGGACTTTCAGCCAAACAATATTTAACCATATTTTCCTCTTGCTTGCAGTGGGTTATTTTATCTCCTGCAAAGATTACTCGATATATGTCTAATTTTATTAATAAATAAAAATGGATAAAACTGAGAAAATCGCACTAATGTAAATATGTGTACAACAGATTCTGCGTATCTCTGACACTGCCTGTACGAGGAGATTCTTAAAACTTATTTGTCTGCACAAAGCTATGTGGTGTTCAAAAAGATCTTAGCTACACATATTGCACTACAAATCAACTGAACTTGTGATCAGGAAAGTCCTTCTGATCTTAAGCCAATGGAATCCATTTTTATTAATATGATTGTTCATTTGTGTGTACAATATGTGTCAGCCATGATGATATTTTGATAAACAAATTCATAGTTTACATGACAAATAGAAAAAAATGGCAATTTCCAAAACGATCTATACCTCATGTTTATTATGACACTCCTTTTGGTGCAAATTGAGGGCGTTTAAAACGAATCTGTATTTTTTAATAATCTATTTTTAATCTAAAATGCTGCATATTATTGAGGCTCTTTGATATTTTTTAAATTATTATAATGTATTTCAACAGTTAAATTTTCTTGGCATGGATTTCTGCTCGTACGCGAGCGAGATCATCAGAAAAAATATCAATACAACATAAAAATTCGCAAATAACTCTCAACCATCATTATGACTTTGTAGCATATCTGCTATACAGAACATATTGTAATACACACTATCAGCCATAGACACATAGCAACACACTTTGGAAAGCCAAATCACACCATTGCACCACATCCATTATAAAACACTCAGCAAATCAGATCATACCATACACACCCGGAAGAGCTCAGGCCACACCGTTCATATAAAAACAATTGTGACACACTTAACA
>KB665666.1:120105-131052 GCA_000349065.1 Anopheles quadriannulatus
CACCTCGGCTCATGTCAGCGAAACACTGACCTACCGCGACGGTACTCGAAGTATAGTTGTACGATCATCGCATTACAACTTCATATGCAATGCTTCATTGCCATCTCAAGAACATATCCATAGCAATATGTTGTAATTTTGATAGTTTATTTGCGCCTCACGTTTTAAAGGTCTAGAAATGGTTTTAACTAGTAGTCTTAACAGAGTTCTGTAGATGGGCCCTTTCAGTGTTAAGTTAGTTTAATTTTAGTCTAATGAGGTCATAAACGACTTTCAAATAAAAAAGGAAGGCTTAATGAAATTTCCGTAGCAACATCGTTAAAACTATGATAAGATTTTAAAAGTTCCTTGGGGTTTGAATTTGAAAAAAAGTGTGAAATTGTTAAAAGTATGCTCATGGACAATGTACTTTACAAGGAAAGTTCAGATTATTGGTTATGTGTTCCTTTTTTTCCTTACTGTTTAAATATCTGTTCTGTTTTTGTCTGATAGAAATGCCTTTTATAATTTACTTATGGTATTTAGCTGACACATGTAACATCCTTATCAATATTTGATTGTCCTATGTGTGTTGAAGCAATAGAGATTATCGCAATTTTGAAACAATTATAGACAATTTATAGCGCTGCTAAACTGAATTGAAACATTGCGAAACGAAATGTTGTACAATTCAAGGAAATATGTTAGAAGAATTTGAACGTAATAACTTATTGATTATTATAAACTTTGCTGTTCACGCTGACTTCATAAAATATTACCTCTCTAGCAATTGACAAGCATAGACAAGGGTTGCTTATTTGACAACATCACTACTCAATAGAGAAAGTGCATGCCCTACGAATATCTTCATTTCCTAGCTGCTACCTATGAGGCTTGTTCTTTGTCATAAACGACACAGGCGTAACAGGCCATCTTTATCAATAATGCATAGCAATCAATCTTCCCTTTCACACATCCTTTGTCCGATGGGTTGGTTCTAAGCTCTTTGTCTTAGCAAGCAGCATCACCGACCGCATCAATCTTTTATTGAAATTCAATGCGTAAGACTTTTACCAGCACAGAGCAGTGCACTCTAGTTTAATCTGCGAAACAATCCGTTTTACTTTGCTCGTGGCGGTGCAATGCCGTATGGCATGCAGCCAGCTCATCAAAAAGCTCGGTCATATCAGAGAAGCGACCGTACCACAACGCATCTGTCAAAGCCATTCCGTCCTATTAGTGCAGCAAACCCGATACTGGCTACACGGGCGTGACTCCCAGTAGTCTCGTTACCGGCTGCCTGCTCAACTGCCTCCGAAGTCGAGTTAAACATCATTAAATGAGAATATAATATTCAATGTTCAATATCGAATTACTCTCGCTTTCCATCCGCCTGGCTGCCTGGTACGACCTGAGCCGGTGTACACGCACAACGCAACAGCCTTCTCGGATTAATCCCAAAGCTTGCCAGGAGGTAGCATCGAGTAGCACCATTTACCGCCACTAGCAGCAGCACCAATGAAGCTTGCGCGTCGTATCTCGAATCTCTGGAAATTCAATATTGATGAAACCCGAAGACAGCTGTGGGCTTTAAGATTTTGTCTGCAAAGGGTGCCAAGATTTCTCTACCAGCCAGCTTAATCTGCCCAAGACGTGCACAAAAGCTTTGCTGGATTAGTGGAAACGCTCGCAGAATCGCAAAGCACCACTCGAAGTAAACACTTACAGACATTCACACACACACACAAACTAACACAGCCTCCATCGGTTAAGAATCTTACACTGTACGATTATGTTTACTTGACTTTATCCCCGTACGTAATCCAGCTTCTGCTCTTTCTTCTTTCCCACCTACACCTGACAGTTCCACCGGATATTATCAACGAGGAATCATCCGCAGACATTGCGGTGCAGGAGGGCGAGGATGCGACGATCGTCTGCAAAGCCGTGGGACATCCGACACCCCGCGTCACCTGGAAGCGGGAGGACGGCGAGTACATGCTGCTAAGGAAGCCGCAAAGCCGCGAACTGATACGAGGTAGGTCCGTGGGTACAGTCCGCCTGATTGCCGTGAGCGTACAGCGGGCATCGGTAATCGGTGCTTAAGGACGTTGCAAATCCTACTTACACTCCGGGCGGTGCGGCTGGTGGTACGGCTTTACTGAAGCATGTACAATCGACAGCTTGGCACTTGGGGTCGGTTGAAGCTAGGTAAAATTAATTAATCAACCAATTGATTGTGAGCACACGGCTTGGTGGACCTCGCAAGCACCTCTGGTGTAGGGAAGCATCGCTTCAAGTCTGTTGCTATCTCATTAGTTGGGTAAGGCTTATACGCGCTTAAAACCGGTTCAGACCGCAATGCATTTCAGCGTGCTCATAATGGAACGTTTGGTGATGAAGCTTCTTCTAGAGAATGGTAAAAGTATGATCTATATCATTGAAGAATATATATGATTTATCATCTTTATTAGTTTTAGGAACTGTTAAGTAGTGGGAAAAGTTATAATTACATTTGTTTTCTTTTTGTCTTACACCTGCTTCAACAATATTTTACCATTTCTGCTGTCCCGACAGCGTCGTCTAGAGGACAGAACCTGGGCCACGCACGCTATACGGAATGCTAATGGAGTGGCTATAATGCGATTATTATAATCATCATAATTTAATCATCATCGTGCCATTGCTCCGAGCTATGACGTGCAATGCAGTGTACTTTGTCATTTTCGCAGGTGAACGTTGCACAATGTGGCTTTTGGTGTTGGGCTGCAAGCGCAGCTAACATGTGAACATGTGAAGTAAGTAAGGTAATACTGCGTCATTTTACATCATTAAATCACAGGTCGGAGATATTTTTATATTTTGGTGGCTTGGATACACCAAACAACATATAACAACAGTAAGCATCCTTGAAATCGCTGATAGGCTTCTCAAGCTGTTAAGCCCTATGAGCGTTGACAGAATAGTGTTGAATAAATGTTGGCTTTAAAGTGGCATTATGCGATAGATTGCTGAGGAATTGAACCTGAAAGTGATATTTGTGAAATGTTATCAGGGACAGCTCGTGTGTATTATATACGTACCAATCTAAAATCGGTATTATGGTGTTTTTTCAGCTTACATTATGAGAAATGTGTGCAGGAGCAATTTGAAAAGATTGGTAGAAGTTAATTAATCGAATATTTTTATATAGGTTCGCAAAGAGAGCCACAAGAAAAGATTTTGATTTTTTGCAGTTTTCAAACTCTAAATTGCAAACTTTTTCTAAATTCAACAAATTTGCGAGCTTTTTGTTACGGCCGTGGCCACGCATCCATTCAGCTCAATGGTAAATGTCTCGTTAGTAAAACTTTTCATGAGCTTCAATTTTTTAATTGATTATAGAGCATTATAGCGAAAGTGTTATGTCATGCTAAAATAGTACGAATAATTTACCTGCTTGCTGAAAAATATAGTTCGTTCCTTGTGAACCTTCCAGCAAGACGTCAGACTACAAAAAATCGGTTAAATTATATCGAAATTCGATACTCATCTGCAAACCATAACGGGTATACTAGCTGAAAAGCTCAATGTATTCGGTAATTGGTAATAGCGTTTGTTTACAATTTAGGGCTGTTGATTATTATCATTACATACAATTGTATGTGTGTTAGTGCGCACTATGTACGTTTTGTCATCGCTTTGTATGAGAGACGATATAAATTTTGCTTTTTTTATACGACAGCAATATGTTGTTTGAAAACAACGAGTGAATTTTCTACGAACCAACACACGGAACACAAATTATTTAGACAGTCCTGTTTGTTTGTTGATAGCGTACAGAGCTATGCCTCGATTATAATTAAAGACATTGAAATGTTTCTGATTAAACGTTCGCCATTTTAAGTTCATACTAATGAAATCAAATGCCTGATCAAACACAATATAATGATACTGGGAAAGCTTAGAAAACTGAGATTGGAACCTAGTGACAGCAAACATAACCTGCGATGCATAAAATCTGCCACCGTTACATTCGTTTGCCAAGCATTTTAATGTCCCTGTCCTTGCACTCGGTTATCACAGTTATAACAGCGATTCTTGCAAAAGAATGTAAAGTTTTTGCATGCCCGTTTTTCCAACGCAAAAGTCGTGTTTGCTTTTAGCGCTATGGTGACGGCATGCAACAAATCGTTCCGATCCGACAAGTATTGCACATTTTTCTCCTTCAGATGAATTCCGTTTCGAAGCCATTTTAAACGGCCCTCTCCTTGCGCTCGGTAAGCGGCAGGGATGTTTCCCTCGAAATGCATTTTGCAAGTGAATAAATAAATGCCTCCCATCACCCTCCCACCTTCTCAACCCTTTTTTGATTTGCACACTGTAAGCTCTTGTCGCAGCAAAGGTTGATAGCAAACATTTTTGTACTCTGTAAACGTATATGTGTGTGTGTGTGTTTGCTTGCTTGTGAGACAGTGTCGCTTCCTTTCATGTAATATGTCAACGCGAATGTTCTTGCGCCTGGCGGAGCTTTGGGTGGCATAGCGGAAAGCGTACCCCATTCGTTAGCGAAACCGGAAACATAAATACAACATTAAACTGTCGCACAAAGATGGGCGGGGATCGGATACATGTGTGCGCGCGTGTGTGTGTGTATGTGTGGAGCAAACGTGAGCGAATGGCTCATTCAAAAGAAAACTACTAATAAGTGTCACTTTGACGAACATCTAGTGCCGAAACGCACTACACTTGCATGGCACCGCCCCGATGGAGACGCCCAGTACTGTGCAAAAATGATATGCTGTTTTTATGTTTGGTACGGTGCAGCGCGGAAGAAATGAAGGCGGAGACCACGGTGGTGCACGGGTGAAAAATATTCGCATAATTTATGTTTAATGTCGTGGGAAAATAAGATTAAATGTCGTCGTCTTGGTGGGTTGCCTGCTTTCCGTGCGCCGTGTGCCCTGTGCACGGGGATGCCCATTTACCAGCGCGAGGGCAAGGGAGTGGTAGCGCAAGCCGTGGCAAAACAATGATAAAAGCGACTCCCAACTGTAAACCTGCTTCCCTTCCCTGCGTTGGAACTTCGAAAGAGAGCATAGGAAGGCTGTTTCATTTTTCGGTGTTGTTGTACGTGTTACGCGTGTGTGTGTGTGTCTGTTAATTCCATTTTCTTTCGTTAACGCAAGAAGGCACTCATGCGAGTCGTTGACACACACACACACACACACCGAGCACAAACACACATGTATGCATCGGCAGCAGCAAAAGTGTGCAGCGCCAGAGCATTAGCACTGCCAAGGCGGGCTTACGCGCTGGCAGAGCGAAGGTGCATGATGATCCGGAGTGTTTTCCTTCGCGCACGGCAACCGGAGGTCTGCGAAACGTGCGGCATAATGTGCGCGAGCGAGTAGCCGGGAAAAAGGATTTCATTGTTTTCAGTGTTTCAGCATGGGTTGAGCAGCTTCTGCTGCTACCGGTGGCTTATGACTTGGTTCCTGTCTTTTATGTTACCACCTTCGCACCCGTTCGCACCCGTTCGCCTACTCTCGGCCGCACCGCTCCCATCCGCGAGCTTGACATCGCGGCACTTTTTTAAGACTGTAGTGTCCTTTTTTGCAACCACCCGAAACGAACCACCTGTGCAAAGCTTTTCCTTGACAGGTTTGTTTCTTCTTCCCTTTTTTTTGCTACCTTTGCTACCTTCCTGTCGCTGCCTGTCTCTACAAACTGTTCCTTCCTTTGCCGTGGCTCTCGTTCTGCGAACCTATATTGTCACTGTGACACACACACACACACACGCGCTCGCATACACACAATCACACACGTACACGTACACATTTTCGAGGCAAACATTTTATCCTTAATGTGACCCCACCACACGGCTCATGTTTCCTCCGTTTGCACTGTCGCTGCAAACGGTGGCACGTCTGGGAAGCGCGGCATCCGTATGTTGCCCGGTTTTATGTGCACGAAATGGTGCAAGACTAGGGAATGCAATATTTTAGCAACACCACCCGGTGTTCGCGCTACCCTTTTGGCGCCCGTGTTTCACTCCCCTTTTTTCTCGTTTGAATGTCACGCACAGAGTGTGTGTTTGTGTGTGTGTTTTTTTTTGTTTTACTTCACACTCTAAATTCATAAAACGATTCAAGTGCGTAGTTTTGCATATCCCTGAGTGTGTATATTATTTTGCTACTGCTTTTGTGCCCTTTTGCTTGCAATGTGTTTGATGTTTAAGTACCATTTCTATGAATCCCGATTGTATGTTCAACGGCACAATTGGAAGTGAGCTGTATGGATAGAAGGTAAACGATTTGAAAAACAAATTTGGAAATTTAGAAGAAAATAAAGTTCTAAAAAAACCAATATAGATAAAAATGTTTATAAACACTAGTTTTTGTTATTAAGCCGGTATCGTGGTAGAGTCGTCATCTCGTACGACTTAAGAACATGTGCGTCATGGGTTCAAGCTCCGAATGGATCATACCACTATACGTAGGACTGATTATCCTGCTATGGGGGTCCAATCAATAAGTCACTGAAAGCCAAGCCCACAAGTGGTACAGGCAGACCTAGATCGACAACGGTTGTTGAGCCAAAAGAAGAAGAATAAGAAGTTCTTGCATGTTTTTCCTTTAAATGACTATTTCATTATAAATTAATGTAAATTTCTTGATTATTTTTGTCATAAATGGTAATAAACATAGCCAACAAAGGGTCTAAAACCAGTTAAAGATCATTGAAATCGCCGTTCAACTATTCACAATTCCATTCCACTGCGGTAAACTCGTTTGTAATAAAAACGCTTATTGTGGCTTCGACTGTAGATTACATACATCCTGCATCGCACGCTTTTCAGCATGCATCATGTAAATTTCACTCCTGTGGACGGTAATAAACAAATGTGAAATGAACCATAATGTTATTATTTAATTTTATCTCAACCATAATGTTATTCAACAAGTAGAAGACGTATTATTGACGTACAGAGTGCTATGTATTGTACGTGTACTTATCTATTATTTTTATCAACAATTTGGTATAATTGAGTGTGAAAGAATCAGTAAAAAAGTATGTCTACATTTCCGGAACACTTTTTTGCAATGCATGCACTTACACCTGCCAACACCTGTTCGTCGACACCACTACGAACCCATCATGGTCACGAACACGCTCAACAGTCACATCTCATCTCGCGTTCCGCCCCCGTGCCGTAACACTCACCACTGGCAAAAGGCGAGGCGAAGTGTGATACCATCCTGAGTGAATTATTCAATTTATTTCGTAAGGACATGATTTACTCGCCTGTGCTCGCATCCACCCGCACGGTGAAGTGGTGTGAAGTGCGGCCTGTGGAGCGCAGGTTGTTGCACAGCATGAAGGAGTGAAAATCGCGTTGCCGAAGAATCGCGCGAACGGAAGCCTTGTTTCGAAAGAGGTGGAAACATAAAGACAATGGAATCATCCGGCCTGGAATCGGATTTCAGTGCAAGGGATGGAAGAGGTAGGGCATTAGCCGAGCAGGGGTTCCCCAAAGCGTGCGTTGGGCTTTTGTGCTGGTGGACGAGGTGCGAGAAAAACGACAGGATAAGCATAATGTACACATTTGCATAACAAATGTAAGGCGGCCGGGCGTGTACCTTCCCTTGCGGGGTAGGGTTGGGCTTTCACCACCAGCCGTCGTCGGTTGGTACGCAGATGAAAAATGAAATGTATCCTGTGCTAATATTTGACGTGATCTTTACCGTGTGTCGGTGAGCGCGGTTGGGCATGGGCCGCACTGGATTAGATGTGAATATATTCTTTGCCGTGGTGCAGTCGCGATTTCTTGGCAATCCACGTCCTTGTACATGGTGCTTTCCCGTCTGCAGGTATTCATTTCCGAGCGCGAGAAGACAAACGGTCCATGTCTTGGTGACATTAAGTGATACTGTGCATACTGTGTGGTTTGCTGATGGACTGACAGATTTATGGAGAGCGCTGGCATTAGAAAAGCGTGAAGAGTATCACTGGAGTACGAAATTACGAAATTATTTCATACGAGTCAGAATTATACTTACTGGTCTCTATTTGTTTATTTTTAATAGTGTTTCCGCATTTCGAGGGAATATACGGTCAACATGTAGTCATGTTAATGTTAAATGTTCCATGTTTCATAAACATATTCTCGAAGCTTAAGGTACAGTTCCGTTCGAGTCTTTTTGCAGATTTTCTTCATTGTAAATATATATTAAAAATGGATTTGAAATGATTAGAAGAGTTTGTGGAAGCAAATATTTAGATGCAAACATCAAACTCATCCATCGATTTTTGCTTGTTTACTCATGCCATTGTTGCATATATTTTTTCCGTCTCAAAATGAACATATTGTTGTGTTTCTTCTGAAGAAAGTTGCAGGAAATGACTATAAAATGAATGTTAATCAAACGAATAATTTCCTGCACCGTATCTAATGAGCCGAACAGTTCCAAGAATTCCAAACTGGCGTATTGGCTAACGGAATGGCTAGAAATTTTCATTTTTCAATAATTTAAATTTTATGATAAATTCCTTGCCCATTTTTCCCAACAATTACTTCAGTGCGTTCAATACACACGCGGCTTCAGCAAGGGGGGACGAATAATTAATTCCATGCCCTTCGCTACGTGAAACGATTCCGCTTATGATTTATTGTGCGCCTGGAAGTTTGCTGCCGTTTTTTCGCTTTCACCCGGCCCAGACGGACTGTCTTAGCAGTGTTTTCCACTTGAGCTTAAGCCCTGGAAAACAATTTCCCACCCGCCGTGAGTCATCCATTGATTAATGTGTTCTAGCTAGCCGGGCTAGCTCGCTCTAAACAGGCACGAAATGGGGGCCGATCCTTTTCTCCCTTTCACTGTCACTATGGCCTTGCTCATGCTTTAGCAGTGCAAAGGAAAAGGAAAGGACGGAGACGGAATGAAGAGCTGTGGGTGCGGGAAGTATATTTATACTACCCCGCCCTCCCGAACCATTCGCGAGAAATGCGCACGTACAGCGGATTCCCCGTTCCATTGAGCGGGCGGGGGGAAATGGTTTATTAAATCAGTCTTCATCCCGGCGAAAGGTATCCTCTGCCCACTGAGAAGGCCTCATGACACTTTCTCATTATCTGGCCACCCGCTTTCTGTGCCATGAGAAAAAAAAACAACACACACACACACTCCAGCAACGACCCAGATGACAGTGATTTCTTCGTGTTCCCTCCGGTCAGTTTTTATGAGCTTCGGTCGCGTCGTAAAATATAATACCCTCTCTCAGGGCGGTGGTTTGCGGTCGTTTGACGGTGGCTGTACCGGGACCGGGAGGGTGCCGTCGTTACGGAAGTGCAAAGCACAGTTAAATGCTGGCCCGAATGCTGTGATGCAGCTGGGAACGGGAACGAGCAGGAAGAGCATCACCATCGACCAGCGGAACAGAAAGGCTGAGTGGCAAAGGGAAGATTGTTTTCTACGGGCGCAGATTTCCGCGCAGGAGGTTGATTTTCCGGTTCAGATTTCATGACTCTCGATCGGCAGCCGCGCACTCACTGAGGGGGGAGAGGAGCTTTTTTATCTCACCATAAACATCAACCGCGGGAATAGGAAGCGGGCTTATCGTTCGGGAAAGCAAACTGCCAGCACCGGTCAGTCCTCACCTGACGCACGGGCACGGATGGAACGAGGATTGAAAAGGTACGAGGATGCACGTAATAAATTAGTGAAAAATGGAACCTACAGCAGCCTTGGCGGTGGGAAAGATAAAGATAATTCAAGCTGCACATCACTTAACACAAAAAAAAAATACAAAAAATAAAGAGTGTTTGCGTGTTCGAGGAGGAGACAGCAAACGGTAAGACTGAAGCATGATGGTTTGCTGAAAGAGACGGAAACCTATTACCATTTCTTCCGTCCATCACGCCTAAACCGTGGGCAAGCCACACTCAACTTTTCTTGCCCCACTATTCCATTTTGAGCGCAACTTTTACCCGCCCGAGCGAGTGATTGAAGATTCTTCAGAAATTGGTTCGGCCGGTACCAACGCGGGGTCGGGGTGGACGGTTTTCTCGGTTTTAATATCCGGACCAATTTGATGATGCTTTCACGATGCAGCAGCAGCAGCAGCAGAAGCAGCATCACTTTCCCTTTGTCTCGCCGGTTGGCTGGTGCATGAACCGACAAATGATCCGGAAAACTGAACCCAATCTAGGGAGAAAATGAAGGCTCCTAAGCTTCCGAACGTGCTGCGGGATGTTTAGTTGATCGTTTTTTTTTGCCTTTCGATTTTGTTTATTACGGAGCGACTTTTTTGTTTGTCTCGCCGTACGTCCATTAAAACCACTACCGACGGTTAAGCGCTTCGGTACTTCAAAGCGGCCTTTCTTTTGTGTGCCGTCCGCTGTGATCCACCACATGATGTGAGATTGGTGGTTGTATCTTAGGAGCGTTAGCTCTTTTCCGCTTCAATACCGGAACGGTTCTTTTGTTGTGATCGCCATGCTACAGTGCGATAGGTGAAGTTTATTAAAATGCAATTTTGTACGTACGTACGTAGTAAAAACGATGGCAGCGGTTATCTATCCGGCTCAACATCGCAAGCTTTAATTCCATTTCGTTAAAGACCCATAGCTTTATTGGCAGATTTAATGCAAAAAAACTGATGACAGTTATCATTGGTATTGTATTGGTAAGTGTTTAACAATGGTTTTAAAACCATGCATTGATAGGTCGTTAAAATTTAATTAAATATGTTTTTAGATTTATTAATAGCATACCTACAATACAGAACTTATTGTTGTTACGTGTGTAACAGTAAATGAGTAGCTGGGTAGACTTTCTTAGAACTGGCTTTTGTAGGATTTATTGCACAGTTTAAAAATTAGTCTGTTCTTTCTGCTTTATATTTTGCTACTAACTGCGTTTCGCGATGGCGCCCTGTTCGTCGATCAGCTGTGCTACTTGACCCTATTTGACCTGCTCCCGAATTGGT
>KB665666.1:140587-163331 GCA_000349065.1 Anopheles quadriannulatus
ACCATACTTTGATAATTTAGATAGCAATAGAAAGTGGTTGACCTTGTCAAAAGCAGCGCAGAAGTCAGTATAAATGACGTCAACCTGTAAGCCCTTGTCAATATAGTTTAAATGACATTAAACTCACGGCACATACGAATAAACGGATCAGAGGAGCCAATTGTTTGATTATTAAAAGTCGTTCAAAGAAGAGTCAATACTTAGGTCTCATAATATAACTGGTTACTGTTCTCATGATGTTTGGTTGTATTAGTGTGAAAGCACACAAATTGTTTACGAATTCAATGATCCTGTGGCAATTACTTGATCCCGTTGACTTACATTTGATACGGTTTATATCTTGGTGTAGAAAAACCAAATACCCTATCTACATAGAGAAATGTGTGATGAACCGTTCACTTTAATTCGAACACCATAACATAATCCATCCCAATCACGATTTTTTATTATTTTGTTGAACATGATGTATAGTATAATACATGTTTTTTAAATCACAAAGATTTTTCCTTTGAAAATTGAGTTATATAATTAACACATATCAATAGTTCATAATCCAGTGAAGTGATAACAGGTAACACTATATGCTAGGATAGATTTTCGATTGATGTACCATTTTGATGAAATAATAATCTACTTTATTTCACTTCCATCCTCCAGCAATACGCTTTTAATCCTTATCCAGCTACTATGGATTCCTATTTATGGATTCATGGGTTCTTGGAACAAAGGAAATGGATTTTAATCGAATGATGCAAACACAGTTGAATCTGATTCATTTTGAAAGATTCTGACTGAAAGTAAGTGTACCTACTCAGCATTGTGTCATTGAAATCAATTCTTCAAATGAAAGGTGAAAACCTGTTTCATGAGAAGCCCTTGATATCATGATATAACATTCAAAAACATTTTAAATATTACTATTTAGAACATGTTTTGTACTGCAATTTTATATGTTTAGTTTTTGAATTAGCACAGAATGTTAAACAAAGCTTCTACCGCAAAAGAATGTTGTGTATTCGAATTAATAAACTATAATAAACATTCCCGCCGGTCTCGTAGTACAGTCCTCAACTCGTACGACTTAACAACATGCCCGTCATGGGTTCAACCCCCAAATAGACCGCGCCGCCATACGTAGGACTGACTATCCTGCTATGGGGGGAATCAATTAGTCACTGAAAGCCAAGCCCACCAGTGGGTACAGGCAGGCCTTGACCGACATCGGTTGTTAAGCCAAAGAAGAAGAAGAAGAAGAATAAACATTCCCATGCTTCATCATATCATGTCGATTGACCCTTCCTAGGACAACGTACATTTGCTTCAACCCACACACACATACACACTCAAATTTCAACGACTGATGCGTGCAAGTGTAGTACTATGATAATGTACTATGTACTATACTAGTACTGTGATATCCTTCCACGTAGTCATTCTGTTCGTTTTACTTTGCATTCAATCAAAGTTCCTCCTTTGAATTCATTTCCATTTTCTCGGAATCCCCCAAAACCAGCTCCAATCGATCGGCCCTGGTCAATTGCTAAGCGCTGAGATTGCACCGTCCCAGCATCCACGCTGCCCATCCGTAGCCTGTCAATATGTATATTAATTAACTTTTCCCACCAAACACAGCAAACAGCGGTGTCGTGCGCTTCAGCGCTTCACATTTTCTCCCCAGTGCCCAGTGTGGGACGCCTCATGAATTATGACATTTTGAAGTTTAGTTAATTTCGTTGCTCGATTCTACCGTCCTTTAACCCCCATCCGCCTCCCTTTCCCCTTTGTGCAGGGCAGGCAAATTAATGCACTGTAGACTGCACCGATGCAATCACGATGACGGGCTGAATGTTAAATGTAGCGTTGGCAGAGGGGGGAAAAAAACTTCGCTCAGTCAGTCAGATTATTAGATTAATGCAGTGCCAGCTGACAGGCGTGCCGAAACTGTGGCTCATCCATTCGCTGCGCCAGGAAAAATGTGCAAGCAAGCGAACGAACGGACGGTCATCAGCATTTATCATGAATAAATTAATTATGTGTTTACGCTCCCCCCTCCAACCGAAATGTGTCATGCAGTTTTCGTTGTGTTGATCCTTATTGCAAAAGGTTTAGCATGGGGTGGAATCGTTTCAGCGGGTCAGTAATGAAGAGAATGCTTTCACTTAGATGAATTGCCCGAGTGAAAAGCGGTGGAAAGGAAACGTAGGGAAAGGGATTGAAAAGACGATGAGATGTTTCGTGCTGTGGCTGGGAAACGTGGCAAGAATGCTTCCCATTCTGCATTCTTTTTCTATTCACCTACCGTGCATCTTTGTTGCAAAACGCTACAGTATGGCACGACCTGGGTTGATGGAAACGTTTCATTAGTTAGTTGATATTTTCCGCAGCTGACAACAATTTTATGATAAATTCCTATTAAGAAGTTATCAAATATGTAAAGCTCAATATGTACGTCTCAAAACTATCAACAAGTGACACTTCCACTAAAAATGTTCACCTGAATTACTTTAGTCTATCAATGTACATCCAGGATATATAGTTAAGTAAAAAATATGGTTGCACTATTAATAAAAAAGCAAAAAGAGAGGACAACAAAATAACAAACTAGTGCAGACGAGTGAAACGAGAATTGTATGCACAATCATCCCCTCCCAACGCGTGACAGTAAAGCATGAAAAATACGACAATCACTGCGTTGGGCGTAACTCCCCTTTGCATCTTAGCGTTGGGTCGTATTTTTTCATCTCAGTAAGATGGCACTGTCCACCCCAGGAAGTGCAGAAACTCCTCCCTCTACCCCAACACACCTACATCCGGATATTCTCGGCACGACGCCACGACGGAGGACAACTAAAAGGAAGGCTTTTATTTTTCTCGATTTACGTTCACTTCCGCCACTTCCCGAAGGACGGCAAGGAGTAAAAAACGTGACGAGTGTCTTGGTTCACAGGAAAGTAAAGCGAAGCAATGCAATAGTGAGCGGGAAAAATGTATCACAATATCCCTTGCGCGAACCGTGGAGCGCGTTATTCTTTTCACTGTTGCACATTCTGCTGCCTTCACTCCACTGCTGCCCCGTTTCGATTGGGGGAAGAAATGAAAAATTATGCCCGTGCAAGGTGAGAATGTTTCAACGACCTGTCTCATCCGATTTAGTGTCACTTTCTCACCTATCTCACTTCCGCCTAATCCTGACAGTAACTTCGGAAATGTGGGATTATTCGGTGGACTGGGGCGGTGTCGAAACACAATCGCGGCACGTGATTTGAATGGAAATTCAATATAGCAGCGGGATTATGATGGATCGCAAGAAGTTTGTTGGCGAGAGAATGACGCACATAGTACAAAGCACAATACCTCCCGGGGTTGCGCTTGAGGATTGTCAACAAAAGGTAAACATTGGCTGTAGGAAGCAGGAAGATACTGATGAATTGGGGAGTCATGATCAAGGGACATTTCAAAGCATTAGGAAGTACGTGCTAGCACAGCGTAGTTGGAAATGGGAGAGCTGTAATGTAAACTCACTGACATACAATTACACTTCATTTAATGCATGTTGGTTGAGAGAGAAACAGTTTCCAGGGACCGATAAAGGTAATCACGGTAAGCGAGAAAAAAATGAAAATTTCGAGAAACTCACAAAAACATAATCTCTAAAAGAGGAGTTCTATGCGAATATAAACAGGCCACGATTATCATCATCAATTAAGTAATTAAATGAAAATTTTCAATAAAAGAACACATTTTTTAGCGAAAATGGAGAAGGTGGTAAATAATAATGATGAAATATAATCAATACTTGAGCATGGCAAGATTGAAAGTACGAATTGTTGCACCATTGAAGTGTTGCACAAAATCTACGGTGCGAAAATACAATATTTTCTTTATCCAACTCTGAGTATTTTCAAATCGCCTTACACTGATCCCCCGCCCGCCCATCCGCCGACAGACACAGTAATTTTGATTGCATTTTCGAGACGAGTGGAAGCATATTTTTCCGTGCTTTATTTTCAGCCTCCACCAGCGATATCTCATCCCACCGTACAATCCTTAACGATAGCTGCCGGGCCCGGGCCCGGGCGGCTATAAATCGTGTAAAATAAACATAACACGCAGCAAACGATCTGCCATTGCATGCGCATGCAAATGGCATCGCACAGGTAGCGGAAATGTGTGCTACGTGATGCTCTGGCACGGATGGAAAATCATCCTGATTGCGAGCAGAGCAGATAGCCGAAGCCAGACATGCTTGAGATGAATCGCTAAACAGAAGATCCCTTCCCTTGTGGGCGCGGCGAAGGTGAAGATCTTCTCTTCCCACCCACCCGAGCGCACCAGCCTTTTGCACAAAGGCTGACTTTGGTTTTTAGCATTTCGGCTAACGTACACTGAAGTGGTGTGCTCCCCTATTTCCAGTGACTCCTTTGAAACGGTGCTTCCCACCGATCGATACTATTGTGCAGCCGATAAATAGAAGGTACGGGACGGGAGCGGAGGGAGCAAAGGTCGCTGCAAAAGGTAGGATCGTTTATTCTGCAAACCGGAAAACTATAATCATGCGGCAGTGTTTGCATCGATATTTGCTCTGGTTTGGTGCGGCCGGGTACGGAAGATATTGCAATCAGTGGACGTAAACAATGTTTATGATCCATTACTGCAGCTGTGGACGGGGGTAAAATAAAAGCTTGTTTATCGCTGCATACCGCGGGATTGATGGCGGGCACTCAGCTGCCTAGCGAAGAGCTTTAGCGTTTGTTTTGTGAGTGATTTTCGTTGCCTGTTTGCTTGTTGCGGAACATTAAGCTTGTTTCAGTGGTAATATTTATTGCTTATAAAGATTTACGCGTATCATATTGGGTCTCTTCCGCTAGTTATAACAGTACTATGGGGATGGACACATGGCTGGATATGGTGTAGTTAGGGGAAAAATGTTGAGTATTGCTTCAAATAAATTAAAGCATAAATACGATGCATGAAAATACAAGAGAAAAACATATTTACGTAATGTTTTTTAGCATCCATTTTTGGTAATTTGAAAGATGGATGTATTAGTTTTTGTTCTCATAAACATCTTTCACTTAATATGATCCATTTAAAGTTTACAGATAGATTTCTATTAGGGTTTACAAAAAAAAAAACAAATTTACAGTGTCTTCTATTTCAAAGAGACCCTTCAGAGTTCTTTACTCTTAAAAATATAATTAAGCATAATAATAATTAAGCACAAAGCGCAAATGCTTCGCCCATCTCCATTCACTTCACTACAAACGAACAACCAGTCCTGAATCATTGTCACCAGAAAAATAATTGGTCTAAAATACAACCTACAGAAGCGTCATTGCTCCTGCAGCCATATCCTTTCATCATTTCATCGCTTTCAAGTCAGCACTTTTGAAATCTTCTCAACAAAACGGACGGCTTTCGTTCCCATTTAATGTGCCAACCATGGCAGATTGAAAGATTATCCTGACCCTATCCCGTTCGGTTCAAACGGAAGGGTTCTATTGTGAGTGCGCTGACTGGCGGCCCGACAATAGCTAATAATTAAATGAAAGAAGATCAGTACTTACAACAAACCAGTAAGCATAGCACTGTCCAGGCACTACGGGAGCTGTGTGTGTGTTTTCCTTCCGACATCCAATTCTCGTTCGGTTTTGTGTTTGAGGGTTACTCAAATGACAGCAATGGCCGTTGGTAGTGTATTGAAAATGGAGTTAAAATTATCCTTTTAAGCTAACTTTTTGAACGCTCCAGTCGGTCATTCTATTGAACGAAACGCGAACCAAATAATGGAGCCTGTTTCGAGGAACTAGCGGCGTGGATTTGAAATTACGCTTCACAGTGGTTGATCTTAATTATGAAGCTCTATGCAAGAGTATATTTAATTGGCACAAATAGTGTGAATAGAGAAATTATATTTCAAGGAAAACCAAAAATCGGGCTTTTCAAAGAGCACACAGTACATTGGGTTGAAATTGGTTTGTGCGTATGGTAATTCGATTTTTATGTGCATTGAAACCACTGAATAGCTCGAGTTTGGTAAAGGTTTCAAAAGAATTGATCTAAATCATATCGTCCAATTTCAATTTCTCTAGAGCACTTTTTCATTTAATCATTTGCAGTTAGTGTATGAGTGTGATTAGTGCACGAAAATTCATTAAATGGTGTTCAAAACCTTCATATTAGGTCTGGCTGGCCTTTATAAACAATACTTTTATGGAAGTACGTTCTGTCAGCTTACTACCGACAACTACCGCAACAAAATGATCCCTCTGCCAATTACGCATTATAATTTCTAAATGTTGATACCCATTTTTCACCACAGCGCCTCCAAGAAACCATGAAATCTCCTCCATGCAAAAGCAAACCAACCAAACGAGAGACGTGAAAAAAAAACCCTCAATAGGTACTGAAGTGACGAAAAGACACCGGCGCCGCACACGGAGTGCAATAAAAACAGATGAGATGATGAGTTCCAGTTTCGAATGGACTTTTTGTTCCTTCCACCCGTGTTACTCACCCGTGTCCCACCAGCCCCCCCGGCCGCTCAAACGCCGCCTGTCACCCATTATGCAGCAGGCTTTCAACTGGAAAAGAGCATTAGCTCATCAAACTCCGCCCCATTTGCCGGTCGTGTTTTGTGTTTCGTTTTGTTCTGCCTTTCGCCCACCCCCCGCAGTCGTCCACGTCACATTGACCATTTGTCGCATTTTCGGCGCATTACGGCGCCCTGATCCGAGGCGCGTACAACATCATTATCGGGCGGTGGCAAACGGGCAAGCACGGACCCGCAACCGAAATGGCAGCTCGTCAGCATCAACATAATCATCATCAGCCGACGCCCGGCTACGGTACGGTCAGCGCTGCCGATGGTGGTTCTGTTGGTGGCCCCAGCCCAAATGGTCGTGAGATTCATTGTTGCGCCGATGGCTCAATACGACACCGCACACGACACGAAAGTTGTACGCTTCTCGTCCGTCTCCATCCAAACAGTCACAGCTAAAAAGGACAGCAACAACAAAAAACAACTCATCCACCCCGAAAACGCAACCAGAAACGCACGGACGAAAGCGAAAAGAGTGGCAAGGAACAACAACTACATCAGAACAAACAAAAAAACTCCTGCCCCATCTCCAACCCGACACAGAAAAATCCCATTTCCATCGGCATCATCAAAGGGAAGGATTTCCGGCGGATTCGGTGTTCGGTTTCGTGCTGCGGGCACACGACTGCTTCCACGGATGGAATTTTCGGTGGAATTTGTTTTTATTGCTGTTGCTTTGCTTTCGATGTTCTTTTTCGGGTGGCTCTCCTCTCACGGTTCCTTCACCCTGCAAAGTGTGGCAAAGATTCTGTCCTAGTGTATGATTTTAGTTCGCAACGGGCAACAAATTTCGCACACAAATTGATGCATTGTGTTTGTGTTTGGGGCGAGTAGAAAAAAAAAGGGAAAAAGGACAGCGAGAACAAAACGCCGAAACAAGCAGCCCTCCGAGCGGTGCGAACCGAGTTCACACGTTTTTCTTTAACGCCTGCTGCTCCGCGTTGCTTACTGACCGGGCGCTAAAGTTGTTGCGAAACGACCCATTCATTCCTTTGCTGCCGGTTTGGCATGGCGTGGTTCCCGGTTTCAGCTGACAAAAGATACGACGTCATTACATTTCGGTCCATTCTTGGCCGGTGTTAATCGTGCCTTGGTGGTGTGTTTCTTTCGTTCCTTTGCTTCCGTCGCGCTTTTTTTTCCTTAATCAACCACCGGCTGGCGACTGTCAAATTTCATTCGCTTCATTTTCTCTTCCATATTTTTTTGTTTTCTCCTCTTCCACATGCAACGGCAGAAATAAAAATTCATCCGGGCGGTGTGCAAACAACGGACGATCAATTAAATATAATTGGAGGTAAGTGGTTACGGCAGGGTTGGTTTCTTTTCTTCCAACACACAAACAAACAAACCTACACACACACACACGTACCCAAAACACATTCTTAGCTTGCAGTTTTTAGGTAGGTGGGACAAACCATGCCAATTTTTTCGCTTTTTGAAATGGAAGAGAAATAAAAGGAACAACGTTCCCTTCATTTGGCAGCAGCTCGTTCCCACCAGCATGCGTAATGAAGCGATAGAACATAATGTTGATGGGACACATTTTGGGCGAGGATGGTTGTAATCACCCGAACGCACATTGCCGGTCGTTGCGAGATTGTAATGTAACGAGCGTGAAGATAGAGGATTGTTGTTTTCTTCTGGCTGTTGTTGTACGTTGACGTTGATGGTGTGTTAAAGAATTTAAACACAGTGCAATGGTTACTTAAAGATGGTTTTGTGTGAGCAGTAACCGATAGAAGTGTGAGTAAATGATTGTACAGACAGATCTACAACATTCTACCTTAAATATCATTTCGATGATTTTTTAGATTAAATGATATTTTACGAATGTTGGATTTTGAGATAGGCAGAACACACCCGCAAGTTAGGCAATGAATTAACAACGCCTATGCATAGGCAACACGCATTACATGTATTTTCCCATTAGACAGAAATCCCATTTAAACCTGTTCAAACAGAATCAACTTGCAATAGTGCCAACGCAACAAGAATTTAATAAGAAAGTGTATGTATCGCTAACGGAGCACGTAGACTCCTGATAAGAACACCCCAGAAATGAACAATTAATCGAATCTCGCTGTGTCTCGCACGAACTACTTCTATAAAGTACTAACTAAACTCGGAACCTTTAATAAAATGACTTTTCAATTCATTTCAATAACAATTAATCGAATTAGACATCCAGTGTAATCAACTAGTTTTTCCTCCCAGTTTATTGTGAGCATTGCTCTTTTTGAGAAATTCGATTCTCATTAAGAGTGGCAAGTTCTCTTTGACGAAATCCGTTGTTAGATAGGTGGAAATTAGCATCAGGGTGCCAGCATTTTACAAGGCTTTTGCTCGGGAGTACTGCTCCCCTTTCTTAATACAGTCCACGAGACGGAGTAGGCCGTTGAAACCTACAACGAACATACCCAATAGATTTGTACATACACTCGCCAAAAAACATTGCATCCCTCAATTCAGGTAGCTTACAGAGCGAAACAATCTTTGCCTGTTTTCCGTCATTTTACATTTGTTTCTTTTCCCTGAAAACAGCAAATTTTACACAACGAAACAAAATATTCCATGCAGATAACATACCAGACCACAACTCTGACTCAACTTTCCAACCTCAACTTTAACGTTGATTCCTTCCCAACCAGGTCTGGCAGAGGCAGCCCGTGGCCGTGGCAACTCCGCCACCAGCTCGCTACACCCCATCCGAACGCATCACTTGCTCCCAACGGTACTGCTGCTGATTGTATCGCTTTCGCTTGGCACGATACGAACGGTCATTTCCGCCAGCAGCGATAGCAGCAGCCACGCCCGTACCGGTAACAGATGACACCGTTCCGACATATCCGGTGCGTGATATCGCACCGGCAAAAGCTGCTGGCCGCCATCCGAGGGCAGCGAATGTGATAGTGCACAGCAGCAGCGTGGGAAAACGTCGGTCGCATCGATAGCAACGTCCACACCTGTCCGGAGCACAATGGTGGCCAGCGATGCGGCAACGATTAGGTTTTATTGAACTTGAACTCAACAGCAACAATAATCATCTGCTAGGGGGAGCATAAGCATAAGCCGAAGATGGTACGGGCTAGGAAGCGGTAAAGGTGAGACGGCTCTCTATTTTCCCCACAGCACAGCTTGAATGGTGATTGGATAGGAGCGACTATAAAGCGTGCCGTAGCGATGCGAACCAGCTAAAGGCCATTAGAGTGGTATAGGGAGTATGAAAAACATCCTAAACATTGTAAAAATTGAACCAACTCAAACTGTTTTCAAAAATGTATTACAAGCGCTGTTTAGCTGGCTAGCTGACTTCCTGCAAACCGGCTAAAGCAAAATCCTGCTTAACGCAAAAGCCAAACTTATCCATAATCAGTTAGCATACCGGTTGGTGGAAAACTTTCATGGCCGGAGTGGCGGCAACAGTTGCACAAAGAATCGTCACCCAGTAACGAGCAGCTTGCATATTTGTTTAGCCCTTTCGCAAACTTCCCAGACGTTCGCTTTCTTCTGCATGTTTCATGAAGTACCGGGCTTCTCCACTGACCGGGCGTCTCCATCGAACAGGCGTCTCCATCGACCAGGCGTCTCCATGGACTCGACGCTTTCAACTCCTTGCCATCTCATCCAACACCGTGCACTAGCATCGACCAACCGATGGGTGAGCAAGTTTTTGAATGATGTTAAACTGTGAATCAAATTTAATTGCCGTAAGCATCGATAAAGCTGCCGTTAAGCTGTGTAACTTACACCGCTACTTTCGAACAGTCACTGCCGATGGCGTCTGGTGTGAAACGTTTCATCGGTGAATCGATGCTGGAACTTTTTTCCCTAACTTTTCAACCCATGTGTTACCTGTTGGAGTTTTGGTTGTTTTCCTTTGCTTGGTGCATTTCACACAGACAATAACTATTCCAGCTCCGTAGATTTGAAAGGGAAGAATGAAGAAGAAAAATCAATGGAAGGTAAGAAGAAGGGAGCTTGATTTACACTATTTCTTTCCTTCTTTGTTTTTCTCATAAACACCATTTGAAAGTGGCAAACTACATCGTGCTAGAAACAAAGATTTAAATTTAAAAAAAACCCATCCACACACCAAAGGACAAGATCTATTGATGAAAATCGTTATTTCGGTCTCAAGCTTATTTTACCTGTACTGTCTTTGGCTGTGTTCGTTCCCTTTAGTAGAAAAGTAATTGAAATCATACAGAAAATAGTAAGATTAAACCAAATGACATGCAAACGAAAACTTCCAACATAATAAACATTAAAGATCGATAGTGGTAAGGCGTAGGATCGACCCATGCAAGATCACCCGGTACATCGCTTCGATTGAGGCGAGGACAAAGCGCGATACAGTCTGGTGGAGAACGTTGTAAATATCTAGAGGTAATTAATTTCGCCAGACACCCTGCACTACCCAGCCAACGTACACATTCATATCTGCGTGTGTATATGAACTTTTCCCCGGCGAACACGATGCTCCACGCCATGTTTTCCGTTTTTAATCATCCCGAATCATCCCCCCGGTCCTGTTTCGTGCATTTGGTTTAATAAATTTTCACCTCTCGGACTCACTTGCAAGACCGACGAGCTGGTGAGCCTTGTGCGGGACAGATGACCGCAAAAGCTATAACGCGATTTATCTGTGCACACAATGTGCTTCCCAACGTACGAGCTGAAGGATAAAGCGGGATAATAAGAGTGGTGGTCCGCAAAAATTGAAAAACATCACAAAACGAATACAAAAGTAAAAAACATAACCCAGACAGCCAATATCGATGAGGTAAATTTAAAAATCCCATTCACACGGAGTGGGAAAGAAGAGAGAAAAAGATACGCCTCGCAACAACCACCACAGCAACAACTGCACCGTAACAACGGCACTACAACTGGACGGAACAAGTGCAACAACCGAAAACATAGCTCCGCAACAAAAGGATGCAATCCGAACCCATCTCGGGAGCGATGGGGTTTGCTGGCACATAATTTATGACTGAATTCCATTCGAAGGGTGAGTAATTAATTATGAAAATTAATGATATCACCCGTGCTTCTTCTACCACCCATGCCCAACCGAAGGGGGGAGTTGATTCGTGATTACCCGCTTACTTGCTTGTGTACGGGTGATTTTGCGGGTGAAAACGGGCCACTCGCAAGCCGTTCGCTTTCGCATCTTCAAAGCTTAATTTGGGTGGTTGCATTTTTCTGTTTCTCTTTCATTTCCCCCCCCTCTTTCGGATGGTTTTTGGTTTTGTACCATCGATCATGTCGGTATGCTTCATGTTGTTGGTTAATTTTTTATCAACCCTATAGCACTGATCATCGATGAGCGTTGCGTTTTTTTGTGTTGTTGTGTTTTGCAGTCTACTTTTGAATCTCCCCTGTGCTCGTGCTCACAAAGTGGCAGTGGCGTAGTCTTTCCACGGTTGGCAAAGCCAATGAAACGGTCCGGGAAGCGATCGGGTGGAGGGAATAATTTTCCGTAGATGAATTAAACATGATTTTTCACAACCATTCGTGACATTCATTCTTTGTTGTGTTTGATTACTGTACTGCAGTTGCTTTTTTTTAACCATTTGCAAATGGCGTTTGATGAGCTGCAAAGCGCAGCTCATTATCGATGATGGTTGGTCGATCGTGGAAACGGAGTCTGATGGGTACAGATGAATTTGATGAGCATTCAGCAGTCAGGTTGCGTCATTTTTATTGAGAATGTTAATTTCACTGTACTCGGAGTGTAATGAGTGGCAGTAGTTAATTGACACGCTGTAAAGTTGAAACTCTTTTTGGCATGGTTTTTTTTAAGTACAACATAAGTGTGAATGTCACATCGCACAATCTCAAATTGCATCGTGTTCCGCTACACTTGTACTATAAAGACAGTCTATCAATAAACCTCCACTCCCATGGCATGCCCGTAATAGCTTGTTTTCTAATAGCTTTAATGTTTACTAAAGTCTCTATTGTATAGGAACGAATAGTTAAATGCAGAGGTTGCAGGTGCTGATGTGTTTGCTGCCAGGTGTCAGCATGTTGCTGAAAAGAATGAACTAGACACACACACACTCAACCACGGCAGGTGTATTTGTGCAAAGCTAAATTAGATAAGGGGAATGTGGGCAAACTAATCTGAAATCGATGCTATAGCATAAGCAACCTAAAACATAAATGCAGAGTGAGCGAGTATATGAGTTGAATAAACATAAAGCAAATGCAATGTAGCTAATCGGGGAAAGGAAGTATTAGAGAGTTAAGCAGAAAAAAGAGGGATGAAAAAACAGATGCAAAACGAAGTAAGAAAGATAAGTAAAGTTAAAACGAAAACAAGAGAAAATAGTAAGATAAAGCAAAACGCTTCGATGTGATCGAAAAATATGGACGACAAAAGAATGGTCAAAACCAAGAGTAAATGAACAAACCAAACACTACATAATCATACGCCGAAATGCAAACCGAAGCACGTACCATCGGTGTCGCACATTGACCGCGACACTCGTTGTAGAAGCTCTAAGCGCTGAAGCCCTGTACATATTTGCGTTAACGGTGTTACAAAAATCCATCCATCCCTCTCCCCTTGCAACCCATACCACCCCTCAACACCCTCCCCAACATCCAGCAAAAAAAAAAAACGGCCGAGTGATTAATAAATTTGAAAGCAGCAAACATTGAGCAAAACAGTCAATCTGTGTGTCACAGCGTGTAGAGGTGTTTGTCTGTGTGTAAGCATAACGGAACTGTTCCAATAAATCTGATGATCTGAAGAAATGTAAAACCCGCACCCGAAACGTTCCGAAAGCAGCACAACAAAACACAAAAACCCCTCCGAATCTCATTCTCGCATGGAAATGAGTTTTCCGGCATTTTCGGTCGTACGTTCGTAGTCGGTCGAGCTTTCTTCACAAGCCCCCGGTCGTTCGAAGCGCTGGAATGTTGCTGTCACGCTTGGTGGTGTGGGCACATGTGTTCGGTAACCGAAAGAGGACACATTCCTTTCCTTCGCCCACTGCTAAGGGCTAATAGCTGGCTGGACGAAACTGACGGACCGAACTGCAGCCTGGCAGCATACGAACAGGTAGGAGGAACAGCTGCCAGCAAGCTTTGGAACGGAAGCGAGAAAGGAAACAAGATTTGCTTTCAGTGTTTTTTGTTTCATTCTTTTCTCTACCATGGTGAATTCGTACCTCCAGAAACCTGTCAGTCACAGCCGGAAATTCACAGCGCCTCCGAGCGGCCGCGCAGATTCATCCCCGTGGACGGTGACTCCCTTTGTTTGAGGATCAGATTGTCGCGGCAAAGCGGAAAGCTTAGCTAACATCGTGCCAGCCTCATCGTGCTGGGTTGAGACACGGGATAGGTGTAGTTGTGCCCTGTACGGGGGCCGATGATCCTAAGGCAAAGCAAACGCGACCTCATGATGACCTCGGACGGTTTGCTACAGGGTCTACAGACCGGGTCGTCCGTTCGGCTGTCAGGCTCAGCTTTGATCGCCGTACCTGTCTATGTGTGTGCGTCAGTGGGTGTGTGTGTGTGTGCATGTCACCGGAGATACTATTTCAATCTCATCATTCCGCTCCGATGCCCGCCAACACACCGAAAAGGGCATTCGGGTGGGAATCGTCGCAACGGAGCAGAGGTCGCTTTTTTGCAGGTATTGTCTGCTTTTTTTTGTCATCCATTTGTGTGCTCCAGTATAATCTCTGACTCGTCCGTTCAGTGCCGCTCATTGGCGCTGTTTCATTTGGTTGGATTCAGTTTGTGGATTCTGTGTTGTTTCCCCTGTTCTTGTTTTTACTATTCTTTGCAGAAGCTTTGTGCCGTACGCTTTTACGTTATCTCACGGTTGACATTTAGTTTCAGCGCGCCAAATGCGCACAAACACACACACACACACGTTCATGCGTGTACACAGAAGGCGGAGTGGAAATCGGACGGGAATCTGACGGCAAATGACAGCTGACAGCAGCTGTGCAACGATCAAACGGGCTCGGCGCACCACCCGTAAAACGAACGCGACCGAACGTCAAACGTCAACTTGCTCACGCTTAACTAACCGTGTCCCAGACGAGTAGCCGTAGTTCGTAGTATCGTAGTAGTATGTCGCTTTTTTTTCTCTCTCTTTCACTCGCTCACACTCCCGCATACATCTTTCAAGTGACGATAGTGGTGCAATTGGGACGCGAGTAGGTACTCACATACACCCAAAAGTGTTGCTGTTTTTTGTTGCAATCGGCTCTGACATAAACCACCACCCTCTGAGGGTATTGAAGTTGATCATTAAAAAAAAATAGCGAAAAAGAAACAATGCATCCGAGAGGTGACTGAGTTTGACAGGATGTGCTTTGGGGACTCGTACACTATCTGTCCGTAGCTGTCACTGGGCACACAAGTTACTGTACTGTTGGGACGACTGGGTTCACACTGCCCAATCCGTTACAGTCACCACCCGTGCGCAGTAAGACTTTGTGACTGGTGAATAATGTATGCCTCCATCGCTTACCGCCAACCGGAATGAGCTGGAAAGGGTAAAAGTTTTATGATATTGGTGTATTTTTTGTTTTTCACTGGTGCCATTTTTTGTTTTGCTGCTTTGTTCTGTATTGCATCCATCAACGCTGCTCGAAGTGCCGTTGGAATGCCGGTGGTAAGTGGGTCGTTCGGTCTTTAACGGTCCGAGATTTCGCTCGCGTAGAATAAACAACCTACCGCTACCGTCCGAAAGCACTTATCCCGCGAGTAGAGTGCATCGGTAAATGTTTATCCTTAATCTTAAATCGGTTTGTGTTGGGTTCGCTTTGATTTAAGGCAAGAGTTTAAGCGCAAGATGAGAGATGAAAACGGGAAAACATTTCATTTCCCTCGGCACGATTGCTTTTAGACGACTGGTGAAGGGATATCAACTGTTTGTAAATATTGTATGAATGGCCTCGTAAATAGTTGATGTCGTGTCCACTGATCCGTGTGCCGTGATCCACTCGAGTGAAGGAATAAAAATGTTGCTTTTGGTACACTTTTTTCTGGTTGAACGGTTGCAGAGCGATTGACGGTTGTTTTCTTTATTAGTTGACAGATTTAGCGTAAGTATTGCACGTAAGTAGAATAGTAAATTTAGAATATGTTGACAAAATATTACAGAATAAACTTAGAATATCTATAAGACTCATTTAAAACGTCCAGCTCGTTAGTATTGCAAATCATACACACTTTTGAAGCTGATTGATCCATGGCGAATATATATCACAAAAATACAATTCATACCCATTCACGACATCGTTAAAAAATGTGTGAAAAATCGAATTTGTTTGTAATTATACCGTCCTTTTCTTACATTACAATAATAATTATAATTCACATTTATAAGTTTGCTACCGAAATTAGATTTGAGTTGCTAATTTTCACAAAGAAAAGCCAACACTTGCTTTCTACACCCTTCCTTTCTGTTACAAAATGCACTTTTGGAACTTTAAAAAGCTCAGCCCTCCTCAACATTCATCAATATTGCACTGATAATGATTTCTTCTGCCTTTTCTCAACACCATTGTAAGCTTAAAATGCTTTAATTTGATTTCTATTTTGCAGAAGCTGTCGATACCAAATTGAGCTCTCAGTCGATATAAAACTTCCGCTATCCATTTCAATGCCTTATACCTCACAACAACACACACATGCAGCCACAAACATCCACACAAAAGAAACATTTTTCTACGCTCCGATTAACAACACGCTCATCCACCGGAGAGGGGAAAATATCAAGCTTCACGTTAGTGGAATGAAGCTTATGCTGGAATTGAGTTACCAAAGTTCAACATAGAATTTATCCCGCCCATTCTTCGACTTCGAACACAACCGTACTCCCGGACGCAGGCAAGCGTTCTAAAATATCGATTACGCGTTGCCCCTCAAAGTGCTGCGAACGTGTGCGAGCCCCAGGAACGCACCATCGCTCAGGAAGATGATGTCAATGTGCGTATCGATGGCTCCGGAAGCCTCCGAACCCGTTGTTCAACCGGTGGAAAGTTCGTACTCCGTACGGTGGCGGACCGATTGCTGATAGTGCACGAAGCTAAACCCGATCCCGAAGGATGTGGGCCCCGGATCCTGCCGTCCGAATATTCAACAGTTAGCAAGGACGGTCCGACAGTTTGACCCACGGCAAAAGACACAGCCCCGGCACCGGCCAAGCAACAGTTTGGCTCGCCCGTTCTCCCTCCTATCATCCGATCGGTTGGTCAGTTTCCGTTTGCTGTGCAGTTCAATAATTTGATAAGCAAACTTTACCGTTTGGCCCAGCCCAGCCATGGGAATCGATTTTGTGCCGCGTGAGCCGTAGCGCCGTACAAGCCGTCACAAGCCTCCAAGCGTCCTTCGCTGCTGAATGGGAATCGAAAATTGCCACCAATTGCCTCCAAACCTGCAGGAATGCTCGTTCGGTCGAATGCTTTCGAGGCAGCAGCCTCAGCGACAGCAGTCTCGCTCGTATCTCTTCCAGCTCCCCGAACGGTGGCGCACGCAAAACCGAACGAAAAGCGACTCACAATTAAGATCCCACGGGAGAGAAGCATCTTCCCCGTACGGTACCGCCGGCTCATACTGGGAAAACGGAAAGTTTAGCGCTAGGAGTACCAGCCTCCGTGCGGGACAAAATCGAATCGAAAGCAGTCATGCAAATGGCCAGCTTTGCCACTGCTCCGTACCCCGTTCCGTGGAAACGTCAATTTCGGGCACCGATCAAATGTCCTTTGCGCTTCCATTAGTGTGCTGCGTTTGTTTCCACTTCAAACTTAACCACACACACTCACAAATATGGAAGACAAATGGTGAGTCTGAAGTCTCCCTCTCTTGCCCCGCGTTGACGTGTGACGTGGGGCTCATAGCACATTAAATATAAATGTCAATTCTAAACCGATTCCAATGAAGGCGCGTCGGTCTGGTCGTCACCAGCCTTCCCTTCCACCGGGGGATGAGTAGATGGGTTGTGGGGAAAACCATGGACCATGGGTGACTATTGATCAGTGTGGGCGACCCAGTTCAACCGCGACAGCACAGATGATGCAAGCTGTCAAATGCCATCGGTTGTAGGCTTCCATCATATCATACGGCCCCGGTTATTGTCGGCTGCACGTGGAGCGACATCGTTCCGTGTATGGATTTCCCGGAAAGCACGTTCTCGTTGGCGCCGTTTGGAATGAAGTTTGGGGATGTCAGGGGGATCGATATTTCACCAACGCTTTTATCGGAAACCGGTGGGAAATGGATTGCTTTAAACGGTACAGCAGGTGACTTGTGATCCATCTTGGCTTTGATGGGCCGAAGCGATGCTAAAATGGGTGAAAATAGTATTTTACTTCCGCAGCGAGCGAAGCTGTGCCAAACATTGTTTCAAAAGGTACCGTAGCCATTGTGAAATTTGTCTTACAATTTCTGCCTTTAAATTTACCACCTGCCGGCAGCGTGGTATGAAAGATGGCTTCCAAACGTGAGATTTATGGTCCTGTTTTGACAATGCTTGAATAAAATATTATCACACCGGAGCGACCGATCACATACGATTAGGCACACACGAACGCATACACTCCCGCCCATTGTAACGTAGAATGGAAGAAAGAGGAGAAGCACCACGCAACCAAAAATCAGCTCCATGATTGCAAATCGAGCCCAACGGCTTTGCTCTGACTTCCCCGGTAGAAACCATCAAACCGCTTCCATTGCGCTGTGAGGCGTGTGCCTTCACACTCCTGTTCGCATGGAAACGATCCAGAGGGAAGGTTGAGAGCTGCTGGCTGCCGAATGTTTCTTATCGGACAGGTTGGAGCCAGTGCGAGCAGCAAAGGAATGCCGTATAAAAGATAAAAATTTGATGGATCGTTCGTCTGCCGGCTTTTGTAGCAGGGGTTGCTCAGGAGATGGAGGAGCTGTTGCTGTCTACGGTTCGGTGTCTTAATATCATCCCAAGAGCGAGGGTTTTGGGACGGAACGTGCTGGGTGGGATATAATGTAGCCGAGGTCCGAAACGGCTTCCCGTCCCAGTCCGTGCTAGAAAGAGTCAGCCAACCGCTGGAAAGTGAATGAAATCGGTTGTGATGGCAGATGATGATACATTCTTTGATAAAGGTTATCGTCTTGATGAAGTTTTGTTTCGAACAACCCGGTCCGGTTGTTTCGCTTTGAACGAACGGCGCTCTGCCCACGAACCCCGTTCTGCCCGACACCTATGAATATGCTTTTGATGCCTCGCACTGGGGAACAGGGTGGATGGCTAGAGATGAATTATGCATTAAATTTACACCTGCCCGTTTCCTTGTTGTTTTTTTGTGGTTGCCATCTTGGAAACGGCATCCCAACAACGCTGACCCTCTGGAAAGGCGGGTACAAAGTTTCGATCTCATAGCATCTTCAGATATATCCCGACCCAGCTCTCTTCTCTCCCAGCCGCTCCATTATTAGGTCGGTAAATATTTGGACAACTTTTGCCCAGCCACAAACGGACAACTTTGCCTAAACTCCATCCACACCGTCCGCCCAGCTCCGTAGCGGCGGGGCCAACTATCGACCTGTCGAGTGGAAAGCGATGAACGTATCATTTGTAGGAAATTAGAGAATCGATTAGGTGGAGGGAAATGAAACATGCCAACCTGGAGAGACGAGAGACAGCCAGCAGCAGCTCAAAGTGTGTGCAGCAGTGTGTCTAACGAAGATTTAACGCTGTAGGTGCTTGTGCGAAAATTGTGTGCCCGGGCAGCTCGGGCTGAGCTTCTTGGAGTAACTTTTTCCGCAAACATACGTGCGTTCCGGTTGATTAACGGATGCCCCCGAGAGCTGTTGCTTCTGCGGATCAGACCATCATCAGGCCGGGTCGGTGGAAGTTAGCTCCTGCATGGGATGGAAGGCGGAATGGTTGGGGAAGGTAAATATTTGGCCAAAAGTTTGTGATGGTAGTGTCTGGGATGGGGAGGAGATGGTAGCATGTTTCTTATGATTGTTATTTAATTCTTATATATTAGCGTGAATAGACGGCTCAATAGCTTCATATTAACTCCATGTTCGGCATTGTACCAGTCGGTCATCGGTATAAAGAAGTAATTACTGTTCGGTTCAGTGGTGGATTTAACAGTACGCGGACTGAACGGCTGCGAGGGGCCCCGTCAATTTAAGGGCCCCGTGGATGGTAATTCCAGCATATACAACACTGTGTATAGTAACCTCATCGAGAACTTCTGTGCCCAATAGGAGCCCCACGGACGAAGAGACTTACTTGGTGTTTGGTACCTGGTGTCTAAAAATGGATTAGAGCTAGCCCTTTTTTTAAATCGTTTTATAGACTTGAAAAACGATCAAGTATTCGTTCGTTGTTAGGCCGTGTGTTTGATCGTCATCAGGAAGTGTGTGATCTAGGTGTTACACTGTAGTTTAAATTTCCATTCACACATTGACAACACTGTTAACAAGGCATACAAGATGCTAGGTTTTATCTCTCGACAATTCCGATAATTTAGTCATGTCTTAAGTCTTATGTCGTTGTTTACTAGTCTAGTGCGCTGGTGGGTGAAGTCTTTGGTTCCCGAATTGCACTACGATGATTAACAGAATAGAGGCAATACAACTGAAGTTTACAAGACTTACTATGAAATACGACCAATTCAGAGGACTTACCACCATGCTAGGTTATCGCTCGCGTTGCCTTTTGCTTGATCTACAAACGCTCGAACACCGGTTTAAGGTAAACCAATGTGTATTTGCTGCTAAAATTTAAAAAAAAAAACGAATACGACGTTGTTTATCAGAAAAGAGCAACATCTATGCGCCTTCGAGACCTTTTCGCTCTCGTAACTTACTTGTCGGCGATCACAGGCGTACCTTATATGGATACAATGAGCCGTTACTAGCTATGACAAGGCGATTCGAGACAGGGTCTAATCACTTTGATTTTAATTTAACAACCAACGCATTTGAAGAGAATATTTTAGTAATTTCCAATTTTGGCGACCCCGGATTAGGCCAGGTGTTAGGGGAATAAGTTAGGGATTATGTGTAGAATAGCTAAACCAATCAATTAAATTAATAATTAATAAATAAATAAACAAACTTTAGGGGCCCAGTAGTCGGGGGATCTGGATCAACACCCCCCCCCCCCCCCTTAACTCCTTTTACCGCTTAGGACCCCCGACATCCTAAATCCGCCATTGGTTCGGTTGTTGGTTTATTAGCTCAATGTTGGTTAGCTCAATTATTCAAATGTATCATAATTATTCGGCAGTTTTTATTTATCATAACATAAGTTAATATGAAGGTAGGTAAGGATATAATCTGTAGAATATCACATGAACAAATCCATTATTACCGAGACATTCGAAAACCCGGATAAGGTAGAATCTTCTTTTTTTCTTCATTTTTTAGATACTTTGACCCAATTGTTCTCTTTTAATTCAATCGTACATCTTATCTTAATAAAACAACATAATCTTCCGTTCATGCCAATTCCTGGTTTTTATTGTCTTATCTCAGTGAGTCGGTCAGTGAGCTTATCTTATGAGCTCCACAGTACGTTGAATTGGGTTTTAAGTACTGACCCAAATAGGCAAATTCCGATACGATAAAGCTGTATCAAGCTTTCAATCGCAAAAGCATTAAAATGTTCTGAGATGAAAATTTTGCTAAAATATGGCTTAAGCATAGTTCGATCTTCATTTGAGCCACAAACGCGTGGCTTCACTGCAGTGTCAGGTACGGGTTTTTATCATAGCCAGAGCGGAAAGTTCGGTGTCAACCACCGTTGAATGATGTGAATAACGCTAGAAATATATAGAAGTGCGACTAATTCATTTAGGAATGATCACAACGCCTATTTTTATAATTTAAAATTTAAGCTCAACTGCTACATAAGCGTGTGCTGCTGCGAAAAGAAACTTAACCAGTAAATTGAAACCACGAATGAACGAAATTAACAAAGTGATAATTTATTGTTGAAAGAAAAACTATAATACATGAACATAACAATAACAGTTTAAAATGCACTGTCTGTTTTTGCGCACTATCCGTCACAAAAGCTGCAATAGATATATCATCACAAAACCACATTTAATGCGCTCCCCTTCCGTAGCTACTACTGGATGTTTGATCCACCCCGGAGCAGCAAACCGCATTGATCAATTAAATCGAAATTCAACACTAACAACACGCTCGTTATACTGCTCCAGGTAGGCAAACATGTTTTGCGGTTCATTAGTAATGTTTTTTTTTGTTATTTTCGCTAGGCGGATGAAGGTGATAACACCAGCTACAATGAATCACCATAATAACCTGCCAATTTGGAACAATTAGTTTTTAACGCAAACGGGCAATTTCAATCGTTTCGCAATGCCATTGTTGGGAAGGGCTTAGTATTACAACTCCCTTTTTTATGTTTGATGTGGCATTTCAAATGGATTGCAATTTGTTGATGTTTATTTTTGCTTTCGTATGTAAAAACTACCCACACACTGTTTCACACCTTTAAAGGTGTTGCAAGGCAAACTAGTAATTGCATGGTGTACCATATCAGCTGCAAGAAGTTGTGCTGTTGCTGTTGCATTACACAGCAAGCCTATAATTTAACCTTTCAACTTACTGCTGTTTTTATTGTACTGTTTTTGTCGTCGAATGGTATGTTTGTTTTCGATAACTCAACCATAGCGCGTGGTATAAATTCAGAATTATAAACAGTAAATACAAAAATGGGAAATAATTTAAAGTTGCAAGTAAATTCAACCAATTCGATACTGATACCCTGGAAACGAAACGTAGCCACAGCCGGTATCGTATACTGAATCCTAATACTGGACTTATCCTTGGACTTATCCTAAATTAATACTGATCACGAAACCTTAGCTTGTCCTGTAACGAATACTTATCCCAATTCAGTAAAGGAGCTGTTCACTGCCCCATACCTAACCTGCCTTGGAACTGAACCTGAACCCTTACCGATCCTGGAACTAATACTAAACTCATAATGGTACTGCAATTGAGACTGGATTAAAGCTGAAATTGTTCCGGAATATGTCCCAGCAGCTCTGATTTCTTGGTTCCAGTAACTGATTCTGCTGGTCGAGCAGTCTCCTGGTGCAAGCGTAACGCACTAAGCGTCTGTATCGATAAATGCGCCATAATCTC